>RJWM01000424.1:0-221346 GCA_004363535.1 Dasyprocta punctata | reverse complement strand
AAGCTATTAGAGAAAAGAGACAGATTACCTACAAAGGAAGGCCCATCAGAATCACGACAGACTTCTCAACACAAATCATCAGGTCAAGAAGAGCTTGGAGTGAAATATTTCAAGCCCTGAAGGAAAATAACTTCCAACCCAGATTAATGTACCCTACAAAATTATCTTTTAAAATCAATGGAGAAACAAGATACTTCCATGACAAAGAACAACTAAAAGAATTTATGACAACCGAGCCAACCCTACGGAGAATACTGAAGGACATTCTAGAGAGAGATAAAGAAGTCCACTGCTCCAGAAAAAGAGACAGAGAGATACCACTGAGCAGGGTAGACAAATGAATAATCCATTAATGGGATTTAAATCCAGTATTGTTTTCAATGAGCTGTGTAGTTTAATCCTATTCTACCTTGACTGGCCTATCTTCATCATAAATGATGACAAAGACAGCTATTGTAAAGATAACAAAATTTATAAGGGTAGCCTTCAGTGATATATGATCACCCTGCTTCAAAACCAGGTATTACTTTCACTGCTCTGTTCTGAGGGATTTTAACCTTAGTATGATTGTGTTACAACAGATGATAGAGGCAACTGCCTTGAAGCCAACATGAGGCATTATAGAAATCAACTTTACATTACTATGTATTGCCTACATTATCTTATTTGTTATTGGTTTTATTCAGTACTATTTCATTTGACTATATTTGGCCAATTGGTAAGGGCATTTAGTTTGAAGACAATAAGAGGTATTACAAGGGGAATCGAGGAAGGAAGGTATGGAAAAAAGACATAATTTTATGTAACGGTATTCATAATATAGTTTAAAAGTCTATACTACTAAATGCATTAACTGGTGAGAGAGAACAGTTGATATTCATAAGACCAGGTCAATCCTACATGTCTTTACCTGTCAATCTGAACAGCCCCCTTAATGGTAACAATATGCAATGTTGCAGCCACTGTAAAATTCCAACCATCTAAATTACTAAACCTATAATTTTACAGTATCGGATATGTTGTTGTTGTTTGCTGATCTCTTTAGTTTTTTGTTTCTTTTATGTATGACCATTCTTTTATGCTTTATTGGCTTCACTCTGAACTATTTCACTTGGTTATATTAGACCTGATGTTATGGGTAGTTATTTCAATAATAACAAGAGGTATTCTAAGGGGAAAGGAAGGAAGGAAGAGAAAAGGAAAAAGACATAAATTTATAAATATGCATAAGTAAGACAGCTAAAAAAACCATATTACTAAATACAATAGCTATTGAAAAAGAGAAGTTAATATACCTCAATTGATAAATCTTACATGTCTATATCTGTCAATATGACCAACCCCTATGAAGGTAACGATATGCAATATTGTAACTACTGTCAAACTTCAACCACCTCAGTGTGTAAATCTACAATGTTATCGTATCAGATCTGTTGTTGTTGTTTGTCTGTCTTTTTTGATTTTTGTTTCTATCTTCTGTATCTATTTTCTCTTAAATAAAAAAAAAAAAAAAAAAAAAAAAAAAGAAAGAAACCACACAGGAAATCTTAGGGCACATCGCATCGGTTCCTTGAACCACACACACTTCATCACAAAGAAAGTTTCAACTCCTGACCACTTACTTGGAAATGTTATTGTTTTCACGAATCTTCACGTGGCAGAGAATGTTGGGTAATTTCTGTGTTACAAGAACTTTGATTTGATCCACAGAGCTACATAACTTTAGGTAACCTAGATACAATCCAGGAGAGAGTCGCTGGTGACTTCTTTTGTGGTAGGAGAGAATATCCTGTAGGGTGAAACAAAAAAAGAAAAAAAGTACCTAGAAAAGTCGTCTTAAAACTTTTTCCTTCCCAAGGTGGGCCTGTTATGAGTGGAAGGAGGCTGTGACTAATTAGGTGAGTAACCTCAGGTACCACCATAAATGCTGGGCAAGTATTGGTGTTGCAGCTAGTTTTATCTTCAGCACAAGTCTTCTTCAAGTCAGGCAGTCAGTCATTAATATATTCTGCAAACTTATTTTTCCCAGATTTCTGTGCCAAGGGTAGGTGTGTGAGTTGTGATTGAGAATAGACTGGTGGTAGTGGAAGCAGATAATAAAGGTAGAATTCTTAATTTCTTTCCCAGGAGGGCTTACTGGTTAGCTGGGAGAAAACATATGTTTGCCAGTGTAAAACCTAACACAGCCCTTACAGGAAATGTCACGAT
Organism: Dasyprocta punctata; assembly: GCA_004363535.1. Lineage (NCBI taxonomy): Eukaryota > Metazoa > Chordata > Mammalia > Rodentia > Dasyproctidae > Dasyprocta > Dasyprocta punctata. The sequence goes on along the minus strand of RJWM01000424.1, from coordinate 219,138 downwards.
TTCAGGATAATTAAAAGGGAAAGTCCATTTTTAAATGAAGCCATTTAAAACGAATCAAAATTCTGTAGTAAGTAGGAAAAAAGGTTTGATTGATTCTTCATCTTAAAAACGTAGCATGAAGAGTTCCATTTTATATTATTAACAAATTATAGTTATACACCAAATCTGAGAACAAAGAGAGAATCAAGCACTGATTTTTTTTGGCTTATTTTTTGACTAAATTGTGGGATAGCCAAAGTGATACTCTTTATATTTGACTTTCACAATGTGACTTTCACTATAAAGAAGACTGTCACTTGCAAACATATCTGAAGCTTCATATTTTTCCCCTGGGATATTAAAAATTTTTGGTATTGAAATGTTCTTATAAAGTTATTGTTCATTTGTGCTCTTCAATCATTAGTTGGTCTACTACTTCTAGACTCAGTTGTTAGTGGTTTTGCATGTAAGCTAATTGGGTTTGCACCTCATTTTCATCAACGTCACAAAATTCTGTGTCTTTACAACAGTTGAAAGCTTGCCTCATAGTGAATTTGCATTGAAATTGCTTTGTTGCATCAAAATGTTCCACATGTTGTGGAGACTGAGTGAAGTTGTTGCTACAATAGAAGAAGTGTCAGCCAAGTTAAGCAGACTGAGATGTTTGATCAGGTCTTGTTTTACATGTGATCCGTTCTTTAATGAACTATCTGGGTTTATGACTGTTGTCTCCCTATACAAGTGCAGGATCTCAGACAGTGAATCATTAGAAAACACAGACAGTCTCTTCCTCCCCACCCCTGTATTAGGAAGTAAGACTTTCTAAACTTTGGGCAGAAGAGTATGGGAAACAAAATTAGCAGCGAGGAGTCAGGTCACTGATGGTAAGGGAGGGCTTTCTGTAGGCTAGTTTAACTTGGTTTTTACACAACCTAAAATAACTACATAAATTTCAGTGTATCACTACAACTAAGTAAATGAGGTATTGGCTATAATAATTAACTTACCATTCTACATTATGTGTATATATCAAACGTCATTTTGCAACCCACAAATGCTTACAGTTATAATTTTTAAATTTAAAATAATATTAATAAAAATGAATAAATATAGTATATATATTTAAAATGAATGCAGTAAAAGGAATCTACCACTAAAACTGTATGGAAGGCAAGAAGTGAAACAAAACTGAAAATTTAAACTTGTATAGAAAATTCTTTATGCAGAAAATGATAGGCATTTTTTGACCACTGAAAGAGTAATACGTTGAAGGAGTGATCCCTGCTCTGTAAAATTAACCATCTGCAGCACCTGACATATACTATTGTGTATCATGTCCTCTCTCCCATCCTTTGTCAAACATATACTGAGTTCCTGTGATGTGCTGGATGCCCTAAGAAATACAGGTTTCAGATAAACATGATACGATTTCTACTCTTATGGGAGCTGAGAAAGACAGGTGATCACAATATATTGAAATCAATGTAGAGACAGCATAGGCATGCATTGGAAAAGGGTACTTAACATACTTTTTCTTCTTTTTCCCTCTATTTTTTTGGGACATGGGTTTTGGGAGCAAACCCAGGACCTTGTACATACTAGTCAAATGCTCTATCACTAAACTCTGCTTCCAGACCCTATATTTTCTTGAACTGGACTGTGAGATTAATGAGATAGTTGTTTTTTTAATTGCTTTGTTCCCTTAGTATCCAATACTATAATTAGTTTATTAGATAAGTACACAACGTATGGAAATCAGGTAAGTTCTCTAAAACATTATAGGATAGCAGAAGAGGAACAAATTAAGAGTTGTCACAAGATAGAACAACTAGTATATACAGAAAAGCATACTCTAAATAACTTTTTAAAAGACATTTGACAAACAGTTTTTCCTTACGCTCAATCAGGAAAGAATTCTTATTAATATTGGGGTGGTTAAGACTGGACTTATTAATATCCTCTATCATGTCTCTTTAGAATGGATCATAGTAGTAGTTGGCTGGAAGAAATTTGATCAAGGGAGTGTTTTGGGAAATGAAGAACTAGCCAAAGGGAGAGAAATGGTTAATGTGGGAAGGAAAAGTAGAAGCATTCTGATTAGCAGAATCTGATTATACATACCCTAGGGGTACTTGCTGAACAAGCAGATGTGGCTATAGACCCATGGGTCATTATCTTTAAGAAGTCGTGGAGAACTGGGAAAATCCCTAAACCCTAGAAAAGGACAAACATGCATGTCTTTGGAACAGAAAGGGGAGAAACACAGGATGACTCTAGTAATTAGACTTCCAACTTATTGATCTTTGGGAAAAATGAGAAACAACTAAGAATCCGATCAGTTTGCAGTCACCCAGGAAATCCTGAGGCATTAAAGAGTTAGTAAGGTTTTATGAAGAACAAATCATACAAACACCTTTAATTTCTAACAGCAATAAAATAGGATCCACACACTAGGGAAAAGTCTTCAGGGTAATGTTTCATTAGATAAAGTAGAATGTTGACCATATTTAACAAGCTGAATATCTGGGGTGAAGATTTGTGGGTGATAGCGATGGTATGGGACTAGCAGACAGATTGAGTGATGGCGCAGTCGGGAATTGTTCCCCAGGGCCACTCTGCTCAGCTTACTTATTGACATTTGGACAAAGAAAATCAAGAATGTGTGTATCAGGTTTGTGGGTCTTAAATTTGGTGTGGTTTTGATTTTCTGGAAAATAATAGTAAAGCTATGAATGACCCCAACACATTGGAAAAATAAGTCTATCATAATTAGGGTTGAAACATAATAAGAAAATGTGCTTGTAAAGATTCAAACTCAAGAGTTCAAATATAGGATGGGTAACAATGTAAGAGAAAAACATGTAGGGGTCAGGACTGACCACAAATAGAATGTGAGTCAGGAACATACTGTGGTTGTATAAAAAACAACACCATTTCAGGGTGGAGTAATTCACTCTATCATTCAGTTTTTTAAAAGACTATCACTGAGTACTATATATTTTTTGCCTTTTCGTAGTCATTTATCCTTCATTAGATTGCTTTTGGAGCCTGCAAAATGTATGGAAAATAAAGGAGCTGTCTTTACATAAGCTGAAATACACTAGAAAGTCCTTCTAAAGCCAAATTGAATATCTGATTCATTTTCATCACTCTAACCCATATTTCTAGCTTCTACCTTCCATTATAGCCCTTTTATGTCTCCGTCTCCTGCCATAATGAATTGGCATAATACACGCTCTTATTTCCCTTTTGCAATTTTTTTTTTGTTCATGAATTCAGTCACTCTTGACAATTATTGAGCACATACTGTGTGTCAGGGATTATGATAGGTTATTAATGACACAAAAATGAATAAGACATGATCTTTCCCTCAAGAAACTTGACATTTCAGTGTGTGGGAGAAACACGTAAGCCAGTTTTCCTACCCCAATTTAACAAAGGCTGTACGAAGAGTGCATAAGGTCTATGTGGACCCAAGGGAGGCCGAGATCAATTTCTGCCTTGTGTCTTTACTACAGCCTTTACTGAATTCCTTCTTTACTCCTTTTTCTTGCTCCTTCTTTCTCCACCTGATAAACTTATCTTCATGGCTCAGCCAAATGCCAACTCTTCTGCAATGCCTTTCCTGATATTTCCAGGCAGAATTAATAGCTGCTTTGTGAGTGCTCCCATAGTACGCCGTTTGTACTGCTATCAGGCTCTGGTTTAATTCTGCCTTGTATTACCTTGATTTGTTTACAAGACTGTCTCCTTCCCTTGACTGAACTCCTTGAGAGCAAGGACCTTGACTTATTCATTTGTTTTTCCTATAGCACCTAGAAGAGTGCCTGGAACCTAGTGGGTGTTGAAAAAAATGTTTATTAAATACAAAATGAAAGGCACAGAGGTGTGGGCAGTGGGGCTAGGTCTCTGGGAAAGAAAAAGCCATGCATATGATCAGGAAGAGTATATTGAGCTTCTTTCCATTGATCTGCTATCCTAAGAGCTAGTTAAAGGAATAATAAACAGTTACTTTTACAATTACTGTAGGGCTTTTATTTTGGTGGGTGAGGTATGGAAGCTGCATCATGACAGAAAGGTGGCTAGTGGTTTTTGTGGGGCCAAGATTATACAGACTAGAAATAATTTAAATTTTCTGGATTATTTTCTTACTTTTAAAACTAAGGAGATTTTACCTTAAACTCTGGGATCTCAAACTTCTCTTTTAAAAGTGGAAAATATTTCAACAGTGGAACTATATCTTCCATTGTAATAGCTGAGGCTGAACAGGATCTGGTGTCTTTAGCTGAGAGGATGACACGCCAGATTAATGTGGTTTCTATTACGTGTACTTGTTGCTTTTTTTTTTAAATTGAGATATTACTTACATATTACAAAGTTCACTCTGTTAAAATATGCAATTCAGTGGTGTTTAATATACTTATAAGACCATGCAGCTACCATCTCTGTTTAATTCCAGAACATTTTCATCACTTAGAAACCCCACATTCATTAGCTGGCATTCTCTAATCTCTCTTCCTTTGCCCCTAGAACCACTACTTCTCATCTATGTGGATTGGAATCATATAATACGCTATACATTGTGTCTGACTTCTTTTACTTAGCATAATATTTTTAAGGTTCAGTCACATTGTAGCATGAGTCATGTGCCATTCATTTTTATGGCTAAATAATATTCTACTGTCTGACTATATTACATTTTGTTTCCCAGTTCATCAGCTATTGGACATTAAGGTTATTTCTGCTCTTTGACTCTTATGGATACTACTTCCATGAACATCTGTAAACAAATTTTTGTATGAACCCAATTGTTTCTTAAATCCAGGCGAGTTAGCTCATACCTATTAATCTTTCTGATTTGATCATTTCGATACCTATGTTAGATACCATTTGGGTGTAGAAAGAGTAGGAATATGCAGGAAGAAGAGAAAAAAGTACAATATATAATAGGTTCTGGGTACCTGGAGTGTTAAAAAGGTAGGGGTACCTTGAGGTGGCAAAAAATGACTGAGGAGAAGAAGAGAAAGAAAGAGGAATGGGAGGAGAAAAAAAAGACAAGCTGAAACACAGTTTCCTTTGGACAGACTTCTAAGAAAGGGCAGAAAAAGTGAAGGCAGAGTGCATTAAACAACATAGTAGAATGAGGAGAGCACTAGGCTAGGTGTCAGAAGATGTGAGCCAGTCCTTCTTATGCTGTGTTTTGGCTGATAACTTTGGTTATTTATCTACTTGAAATCCTTGGCCTCATCTGCAAACTGGATACAAAGAATTACTCAACCCCGTTGGATTTTGAATCAAATTATATCATAAATTTGACAAAGAGTTGCAAATTCAAATATAAGTATATAGGAGAGATTAATTTTCAGAGGAAACTTTGCATGTAGGTGCCCAGTTCCTGAAGTGATCCCTGAAGATCATGTTTAGAATAACCCAGCACGTAAGAGGGATTTTCTTATTGGAAATACTCTCATTGACAAGCAGTCTGCTTAGAGGGACTCTAATTTGTCCTTACTATCGCTCTTTTACTTGCCAGATAAGCCTGAGAAGGATTTCTTTCCTAGATACATTAGAGGGACCAGTTTTGAAGGTCTAGGATTTGAGAGGGTTAGCAAATTAAGAGAGTTGGATAGCGAAGCTTCCCTGGGGCCCTACAGCTTATTAGATTAATTATGGGCTGAGATTTTGTTAAAGGTTTGAAAACTTACTTTTGAGAACCCATTGTGCATCATATATCTTTTATATAGCTTCTCTTAACTGTTATGAAAAAGTAGAGGAAGTGATGAAATGCTCCCAGGAATGAATGGGACAGTACCAGTTGTGTGCTGGAGAGAAGGGAAGAAGAGATGTGCTGGGTATGTCATGAGGGGGAGATAATAAAAACCATTAACATTTATTATGCTATTTTTCTAAGGCTTTGCATTCTAATTCATTTAATGTAGGGTTTTCCTTTTTTTAGAGTAGGCGATACAAGGGGTGAGAAGTTCAGTAACTTGCTCTGGCCAGCTAACAGAAAGGATGGAGTCAGGAATAATATCCTCGTCAGACTGATTCCAGAGTGGTACCCTGAGTGTGTAGTGAGGTAGCAAGAAAAATCCCAGCTTTTCAGTGAACAAGGTGCCTATAGTCATTGCTCTAGTTCCCTGAGAAAAGATGATATCTGTGGCTTGTCACTGTGGGAATTACTCAGTTCGCTTTGGACCTCCATCAAGACCTATGTCAACCCTTGTGTTCCTTTAGTGAAGTGTAGTCCTGACAATGGGACAATCCACAGGATGGGTTAGATACTAGTTCTGGGAATTTTAGCTCCCATTTTCTCTCCAGCATAAGACCTACATAGAAAGGTAGGGAGAGAGAAAAAGTGGGGGAAAGAGAGGGGAGTGAGGGGGTGGTTGGGAATGACATCAAGCAGGAATGTGCCAGTCAGCAGGGGTAAATTTTCCACTTGGATCTGTGTGGAAACCTGATCCTGCCTCTATTTTTGGTCTCCTTCTCTAACAACCTTTCACCAGATTGGAATTTCTCTGCACCTGTAACACATTTTTAATGTAATAAGTCTAGGAAAAACCAGGTATTATATCATGCTGGGGCTTGTGCTGTGTTCCTAGGAGCAAAGGTAGCCCAGACCCTAGTTTATCCCTATAGGGGATTAGTGTATTAGTCACCCTGTAAAAGCTCAATTTATTATGATTTTTTAATGTTTCTTTTAGCACTCAGTTATAAAAGGTGAAGCGGGGAGCTACAAATGTATCTGTGTTCCCTGCCCCCACCTCCTTCACACGTACACATACACTCTATCAGTTTGCTGTGAACCAAAATTCAACAAAATCAAATCCAGAGGTATTGACTTTGACCAATTAGCTTACCTTTGCTGTGTCAGACTTTGTCCTGGTTTGATCCAGTGCAAGTAATGAACAAGTGAGATTATTGCAGTAGACATCCCTCTCTTGGGAATGAAAATGACTTAGAAAGTAAGTTAGCTGTTTAGGGTGACCATGAGACCAAGGCTGGGTTTTGGTTTGTTCGTGTGTGACTGGGCCCTTCCTTGCTTGCTATTCCCAATGGGTTGTTTTGAAGATCTTTGCCATTGGTTGTGTGGGGTTCAATGTCGCAGATGTTTCGGCCAGCTATTCTAAGCAGAGAGTTTTATACAACTACCCTTCCCCGCATTTTAAACAAGAAAGAAAAGGAAACAGCTTAAAGCCTATGCTAACACAGAAATGCACAAGGAGCATGGCGGCTGGCACCATGTACACACAGGAGTGGTCATGAGCTTGGGTCCCCAGGCTGCCATCCAGGCCACCAGTCTGCATCTAAGCTGCTCAGTATTTGAATTTTGGTGGCTATTGAAGTATTCAGGTGAATCTTTCATCCTTTATTTATTCTCCCATCCTTTATTCACTAAAATAGTAACTCCTACTCTAGATGTAATAGAGCAGAAGAAAGCCTTTTTCTAGTCAGAAAACCTGAGCTGAAATCTCTGTTCCGCCTGTTTCCAGCTGTGTGCTCATGGGACACATTCCATGTTTTTAGGGGTCAAAGCTAATATAATTTTTGGTCCCTTCTTTGAGAAAAAGAATACAATATTATCAGTGAGAAATTGCTGGAGTGCCAGTCAGAGACTCAAAAGGACTTGTTTAAGTGGAGAGCTGAAAGACACTGAAGCTTTATTAGCTTCACTAAGTTTGCCCGTGTATAGCTCCATGTCAATTAACATCTTTGAGCCCCAGTTATTTCATTTCTAAAATGGAATTGATCATGCCTGTCTGCTCCAAGAGAGTATTGTAAAGAAGAAGCAAGAGTAAATATGTGTAAGACTGCTTTTGTTCAAAGCATCATACACACCAAGTATACATCTCTCCATACTACAATGTATTACTGTTGCAGTTCACTTTGCAGATCCCCTAGTCAGTTATTTGTCTCAGTGTTTCTTATTGCTTTATTGGCCAGGACATTTTCATAGTGACTACTATTTGTATTGCTTGATGAGTTTCATATCTAGAGAGGGATAAATAAAAACAAGCTTCAGCATCTTTCCTATGTGTGGAATACAAGTAATGACCTGTCTCAGGACTCTATTCTATTGCGGCACATGTAAATGGTTCTTGATATATTGTACTAGAGTTGCCATAATTGTGTTTGGAATTTCAAATATATCAGAAAAAAAAAGCCAAACTACATACCTGGATGGTTATCAGTAAAATGTCTAAGGCTGTTGGCTCCTCTGGTGTTGACAGAGACTTCCTCTGGCTTTGCAGCTTTGAGATCTGCATCCATTTGCCATTAAAAAAAGAATAAAGCATCTCCACCTCTCTGATTGTGACCATGAGCATATTTCCATGCCGATCTTTAATGGGCTCGTAGTAAACTCTTCCCAAGTTATGCGTTCCAAGTAAATTCTAGAAACATAGATAATAGTAACTGAGATGATATTGTAAAAGCAAAGCAATATAATGATGACAAAAGACACTGTGAATAATTGTATCACTTCTGAGAAGCTATAAGCTTTGTCAGATTTAAACCTAGAACATGTGGCATCATAGGAAAACACTTAACAGAAACTTAAAGAAAATGTCTTCACCATGAATTTGTGAAGATTATTGCAAAAAGCACAAAAATCATGTTTTTTTTAAGCAAATTCAGTATCTGTAAATATCTCTTACCCACATAGACACACCAGCACATAAACCTAGAACATGTGGCATCATAGGAAAACACTTAACAGAAACTTAAAGAAAATGTCTTCACCATGAATCTGTGAAGATTATTGCAAAAAGCACAAAAATCATGTTTTTTAAAGCAAATTCAGTATCTGTAAATATCTTTTACCCACACAGACACACCAGCACATAAACCTCAGTTACCAGTACTTGAAGAGAATCCCAGATGTTTTAAAGAAAAATGCCCGATATTTCAAATATGCTACTTGTGGAGTTTTCAGGAGATCTACAGTAAGCTAGTATGAGGTGGAGTTGTTCAAAATGAAGCAGTGAATTGACAATGTAGCACATTATACAGGTCGCCAAATGACTGCACATTCCCTTCAAGATACTTTAATTGGGAGATTGGCCTGGTTTGACTTATCTGCATTTCAGGCACTTCTGTTTATTTAAAAGTTAGTTAAAATTGCTTAGAAAGTAGGTCAATTGAGGTGGACAATACTTTAAAAATGTAGGAAGGGAAGGATGTCACAGTAAATTGGGCGGCGGCAAGTGAATGTTATGCAAAAATAAGTAGTAGTTTGACAAAAATGCAGGGATTAAAGATTTCTAACCTAGAACACTGGATGATTAGGATATAGTTTTCTCTTGCTTTGAATATCTGTGTTTTAAAAAAGTTATAAATCATCCCAGAGTTACTATTTTTGTGAGCTAACGTAATGATGATGAGATGACCTGCTAGCATGAGAGCGAAAGTAGAACTGAAATTTGTAAAAGTGGCAAGATTGTCCTTAAAATAAATGAGCCAACTGGTCAACATTAGTATGTCCAAAAAGCATTGGCGTTCTCTCTGATAGGTGGGGACCATGTTTTAAGCCTTTTACTCTTCCTCACAAAAATCAGACATAATGAGTAAGGAATTTTCTAAATAATTATGGATGTACTATAACAATTCATTTGGCAATATTATTACTTTAAAAAATGACCTATGCACTCAGATTTTCCCCTTTCTAACAAGTGATTCTAAGTAACAGAGAATTGATTTGCATAAGATTTTTAGCTCAAGTCTTCATAGTACTATAATTTTATATAGAGACAGTTTACTAATAAGCAGTGTTACGTTGGTAAACTGGCTAACAAAACATAAGAAAAAAAAGGGGAGGGGATATCCGATTTGTAGCATGTACCAATCTCTGTGGTGTAAATCTCCTTGCCATAGTTGATTCAAGCTACCCAGGCCTTGACAAAAAGCTTTCAAACTTTGTGAATATTTAACAGTTGGCTCTCCTGAGCCAGTACAAGCTGGCTGTAGCACACCACTACTATTACCACTTTACTGTACTGGTGTTGAGTTTCAGGGCTGGCTGCCATTCATTTGCTGTTGGACCAACTGTTTACCCTCTCTGGTCCTGAGTTTCATCATCTTAAATTAAGGATCCTTACAGCTCACTCATCCCTTATGCTAATCCTTACTATGGAGGAAGTGATAGCACACCTGTGGCATACATGCCTGCCATAGTGGGCTATTTGTTGTCACTGAAAGCTCTAAAAGGTTTACCATTACTGTCATAGAATGTTTGGGGGCTTAAATTAAATAATGCATGAGAAAGTGTTTATTTGCAGTCTCCTAAACCTGCTATAGTATGGGCATATGGGCTTTGCTTTCTGCTATAAAGCTTACCCCTCCTCATTTTAAAGATCCAGTCCAGATTTCACCTCTTCTGGGAAGACTTTACCATCTTCTACTGACTTCCTTATCGTTTACTGTACAGACTTCTTTCTTATCAGTTTTTGACTTTGTTGCATAAAATTACTGCACATATCACGAGATCATGATTTTTTTTTCATCTCTGTCCCTGAATCCTTTATATGGTGCTTGCCACATACAGTTCTTTGTTGACCAAATTGACATGATATATTTCATTAGGACACTGGAAAATATGATTCATTTTAAAACAAGGCTGATGGGATACATTGAGGTGCTCATCTCATTAAATAGTTTTTTTCATTGGTTCACTGTTATCTTTGGATAAGTTTTCAAATGAGCTGAACAAGAAAGCACTAAAATCATCCTGAAATTTTTCATTGACATCAAATTGAGTTGGACAGCTAGTTTTTGGGGTGAACCCAATGGAAAAGTAGAATATTCTTGTGAAAATAAATTTCAGTCATGTTCCAAGGGAGAAAATTCAAGGTTCTTTAAATCATAAAGGAAAAATAGATTATGTTCATACCTGTCATGCTATGTAATCAGGTTAGGTAGTCTGAGCCCACTGGTGATCCTACAAGGTAGAGAGGAATAAGATCCACCTGGTGGTGAACAGGAATGTATCTAACTTATCACCAGAATAAAATCATAAAACTGTAAGTTCTGTAAGTAAGTAAGAGTTTTATTTAGTTTGTGGTTACGTGCGAAGTTGAAAGAGATCCAGAACTAGGATGTGAAGGCCTACAAAAGAAGAGTGAAATTTTGAGAAAAGGTTTCTTCCTTTTGAAAAAAGGAAAAAAGAAAACACAATTCCTGGGTTGTTATCTAGCTCTCACTCATTAATACTAATTTCTAAAAACTATAGAAGAGAGAAGTTTAAAGCAATACAATCTACACTGTCAGATTATTACTGTCTTTGAGGAAAACCAGGTCAGATGTCTCTCACTGTGAGAACAATACACTCTCTTCCTAAGAAGAGGCCTCTGCTGTTTTCCTGAGAGAAAGAAAATAGGATGGGGTCTTGGTCACTTGCAGGCTTTCTCATCTTATTTTGTTTTTTAATTCCAAATTCTGAAAGATACCTGTATCTCTTTCTGCCTAGCAAATTTTAATTAATTAATTAATGCATATGTTACCTTTTTAAGAATAAACTTAAATGCCAATTTTAAGTTCTCTGCCAATGCTGCAGAATTGACTCCTATTTTAAAAAAACTACATTGAGGGTAATTTATTTAACAACTTTGTCTACTTTTTGTAAATTAACATAAAATAATATGCTGAAGTATTGGGAAGACTGTAGTCCTAGGAATGATACAGATCTGGATTTGAATCCATACTCTGCTACTTTCTATTTGTGTGAATGGACATAAACTAACCTTTCTATGCCTCAGTTTTCTGAGGCATAGAAATGAAGTATCAGTAATAGTACATTCACATTAGGTTGTGATAAAGAAAATGAGACAAAGTTTGTAAATCACTTAGCACAATGTTTTGTACCTAATCTGTTAAATGAATGAAAGTAATTATTCCACTATTATTATTTACTCCTTGCTATTTTAAGGAGGACCTTGTTATAGAATAGAAACCAACAAACAAGGAGTAAATAGAGTTGTTGGTATATACTGTGATGAAGGATAAGTCAGCGTGCTATGGCCACGAAGGAAGGAGAGAAAGATTATGGGTAAAGTCCTGTGTGCAATGATAAAATGTCTGGGCTACTCATTAAAGAGTCTAAGGTAGGGAATGCCATAATACATGTTTTAGGCTGGCTACTCTGGCAGAAGTGTGGAGAATGGGTTGGAGAGTGTTTAGAGGAACATGGGAGGATGACATTGGGGGCATTAATATAACTAAAGTTATCAGGGAGTAATACTAAGACTGGAAAGAAGAGCGTAAAATGAAATAAAGCATAGACAAAGTAATACAATTTATGGATGGTTGATGCCAATCAAGTTCTATATGGTACATCTTTACTTTCTTTAGAACAATTGTAAAAACTTCAGGTTAGTAAAGTGACCTAAAGTGTTAAGTATATACCAATTCGCAAACTCATTTTTTCTTTTTTCTGAAGTTTCCTCCTGTACCTTATCACATACCCTCTAGATGCCTTCATCATTTGTAGAAATTTAAATTCTAGAGACCAGCAAATAGTTTGGGCACTAAATTGTCCAGCAAGAAGATGAAAGCAACTCCTGTTATTTAACCAGGCAAGCAGAAGCAGGGAGGAGGGAACAGAATGCCTAATAGTGCTAAAGCTTTTAATGAGGGCTGTGTAAAAGGTGACATCCACTAGATTATTATTACTGTGCAGGACTAGAGAAATATCCAGGTTGTAGCTATGATGAGACACATTTCTGTGATCACTTTACCATTCAATCAGATAGTTTTCCTCAAGTGTGATTTTGGGTGGGTACTTGGGGTTAGACTGACAAATATACTTATTTATACAAACCATAAGAACAGAGGATCTTTCACATGCCAGACACTGGGGATAGAGAGGTACCCAAGACAGATATATTTCTTGAACTTAGGAACTCATAGTCCAAATGAGTCACTATGCAGATATTGATAAACATTCTTAATTAATGGGGTTATGATCATTGTCCTGAATGAAGAATACAAGGTACTATGGGAATGATTCAGCAAATCAGGAAATCAGAGAAAGGCTTCCTGAAGAAGCATAAAGAGATCTGAAGGATATATAGGAATTAGGAAGGCACAGAGGTGGAAGAAGACAGTTTTAAACAGAAAATAGCGTATGAGGCCAGGAGCGGTGGTGCTGCCTATAATCCCAGTACTGGAGAGGCTGACGTAGGAGAATTGTTATGAGTTTGAGGCCAACCTGGGCTACAAAGGGAGATTAAGCCAACCTGAACTGCATAGTGAAACTCTGTCACAAGAAGACAAAACAAACAAACAACAACAACCAAAAAAGAAAATAGCATGTAAGCTAGTGAAAGAGATTCAAAAAGACAGACTATAATGTTGGAAGAAAACCAGGAGAGTATGGAATTATGGAAGGCAAAGAATGTACTGGTTGGGAAAAGGAGAATAGGACCATATATATCAAATGCTGCTAGGTGCAAAGAGGACTTAATATTGTCTACTGGATTTAGTGAATTTGAAATCATTGGTAGGGATGGAAACAAATTTTGTGGGGGCCTTTTTTAAGATAAAGAATACGAAATTACAAATACAAAATTGGGTATAGAAGCAAACGTTTATTTAGAATGAGAAAAGACCCTCCCCGCACTGCTAGAGTACCTGGAATTACTTTTTTCTTCCTAAAATTTCTTTAGGCTGTTTATCAGAAAGGTTTCTTGATTGCAACTCAACTTCCTCTCCTCACCTGATGTATCTAGGACTCCCATAATCCCAAGGGTTCATGCAAATAAGCAACTTTGAAGCTCTATCTGCCTGGGGGACTTTGAGTAGAGTTTTATAGGTATGGCAGTAGAAAGTCAGAGGACTGACAACTGATGGGAAATGAGATAGTAAGTGGAAAAATTTTGAGTGTAAGGAGGATAAGAGAGATTGTTTGGTAGCTGAAGGGTTATGTGGGGCTAAGAGAGGAATTTGGGGGAAGTTAAGTTGGAGATACTTGAGTATTTTAAAATAAAGATGGGAGGGAAGAGATGGGATCTAGAGCAAGTGTGGAGAGATGAACTTTTAGTAGAAGTGAGAATTAATCTGTTGGAATAGCAGTGAAGAGCTGGTGGAGTCAATACAGGGAGGTTTGTAAATTTGGTGGTGGAAAAATATTTTCCATTCTCATATTTTTTAGTGAATTAGACAGTGAAGGCAACACTGTCTGGGAGTAGACTGTGAAGAAAAGGAAGAAGGAGTGTGGGGAAATGGAGAAGGTTTTAAATAGTTACAGTGTGAGAAAGAAAATTTACTAGAGAAGTGGGATGGAACTGCTAACTTACATTTCACATGAAAACTGTAGTCATGAAGTTTACCATAAAACCAGTCAAGCTTTTATGTGAGTTTTTTCTGTACAATCAAGGTACAACTACTTCAGTATAGGCATATTCATCCAGACTTGAGATTTTTCCAAATAAATAATATAGAGGGAGAAAAGTTAGGATATTTTCAAGGAATTATTATGATGAATCAAGGAATCTATGCATAACGAGAAGGAAAACAGCCTCACCAGGTGGGTGCTGCATTATGAAAAGTAGTGGGATCAATAGGCTTAGAAGCCAAGGAAATCTAAGGCTATTGCTATGGGAATATGGAATAGGGTCACACTGGCCATTGTGGCATCCCTCAGCATCTGACTGCATGAGCTTGTAACAGCCTGACCCTTCTTATATTCCTGATATCAGGTGACAGTGTTCTAGGAAGCTTCTGATAAACACGTCATAAAGAGCCTCATTTGAATTTTTAAGGTTGTTCAGTTTGATCTTGGCATAGTTCAGGTGTACGATGGGCTAATGGGAGGGTCCCTTAAGGGATGTAAGCCTCCTGGGAACGTACTTTATCCTACAGAAAGAACAATGTGAGGGACAGTGGCATGTACTAATCAAGTGGGTCACTGATGAAAAGAGGGAATTCTCTGAATTCAGCAACAGTGATCATGGCCCAGTTCCAAGAAGTTCTTGAGAAGATTCTACTTTAAAAAGTAAGTGCAGTGTAGACCACTGTTGACTAAAATCTCTGACACCACTTAGGACACAAGTTAGTAAATTACCTTTATACAGGAATATAACACAAGGGAGCAAAAGTAACCTTTCTGAATTAATTGTATCAGTAACACAACAATTATTATTAGCACAGAGTGTTGAATTATTATTGTGGGAGCTCAAGAAACAAAATTCTTATAATTGTAGGCAGGGGTAGAGCTGTAGAATTTTGTTTTTATGATCATGACATTTTTGTACTATGGCTGGTATAGTCTGGTCAAACAAAGTTTACATGGATTCCTGCAAACTTCTAGGGTTGATGTAACTGCCAGCTGTGTAGGTAGATGCACATCACTGACAAAGTCTCAATGATCCCTTAAGGACCCTAGCTTCATGTAACAGATGTTTTTCTGTGCTAATGTTCACAAATTAAGGTCATACCAGAAAACAATGACAGGAAAACCCTGAAGAGCTTGGTTAGTAATCAGTGCCAGTTCTAGGAGGAGCTGTACAAGCTACAAAGATTCCTACAGGACTTGGTCACTCGATTTGATTTTATTGATCAAATGGAAAGATGAATACATACAGGATTTGAGGTACTCTTTTAAGAATTGCTTTCTTCAATTTTTGTAAGTAAGCAAAAAGCACACATAAATTCCCATGTTTTATCAAAATCCCTACATCAAGAATCTCCTCTGGATATCTGCTGGTCTCTCTCTCTACATGCTTGTAGATGATTCCTTTCTCATACCACTGCAAGGGTCCTTCAAGTGACCTAATTAAACTTCCATTATTTTGCAAGTGATGAAACTGAGGCTGTGAAGGAGAACCAAGATTTCTGATTAGTAGTAAATCTAGAGCTTCAGTCTCCTCACTCCTTGTTCATGCCAAAAGCACAAATTCTCCACATGAGTAGATGTGCAGTTCAAACTGTTCAAGAAGTTTTCGTATGCTTAGACATCTAAAAGAGGAAAGATCTTACCTTTTCCTTTTGAGGTAGGACTGGCAAGAGAATTTTCCAAGTTACAAAAACAAAAAAACCTGAGGGTCTGGTCCCTCACCTGTAACTGGGCTGTCGCAGCAAGCATCTTCTGCCGAGTTTGCAGCACTGTGGATGAGGACATTGAGATAGGTATGCTTTGCCTCAGCCACCTTATGTCTTCCCACATACAAGACAGCTGCAAAAGAAGTCACAGGGTCATATCATTGTCCAAGCCAGTACATGATTTAGGTTGTGGCATCAAAGCAAAGCAGAGAGAAGGAAACTTGACCCCTGATGTTTGTTCTCCAGTCCATTTTCAGATACACGTGAAACAACTTTTTGATCTCTGTCCAATTGGAAAAAGATCTGAATGCTAATGAAACAGTCAGATTCACATTTTAGTCTTTGCCAAATGATCCCATAATTCAGAATACTGGAGACACAATCTGACAGGAAGCAAGCTTCTTTCTTTGAAAATGTAGTGTAGACACTATCCCGGGGTGTGTGTGTGTGTGTGTGTGTGTGTGTGTGTGACAGAGCACATTAGGGCTTAAAGGGACCATTGAGATAATTTACTTCCATCCCAAAACTTTAACAACTGGAAACCCCTCAATTAAGATTTTATAGATTTATGTGCAGGAAGATTGGTGTCAAGTGGGGAAAAATGAAATCAGAATTCAGTATACCTTCGTGAACCACAGAAAATCTTGTGTAATGGAACTGGTGTGAGAGTCATCTACTTCAACGATTGGTATTTGATCTTCATTTGTGACTAACATATTGTCTTTGTAATAAAATACAACAGCTATGTAGAGTCCCCTAAAAAAATAAAACAAAATTTAAAAATTGTCCTCATGGTCTCTTCTTCCAAACTTGAGTCCTGGGAAAAAACAGTTTTTTCAGACGTGAAAAATACAAATTTAAAATATAGCTAGGAACATATTCCTGCTGTCTATCACAGGTTCACTGGCTAGAACTCAAAGAAGTTCCTGTCTTGCCCAGATTCTTGGGATTCATTCCTTTGATATAAAAACAAATTTCTACCAAGTTTTCATGCAGAATCAAAACCAACTTATTCCTGAAAGGTTAACACTTCCTGGATCAATTATGTAGGACCCACCTTTTTAACGTCTTCACAAACTTGTTTGAGGAATGGAATAGGTGTTTCAGGCTTCTTGATACTGACTGCTTGCGGCCTGTGGTTTGTAATTTTGAACTTTCTAGAATAGAAAAAAATGCAACATAAATTTTGATTGACAGGTCAACACTTCTATTCCTTTTTCCTTCCTTCCTTTCTTCCTTCCTGCCTGCCTGCCTTCCTATCCCTGTCTGCTCAGGATCACTCATCAGTTTCATGTTGGATTCAGCTCCGTCATTCCTATGAAAAAGCTCTTATACCTTAAGATTCCAGGGGTTAATTCAATTAATGAATAACTTCCCAAAAAAGCTCAAGATGAGTAATATTAATAATTCCAAGGGAAACAGGTGTTTTATTAGTGCTCTTAGGTTGAATGATTTATCCAAAAGGGTAAACAAAAATGGAAGCAATTTTTTTTGCCTTCCTCTCCTATCCCTCAATTGCCTTTTAATAGTCACACAGTTTTCAATGGTGCCAAGTTCCCCTGGTTAGTCTACATATTCTATTAAGTTCTTTTCATTAAAAAATTAATATGAGCACATTATAGAAAGTCTGAAGCACGAGGGATAAAAGAACAAAACCCCACCAATATCATTACATCACTTTGTACAACCACGACTAGTATTCTGGGTGCAGTTTTCTTAAGTATGTATGTTGGCTTACAAATATACTTGTAGGGATAATATGATTATCATGCTCATTATCCAGAAAAGAAACAGAGACTGAGAAATGATTGTCCAAATTTGCCAAGTCAGGAAAATCTGAGACATTCCTTCAGTGAATGTTTTTATTGGGGTGGGGGACTGCTATGTAGACACCTCTGTTGTCACAATAGTAAACGAGTTATCCCTTGCTTCTGTTCAGCTCTTCTGTTTACAACCTGGAACTCTCACTAATAAAAGTAGAAATTCCTAGACTCCTGTCACAGCCCCTGCAACAAATGGAGCTGGACTGAATGATCACTGATTTCAACTCTTACGTTCTGTGTCATGAAGAGAAACTAAAGTTGGTGTCATCACAAAACTTCAGACAGACTTGCTACTGGGGCTGAGAACTGCTGTTAAGTATAGAAACCTGGGGAAACCTGGGTAGATGGCCTGTGACTGAGACCCACTGGAATGCTGCCTGTGATTCTATGACAATAGCTGACAAGACACAAGCATTCATGCCAGTTTCAGGTTTGTACTGGTAATGATTATTCCTGGAAAAAAGAAAAAGCAGATTTTTGTTTTCCTGATTTGAACATGAGTTTGGCTGCTTGAAAATGATGCTGGTGGGACTTCTAGTTAAATGTTACATAGTAAACATATTCACTGTATACCATTCTCTCCATAAACCTCACTCAAACCAGAGAAGATGTTAAGGGAAAAGAGGAAACAACATAAATCTATAAAGACAAGTCAATGGGGAAGAAGACAAAAACAAATAAATTTTGGTAGCTGGAAAGCAGACGGACAGATGAATTTCACACACTTGAGAAAGATGAAGCCTAACCCAGCAGTAAAGAAAACAGAAATAATCTGATTCAAACCATTGGCACCATGAACTTCTGGAAGTGGAGGGTGTAGGTGGAACTAAAATCTGAAAGATTTATTGAAATCAATTTAAAAAGGCATGATATTTGTAGGTTTCCCTCCCTACTGTACTGCTTTCCCACTCTAGAAGAAAGTTAATGGCTTATTCTCTGGGAAGCAAAAACAAACAAACAAACCAATCCAAAACCAACTAAAATCCAAAACAAAACAAGAGTTTCCAAACAAAGCAAAGCAAAGCAAGACAACACAACACAACACAGCAGCAGCAGCAGCAACAACAACAACAACAACCACCCAGGTCTCTGGAGTGAGAGATAGGAAAATATCAGGTACAGTAGGAAATGGGGTAATGGTGGTGGTAGTTCAGTATCAAAAACACATGGACTCAATGAAAGTTTCCACACATAACATTTTCCCATTGGGTTCTCCAAACACTGGTAGCCAAACTTATATGCTCGAAGGACACTAGAAAAAACTTCCATGAAGAATTTGTCTAACCTCAGAGAATACACCCAAAGATTCTAGCATTGAGGATTTCCCAATTAAGTGCTAGTTCCAGTTCACTCTGCAGTGAAGCCTATAAATTGCCTTGTCCATGTGTACAGGGCTCCCCAGTGGCTGTTGTTTTCTCCTAAGTCCGAGATAACATCTAAGGGTAACTAGGTATGTGAGAAGCACATCAAACATGAAATACAAAGGCCAAAACAAACAGAAGAAAAACAAAGGAAAGACTATACTGAAATAACACAAAATGAAATAAAAAGTATATCAATATTCTGAGAGTGAAGATATTTCATTCTTCTAAAAAGCACAGACATCTGTTAAAAGAACCAATCATAGAACAAAGGGAGCATTGAGAATTAAAAATGTTATCAAAATTTAAAAATCCAGTGGAAGACATAGAAAATATTGTTGATGAATCTCCAAGTAAGTGGAGTAAAAGGACATGAAGATGGAAAATGGAGAGAACAAGAAAAAAAAAATAAAGAACTAGTAAGTGTTCAAATATCTGAATAAAAAGGGTTTATTATGAGAGAAGAAAGGAAAAAAATAATTAAACTTTTAAAAAAATGTTCCACAATGAAAGGATATGCATTCTTGCCAAGTGCCCAGTAAAACAGACAACAGAGAACATACCACAGAGATGTTTTAGAATATTGTAGTAAAAAGAAAACTGAAAACCTTCTAGAGAGAGAGGGAAAGAAAAAAAAATAGAACTTCTGGAATCAAAATGGCATCTGACTTCTCTGCAGTAAAAGCTAGAAGACACCAAGCAACACCCTCAAAATCTGAAGGAAAATTATTTCCACTAAGAATTCTTTAGTTGTCCAGACCCTGGATATATGTTAAGTAAAATAGTATCTCTTTAGATGTATAATGTGACCTAAATTAAGCTCCTGTGTAAACTCTCAGGAAGCTATTAGAGGAAAGACTCCACCATAATCAGGGATTAACCCAAGAAAAAAGACATGAGGTGCAAAAAAGAAGATCACCAATATTGGGGAATGATGCGAAGAATCCTCAATATCATAGTGAAAGGCAGTCTCAGGGTGACAGTGCACACAGGGCATGAAGGAAGCAGTTACCTGTCTAGATGGAGCAGGGCAGAGGCTCCATGACAGGGTTACTCAAGAAGGTGGAATTGAATCAACACCTAATGTATCTATCAATGTACATTGATAGAAGGCTGATAAAAGTGGAGAGGAGTTTGCAGATTATTACAGTTGCATAGTAAGTGCTTAGAGCATGGGGAGTTTGTTTGATTGATAAGGAGTGTCCAGCACCTGACACATAACAGGTATGGTTTCTGTTAATGTTATTTTGCAAGCTGAATAATTGGATAGTAGTCGAAATTCACTCCTATAGGACACTGTTTTGATGAAAACAACTGGCTTTATAATTCGTTATGTCAAAGGCATGCATTGTGTAAACAATAAAGTTTGTTAATGTTTCCCAATACTGAGTATGTGAAATAGCCATGGCCAGTTCTTTAGCAAATATGCAGATATTTATATGGGTTTTGATATCGCCTATGCAGAGTTTTGGTAAAAGAAGAGATGTTTTATTATTGTTTCTGTATTTGGAATAGAATATCTATTCCATGGAATCACTGATTACACTTTAATTCTAGAGTATTCTAGCAGACCACTGAGGGTGGAAATTGGCCCAAATCCTCGTCTTTAAGAACAATGGAAGAAAAATAAGCTAGGGCTTTCAAGGGGCTTATTATGAGTCAGGCAAGTGTAAGCCATTGTCTAATTTAATCCACATAACAACACTGCAAGTTAGATATTTTTTTCATTAGTTAGAGAATACTTTACTAGTTTCTGTAACCAAATCCACTAGATAAGACCTTACATACTTAATATGGTGTGTTACGCTTGTACAAATGAAAAAAAATTAAATTTAGCATTTTTAGATCAATATGGCTGTTAATTTCTCTACAATACCAAACTTGACAGCACAGTTATAGTTTCCAAAAATTCAAATTATTTATATTTATGTTTATCTTCCAATAATAGTATATTATATGCATCAATAGCAGCAACAGCTTTTCCAGGTTCTGCAGTCATCTGAACAAAATTATAGAGACATCCAGCACACTCCATTAAAAAAAAAAAGAAAGAAAAGAAAATGAGCAAAAACCAGAAAACAGTTAATTTTTGTTACTGTTATGGTTTCTGACATGAAACAAGTTAGGTATTATTATCCTGATTTTTTTTTTTTTGATGAAGAAGTTAGGCCTCACAGAGATTAAATATTTTCCCCAAGGACACACAGCTAATAAATAGTAGAAATGAGGCCTTAGCCGGGGATTTAGCTCAGTGGCATAAGCACCTGCCTGACAAGTGTGAGGTCTTGAGTTCAATTCCCAGTACAAAAAAAAAAAAAAAAAAAAAAAAAAAAAAAAAAAAAAAAAAAAAAAAAAAAAAAAAAAAAAAAAAAAAAAAAAAAAAAAAAAAAAAAAAAAAAAAAAAAAAAAAAAAAAAAAAGAAAAAAAGAAATGAGACCTTAAATAGTTATTTTTCTCTAATTGTAAAGTTTATAAAGGCTTATATTTTCAATAAGTCACATTGCAATTCAATGCAGTTGCTTATTTATTTATTTGTTTATTTGATACTGGTGAACCCAGAAAGTACTGAACTATGTCCTCAAACATTTTTAATTTTGAGACAGAGTCTTGCTAAGTCATTAAATTGCACAAGTTGGCTTTAAACTTGTGATTTTCTTGCCTCAGCTTCCTGAGTAGCTGGGATTACAGGCATGAGCCAACATGCCTGGCTCAATGTAGTTGAATATTTTAAATAACAATTTTATAATTTTACTTACATTATCTTTATCTTTTTAAACTTAGAGCTGTATTAATTCATTTTAGAACCACTCCTTTTTTGTGTGTGAAGTAATTTATTTTATCTTGATGTATAGTAGGTCAGGATTTCCAAAGTATGTGCCTTAGAATACTAATTCTATGAAAATTTCATATGACTGAAGAAATTGACTGTATCTCTTTGTTAGAGTCTTTAGTAGCCTATTTTTTCTGTTTTGCATTTCCAAGAGAGGAATAAGGAATGCAATGTTTCCTAAACTTACTGACCAGAGACCCATCTGCAGCTGAGCATCTTACAGAACTGTGTTCCTTAGAACACACTGGGTGTTGGTTAAGTGTCCAGAGTACATTTTTATGTAAACATGTTCCTTCTTTTTAAAGCTTTACTTAAAACTTTCTTAATATTGCATGTACATCTAAGTTTCTGTGGTGAAAAGCACATACATGACAGGAGTTGAATGGAAACTGTAGAAATAATTAGATGGGCTGGGCAATCATTTCCTAATTATTATTATATAGTAACCCAATAGTAACAAGGAGAGCATCTGAGCCCTCAGGAAATATGTTTTTAAAAACCCCCCATTCTCATGTTCAGTTTCACCTTTTCCCCTCAGATAAGGACCAGACATGAGGAGGTTTCTGAATTGCAAAGAATCAACTGCCTAATCGTTTTATTACCCTTGCTTCCATACAGGATTCCACAGGCAAGGGAATGATGGGGAGACAGAAGAGAAAGGAGCCCAGCCTGGTTAAAAGGGTGCTGGGTTCTTCGAGTGGAAGGTTGACGATCCAGGTTTGGGTAAAGTCTTCCTAGAGATCTGGAAATGAAAATTCCACTTCGGTTTTCTTCTCAAGCTGCTTACATACATATTTACATCTCCTAATGAGCCACTCATTAGAAAAACATTACTGTCTTGCAAACACTTGTCCTCATTTCTAGCTACAGCCAGTATTTCTGAAGGGCCTTGTTGTTGTAGCTAATACAGTAATTGGGAACTTTTTTTTGCTAATGCTGAGCATGATTTAGACCTAGTCCAAATACAGCTAGCATAGCATCTCTTAGTTTCAACCATGGATTTCTTACCCAACTGGCCTAGCAGTGCTCTGAATCTAGAGAGCACAACGTATTTGAAGATCTGAAGGAAGCATGGAAAATGAAAACTTTATGGAGGTTTTAATTCTTCAAATAAAACGAAGTGCCTTTTTCCACGAATCATTACCCAGATCGGAAATCTGACCCTATCCCATCTGAACAGCCTACGAAGCAGAGCAGCTTTTAAAAATGTCTCAGGGATTCTCTGGGTTCAGTGAACCAAAAGCTACAGGAGGTGTGCTCTACTTTCCCCTGAGCAGGGAAGAGAGGAGGTCTAAAACTCAGAGAGATTAAAGTTCAGTGTCCAGTCTTAGTGCCTGGCTGCAAGACAGAAACGCGAGATGACAGGATGATTGGAGTGGGAGCCAGAAACAGGTCAGAGTCAAGATTCTCTTTTCCTGGCACTGTGACCTTAGGCCAGTCACATAGCTCCAGCTGAAAACTGGCAAACTGAGACTGAAAAAGAGATATTTGGTGTGAAATTGCTTTGTAAACTATATTCTAAATAGATCTGATGGTTTATTATTATTGTTGTTATAGTTGTTTGAACTCCCTGAGGAATGCTCAAAGAATTTTCCTTGGGGATGAAAATGTCCGGGGTGAATATTCCCCAATGTCTCCACACCACAGAGAGTCCTATGAAGGGACAATTCAAACAGAAGGGAACTAAAAAATGGCAGCTGCTGTTTTTCTTGTGCTTATTTTCAAACTTTTTATGGAGAGAGGGAGAGAGAAAAAGAAAAAGAAGGGGAGGGAAGGCTTTGCTGAAGGGTTAAAGCAAGATAGTGCTGTAAAGTGATTCCAGATGTACAAATATTAATATCTCTCTCCCCCTGATGAATGAGAAGGTATGACCTAGCTAGGAAACTGCTAAAATTACCGGCGCCACAGAGACCTCAGCAATGGCCCAGCGCAGATTCTTATCCTTACCCCGGCAACTGTAATGCTGATGAAGGGCTCGGACCTGCTGGAGCAGACTCTCCAGAACTTCATTCTGTCCCTTGTGTCTGGGCTCTCTGTCGTCGTAGTCTTTCCAGTCTATTGAACAAAACAAACAAACAGAGGAAATTTTAAAGCGGAGGAGGCCTCTTCCCTGCTCTGCCTCAGGAGCTGGGGTTTTACTCATACTACCCACAGACTCCATGGATGAGCACCCAACACACGCAGAGCTGGCAGGCAATGCCAAATATTTGGAAACTGCCATTGTTCAGAGTCTTGTGCAAAACAGTAATTGTGGTTGATTTCTTGTGTTGGGCAGTTTTAGGGCAAGAGAAAATTAGTAATCGAAAGCCAAGAGAAAATAGAAAATTTAAGAGTCCAATCTCTCCTCTCCCAGCCCTGCTCTCCTTGTCAGCATCCCATGTCCTAATCAGTTCCCTGGTCACCTTTCCACTCAGCACCCCACGTCTCAACAGGATTTCTACAGTAGGAAAGAAAAGGGTGGGAATGTGCAGACTAGATGAAATCCACAGTCCCAACGCTTTTATTGTAGGTTTCACACTTTTGGCCAAATTGACATTTCTTTCCAAGGAAAGAGCCTATGTCAGATGCCAAGAAATGGAAATCTACATTTTGCTCTAATGAATGTCTGCTTTGGTTAGCTGGCACAGCAACCTCTGCACATACTCTGAGCCACCAACCACCCTGTCTGCTCAGTCTCTAAATATACAGTATTAGCTTACATGGCAAATTTAAATTGCAATACCCACTGAGATTTTTTTCTCCCCCTTCTATTTTCATTCCATTTGGCTATAATGATATCAAGAGTAATAACTCATATGGGACTAATGTCAAGATTGCAATTCTGCTGTCTCCAACTCCTTGAGTTTTTTCAGCAGGTCAGTCATTTCATCGTCCGCCTTTTTTCTCCTCTATTTTCCCTCCTCCGCTTTTTCTTTCTGAACCTTTCAAATGCAAAATCTTAAAGTGCTTCTTGGTTGAAATGCATTCTCTAAAAATGTTTGTCACTCTTCCCCAGAAAATCTGGTTAGTTCACAAGTGTTTCTCGAACTTAAAATTTTAGCTAAACAAATTTTAAGTTCTCCGTCAAACAGATTTATTTTATTTTGTCTTATTTTATTTTATTTATTTATTTTTTTGGTACCAGGGGGATTGAACTCACAACCTCACACTTGCCAGGCAGGTGCTTGTGCCGCTGAGCTAAATCCCCAGCCTATGAACAGATTTATTTTAAAATATAGAGCCTTCTTCATTCAGAAAGTTGAGCATATGTCGTACTAGTCAAAGACAGGTAAGAGCATTTCATTTTGGTCCATCCAAAGCCCAGGAGTAAAGCATATTAAAGAACATAGGTTCTTGAGTAAGAGACAGTTGGGTGTTAATCCTGGCTGTCTTCAGTCCTAGCTCATTGTCTGCTTACATGAACAGGGACTCTTCTCTCTAGTTTGAGAAATAAAGGTAGCATCTACTTGTGAGATTTTTATGAGGATTAAATAAGGGGTGTATTAGGTATCTGGCACAATGCCTGTTGCATGACAGGTATTCTGTAAACAATAACTTAAGAGTAAAACTAATTCATTATGGAAACACAATTTTTACTCTGTCAATATGTTACCTATGGAGATAGGGCCCTCAGAGATTTTCTAATTATCTTTCTTTCCTATTTTCTTCTATGTATAGTTCTCTATTTTACCTTTTGGGAGACTGAGGCCCAGAGACAACCATTCCAGCCTATCTTGATCATTAGTGGCATAGCCAGGGCTGTAACACAGTCTAGTGACCATGCATAGAGTGCTCGTGCTCATTTCACTATACCAGGGACAATTTTTTCCTTTTGGGAATGAAAGTCAGAAGCTCGGGTGGAGTTTGAGTGACAGGGCTTAGCTGTGGTCAACTCTGGAGACAGGGAATTGGCAGAGGTGCCTTTTGTAGACTATTTGTTCTTTGTGGGCAAGAACCATGACTTAATTTCTCTTTATTTCATTTTTGTTCTCTGTAATAGTGTGATTTAAAATTTCTTTTTAGGTTATGTGAGATTTAAAAGAAATAATGTAAGTAAAGAACCATTCTGGCACTCAGGAGACACTTATTACATTGTTGGTGAGGCACTGGGGATAGATGTATGATGGTGTCTAGTAGGCTGGACTAGGGAAGGATTTTTACTGGGAAAAGTTTGAGAAAATAACTCCCAGTGGCTCTTAGACTAGTTGCAGCACTCCTCACCTTTGGGCACAGCGAGAATAAAAATTGTCTTCTTGGATTCCCCAAGGACATTATTGGTTTGTTCTCTTGGACGCATGCATCTGAAGTGTATGCAAGACGAGCAAGATCGTGAGTTTGAGTAAGACTCCTGGGTGACTGAATTATTACGTGGCCATGAACATGCTAATACATTGTAGTGAGGGTTAATGCTGCCATCTATGCAGGGGAGATGAAGTGGATTTGGCTTTTCTAGCTGAAGCCTATCCATCAAGCGGTACGCTAGATCTGATGACTTTATGATACATTAGAAAATTGCCAGGGCTAAATTGCAGCCCAAGTGAATACTAGATATGATGCCAAGGTTTTTGGAAAGAATGAGTTCTTCTGGTAGATGTTTGGAAGGTTCTGATGACTATATAAAATAGGAGACTTTAGAGATGAGGAAGAAAATTGAAAATATATTAAGAAATCAGGAACTTGACAGAAGTAAACTTCACATGGTAGGAAAAGAGCAGATTGTGCCACATAATATGGTTCACTGTTCTGGTAATGAGACACTTCAGCTGCAACACAATGCAGAGCTTACATTCACTGGCCATATCAGGGTTTTCCTGATCATAACTCAGACAAGCCTGTCTGGGTGCTTTTCTCTTATTATGTACCATACCGTATAACATAAGTCTATAAAAACACATTAAGGCCTTTTGTAAAAATATAAAAAAAGTTTTATAGCTTACTGGAACATATTACCAAATTTCCAATTATTCTGTCATGTTAGAATACATTGTCCTCTAGTAAATATCTGAATATTGATATATGTTGCATCACAATGTAATACTGTTTATAAATAGAATGGAAACATTTTTAGATTGTTCTTTCCAAGTGATATGGCATGTCTGCAGCAAGTACAACCATATGTTAGGATTTCATTTCTTAGTTACACCTACTAATGAAATATGCTGTTTGAGAAAGTATTGCTATTTAATGCTAATTATCAATACATAAATGACTCCTTCATGTCCCAAGTAACTGTTCTTGTCATTCTGGAGAGAACTTTACAAATGAGCTATGAGATGATGATATTTGAATAGAATTTGCAGTTTACAGAACCTGAACATCTGACCTTTATAAGTAAATGCATCCATATGCAGATCAGAAATTGCACGGGATATGGATTTTGAGTGTGTTCCCTTCTACTTCACTTTTAGGTCAACTGAGACTAGTATTTGTGTGCTTTTCTGTATGCTTTCTGTCTCTCCATCTCCAGTAATACACATTCTCCTCTCTCCCTTTCCTTAGCATCTCACTCTTGCAATTCATTTCTGTTCCTCATAAATCTTCAGTAATAAAGATGTCCAAATAAGAGTAGGATCTTTCACTTAACAAGTGCAGGGGGAGTTAGGAACCTTGGAGATCTCTGGCATTTGTGGTCCAAGTCCATGTATGATCCAATAGAGCTATTTGAATCCACCAGAAGTGGTAGTCAGCATAGTTGGCAGACTCTTAGTCTGCTTGTCTGCCTGTAGCAGGACTGTATTAGTTTGTGCAGCATAGGACAGACACATGACAGGCCCTTGACAAATTCAGATTTAACTCCTGACTCATACACACACCATTGATAATGACCTTGAGGAATGACCTCTCTGAATCTCAATGCACAGTTTGGATTCTGTGAATATGCTTCAGGGTTAGTAGTTCCCTCATCAAGTAATTAGACTCAGGTTCTGTGTGAAATGAGCCTTAAAAAATTTATCTCTAATGTTGATAGTGATGCATAGGATCATAACAGTGATACTTATCCAAAAGACAGGAAGAAGAATGAAGGATTGCAGTGAGGACTAAGAGAAATAGTAACCTAAAAAAAACCTATAATATGGGGCTGGAAATGTAGCTTAGTGGCATAAGCACCTGCCTGGCAAGTACAAGGTCCTGAGTTTGATTCCTGGTACCAAAAACAAACAAACAAAACAAAAAAGAAAACCTATAATATATTGTTTGATTCATAGTTGATATTGGGTATTGTTATATAAGTTAAAAACCTATATAAATCCATGAACTAGAGTACTAAAAAATCCTATAATCTCATAACCCAAATGTGCATTGTAAAATTTTACAGTTATCAAGACATACAGATAATGCAGATATACCCTTTCTAATTATAGGCAAACCAATACTTATATGGAAAACCCCCAACATTTGTATTTTTTTTACATAGCACTTGTACTATAGAAATGTTTTCCACACAATGAATGGCTTTATAAAATGCCATTTTTAGTGGTTGTGTTCAGTTTTATAGTATGAATATGAATATTTTCATCATACTTAACTTTAAATAAATATTGGATAGTTCTCCCCATGACACATGATATTTCACTGTTATCAATTTACTGTCACAGTACACATCTTGGTACATAATTGCTTATCTGCATCTATATTTCCTTAGGTTAGATTCCTAGGTGTATAATTATGGGGTAAAAGGAAATAGATTTTCTTAAGGCAGTAGATGCAATATGGCACATTGTGTTCCATAAAGGATGTAGTAGTTTTCACTCTCACAAGAAGCATATAATACCATTTTTTACTTTCATATTAGTGACATTTTAAAAAGTTGAAAACATAATCCAGAGCTGTGGACTAATGACAATGACAAATCTATCATATTATCTATCTGGAAATGTTTGCTCTGGCTAATTACATTTTCTGGTTGATAGTTACCAATCATACCAGGAGTGAATTATTCATCTTCAAATAATTTTTCAGCCAGCACTATCAATGTTATAGATCATATTTGCCACAGAGTGCCTGTTACTAAAAAAGCTTTTCTTCTGGCAGAATCTCAGATTAGTAAAATTCGTTAGATTTTGTTCTGTGAAACTGACGTGATGTATCCACTGAAGGAAAGTAAAGGGAAGATGAGAGCTAAAATGAGCTGTGAACTCTGGGCCAGCCACTCAAACGTGTCACCACTCTATCCTCACTGAAGCCCTGGGAAAGAATATGACTAGATACATTCTGCAGATGTTGACTCAAAGTTCTGTGAGTTTAAGTAACTTTTGAAGTAACTTCGATAGAAAGGTATAATAGCTATCAAGTTCAGTCGTTTTGGTTCCAAATTCCCTTCACTCCAAGGAGCTGCCTTCCTGTGGCCATATTTGCAAAGGAATCATTCATTTTGTGGCCCAGAGGCTGCCCTGAAGCCTTGTGGGTGGCAAGCAATGGGAGAAAGGAATGGTAATGGTGCATAGAGTTGGAGTCTGTTGACCTGCTGGTGAGTAGCCACCACCTACTAGAAGGAGAGGCACATGCGGGTGTTGTGATCTGAGCTGGTCCCCATCCTTTCATGTTATAAGCTGAAACTTGAACGAAGTATTGTTGTCCCTGCAAAGAATTGAAATAGG
The DNA here is from genome assembly GCA_004363535.1 of Dasyprocta punctata. Lineage (NCBI taxonomy): Eukaryota > Metazoa > Chordata > Mammalia > Rodentia > Dasyproctidae > Dasyprocta > Dasyprocta punctata. The sequence continues at coordinate 189,530 of RJWM01000424.1, read as the reverse complement.
TAATGTGTCAGAATTTTACTTACTCAGTTTTACCCTAGAGTGAGATCTCTGTTTATTAACTCGCTCATCCCTTTGTTACTCTAATGTCCATGCCTTTTTTTTTACTATTATGTTTATATATTATAGTAACCACATTTAAAATGTCCTCTTAGCTTCTGTATACTTTCTTGCTTTAAAAATTGAGACACATGATTACTTTTTCTGATCCCTCCTCTCAAAAATCAACTATCGATTTTTAAAAGCCATGCAGTGCTATAGGATTTACCAAAAAACAGTGTTCTGCTCCACCCTTACCCCTTTCTCTCTATTTTCTGATTCCCAGAGGCAACAACCATCACCCTTCTTTAACTGATCAACTTACTTTAAAAAACTTAACAAGCTGTAATAAATATCTTTTCAAATTAGTACATTAAAAACTTGTCTCTTTCTTTTACTGGCTGCATAGTACTTCACTGTAGCAAAATCATCATTTATTTGGTCAATTTCTCATTGGTGAACATTAGATTGTTTCCATTTTTTGCTACAAAAAATAATGCTGCAATAAATGCATGCTTCTCAGCTGTTCAAGCATTTTTTTAAATTAATTTTTTGATGTGACATCAGTATTATAGCCATTACTAAAACATGTGTTATATCTTTATTTTTTACAGTATTAAGAATTAAGGAGCTTTTTTTGTTTACTGAAAACCCACTAATGTGTTTTGTATGGCTTTATTTTTTGCTTTGACAATTTTTCTTTTTCCTAATGAATGCAAAGAGGTTTTGGAGAAGCCACAATTTGAAGGACCATTGCTTGCAAAAATTGTAAAATGGTATTTGAAGTTAAAGAAAATAGCAAATCTTTGTAGAGTTTTTGCTAGGGATTTAATAATATTGACTTTAACACTATTATGAAGTTAAAATTTTTTGTAATATTTAAAATGGGTTTCTATGCACCTCAAGGCTATAGGGATTATGTAAAAGTGTAAATCTACTTCCAGGCTTTTATACGATTAGTATAGTGTCTGCCTTGCTCTTATTGGATGGCCAAGTGGAAAACTTAATCCCTGTAGAAATTAGTTCAGATATTAGTGAAACCCTCTTTGGCGAGTTTTCCATTTTTATCACCATATCCCTTTTTCTTTTAAGCAATGGAAATTCCCTAGGGTTCCTTCTGGCTCTGTTCCATCATGTGAGCCATAGGGTTGGAATCGGTCTTCTGCTGATACCATCTCCAGGGGCCACCCACTCGGGGGTTTGTTTGCTCTGGTAATCCACAGCTCTGGCCTCTGGTGTAGACATGCGATTAGGACTAAAAGTCAGGATTCTTGGTGGTGACCCAAACACCAAGAATTCTACTAGAATAAGCTGGTTCAGATTTAGAAAGATGCAACCTAATGCAGCTTTTCAATGCTGGGTTTCAGGATTATATTTTGCAGATAACTGTTTTAATTTACTAACCTTTAAGAAAATAACAACAGCAAAGCTTTTCCTCTACTTTCCCCATATGAATGTTTTAAGATACTTTTTAAATTGGACAAGAAGTTCATTTTAAGTTCTCTGTCAAAAACTTTTGCTTAAAAAAGGATTTTTTTCGTCTTGTCTGCCTTGTTTTTGAGGATATACAGGTTTTGTTCCTGTTTGAAATAATTTACTAAGTGTTTTTGTTTTTTGCATTTCATATGTTCTTATGGTTCATAGTTCCACAAACAATTACTGTTTGAGTTTAGATTGGTTAAATAAATAAACATGGTTTGTTCTAGTTTTTCATTCACAGTTTAAATTGATTTAGGTCACTGAGAAATGCAGCTCCACAATATATAGTTTCTTTTTTTGCGAAAGCACATTTAGCAGATTTTTTTTTCCTTTTTAATCAAGGGAAAAGGATTTCTCTCAGGAAATTGTGTGACTCCAATTGATGACTGATCTCAACTGAGGGTGTGGGGGTGTGGGCTAGATGAGGCTGTTATTTTTATCATCAGACAGAGAGTCAAAATTGGATCTCTCAGAGCCTTTGATCCCCCTGAAGATTAGACTGTGATCCAGAAAGCAGCAGCTTTCAAGACTTGCATGAGGCCAGTCTTTTTCTGATCTCCTTAGAACATTGCAGCTTACAAAGTGGTTCATGCTGTCTGCTTACCCCTTTGTGAAATTCAGATTATGGATACCAGACATATCATGCTTAATGAGTGGCAGTTGTTGCCAGAGGCCCGGGTGTTGGCTGTTGCTTCCAGAGTAGACATTTGCTATCAACATCTCCACACAAATATCAGCGACAGGAGAGAGCAAGGACACCAGGAAGACATTTACCGTTGTAAGTCCTGTGATTGTGCATCTCAGGGTGTGCAGGTTGTCCATGATGATTTCTCCAGCCAAAGGAGAAAAGTCTTTAGATTTGCTCCATTCCACTGGAGGGATGGGACCAAGGGGAGAAGAAAATAAAATTCAGTCACATGTCAAGAAGCACCATAGAAACTCTAGCATCTTCTCAAAAATGATGTTTGCAAACCTCTTTCCTTATACCAGCACATCTAACAATCCTCCTGGGGGTGTGAAGTCAGTCTCTAAGTTCAGCACTGTTTTTTAATAGAGGAGTCAAAAAAAAAGTAATAATTCAGTAGTTATTGATATACCTTACAGATTTTTTTGAACCTCAATAGATATGCTATATTATGATATCTACATTTTTGATGTTCTTAATGTGAGATATAATCTGTATTGAATGTATTGCTTAATGACAGGGACATGCACTGAGAATCTGCATCATTAGGCAATTTTATTCTTTTGTGAACATCGCAAGAGTGTGCTTATACAAATTAAGTGAGCTATAATGTTGCTTTATTGGGTAACACACATCCATTCTATCCTTGACAGAAATGTCCTTATAGGGTGTATGATGATTGTACAGTACTACCCACATGGCCATTCCTATATAAAGACACATTATGTGTGTGTGTGTGTGTGTGTGTATGCACATATGCACAGTGAGACTCATGTAATGAGTACATGTAATAACTGTTCATTGTGTGTATATGGAAGAAAAATCACTTAAGGTGCCCAGAAACTAAGGGTACCTTGGAACTACCTTCTATTCACTCCCCAGATTTGGCTTCTGTTTCATTATTCAACTGAAAATTCTTTTTCAAGGTTCCAGTGACATTCCCATCCCACATAACAAAGGCTCCTTTTATTTCCTGCACATCATTTGACACCCCTTTCTTCTACAAACAGTCTTCCTTTAGTGTCTAATATACTTACTCTTTCTTGTCTTCTCTTTTCTCCCTCCCTGAAATCTTCTTCCAAGTTTTATCATTGGCTTTTTTTTCAGCCTTAGGATGTGGGAGTTTGTGGCAGACTTCTTCTGTCCTGGCATTCCCAAGGTAGATGCTCATTCTTTGTTAAGTCATCCAAGTTCTAATGCCCTGTTTTATTGTGGGACCATGTTTTTTTGTAACATTTTCTGTTGGTTGTAAAACCATAGATGGGAGAAATATATCATGCATCATGGGTAAAACATGTCTTAACTGACTGTTTACACACGGCAGGATTTAAGTCAAACTGTAATGAAGCAGGAGCTTAAGGAGCTGAAGTCACATGGAAAACCAGGCCTCTTTCTAAACTTCATGTGACAAACTAGAGGTCAGAAGATTTAAAGTACACGCTCAGTAACACTTTTGTACTTAAAAATCAATCCAGTCCATCTCCAAATTCTGCTGTTCCTCTTGAGTCATTCATTCCTCTTCTTTGGAGCTTGCTGTCCCTAATTTCTCTGTTCCTCCTCCTTATGTCCCTGGGTAGCTGGCTTGCTTTCCTGACTCCCTTGAAATTTCTGTCTTTCTAGTTCACTGATACTCAGCACCAGACTTTTTTTGGACATCTTGTCACTTTTGGCCTCTGGATTTTGCAGCCGTCTTTACTTTCTGTTTTGTTTCTCTGTCTCTTCTGCTTTTCCTACCTTTTGACTACTTCTTTCTAGGCTTGTTCTGGTTCCTCTTTTCCTTTCCCTTTGATGTGATGTTCATTGAGGGTTTGTTTTTGGCTCTTTTTTTCACTCTATGTACTTCGTTCCTTGTGGTTGACCTTATCTTTTATGGTTTCCACTATGAGTCTTAAAGCTAGATCCAACCTCTCTTTTGAGTTCTGTTTCCTGTAAATCTCCAACTGAGTGTTTCTCACTCAATTTGAATGTTCTGTAAATACCTTTCTTTGCTAAAAGAGTATTTTCTTAGTGTTAACTTATTGCACTTCTGTATTTCCACTCAACAAAAAATCTCACAGTATCTTTGCCTCTTCTTTCCTTAGTTCCTTACAATCAGTTGCTCATTAAACCCAGTAGTTTCTACTTCGACAATGTCTCTTGTTAGTTCTCCTTTTCACATTCCACTGTGATACCCCTAGAGTAGGCCTTTATAATCAAAGCATAAACTTTGCAATAGTTTCCTAATTGATTTTTTCTGCTTGTCTCCTCATCCTTACACATAATCCTCTTACTATAGCTTGAATTATAGTTTTAAAATGCCTACTTAATTATGTTACTCTGCACCTAAAATCTTTTTACAATATCTATTTGCTTTGAGAATAGAATGGAGTTTTAATAAAGTTTTTAAGTTTCTAATTTCTGGTCCCCAAATTATACTACTCTCCTCATCTCCTGCCATTTGCCAGAAGAAACACTTTCTTCTATAAGCCCCTGTTACCTGATTTTTATTATTCTTTTACTTTTCTGCTTCCGTGTGTTTAGCTCATCTTCCAATCTTTGCTTAGTGAAACTCTAGTAATCCTTTAAGACCTAGCAAAGTCAAGTCTAAATTCCTAAGGAATAATTAATTGAGTACACCTGTTTTTGTTCACTCATAGTCCTTTACTTATATAAAAATATGATTTATTACCCTGTAATATGTTTTATGGTATGTGTCTTTTTCTCTTGTTAGATTATAAGAAACTTGAGAATAGATGGAATGTCATTCATTATTTCCTCTATGGTACTGTACTTGTATTTGATTGAATGTGTATGTGCACACACATATGCATATCCCCAGACAAGACTACATTTTTCCTTCATTTTATCTTATGCATATGTGTACACACACACACGCACACACTCATATCCTCAGAGACTGTAGTCTTTTCTCCTCTGCAGTACTGTGTATGTATTTTATCTTAGTATGTGTGTATATGTCTGCATACATATCCCTAGACTAGACTACAACATGGAGATATTTTTTTCCCTTATATATTTTCTAAAGTCTCCTACTTTTGAAGCTCTCAGGCATGTTATAAAATATAATTTAAATCAAATGATTAAAATTATTTATTACCTATTAAATCAGGCCTACATCTCCTTATAAATACACATTCTAAAACATAAATGCTGAATAAATCATATGCATGTATGTTTTAAAAAATGTTTTATTCTGCTTTTGAGCCATCGACTCTCTTAAACTGGGGATGATTTGTAATCAGAATAAGGTTGCACTTAATTCTTGCTAAAGAAAAAAAGGAACAGTTGAGGGAGTTATTACAAATAAAACAAAAAACAAAACAAAAAAGAGTAGCAAGTGTGCAAAGATATCTAGGAAGAACAATGTATATAGAAAATTCTAGAAGCAAAAACTATCTTTGGTTGCTATTGAGGCATACATGATAAATGCCTGTGGAGGAGGTTCAAATGGAAGGTTTAGAGTAAAAGGCTTTTGACTCTAGACTAAGAATTCAGGATGACTTCCTAAGCTAAAAGATGAACAAAGGATTAGTGAGAATAATATCAGGTGATTTGGCAAGTGATTAACAAGAAGTTGCTCAAAAATACAATGTTTATAATTTCTGTTTAAAGTTTTTAAAGAAGCCACAATTCAGTTTGGAATAGAAACTGTTCTTATTCTATTGAAATGTTTTACAAGACATGTTTCAGGTGGGAAAAGTGGGCCAGATTTCTTGGAAAAATGGAAGCAGGTTTGTTAGGTGGTATGGTTTTGCTTTGCGAGTTAACAAAGAATTTTAAATAGTTAAGTCTAATTAGATCTTATAACACATCTGAGTTTCAAAGGGAAAGGGATTAAGGAACAAATTATATTGGAGGGAAAAAAATTCTCCTTGTTAGAGTGGCCAATCTATTCTGGGGCAATCAACAGTTTTTCCCCTACATGCACTTCCAGATTGGTTGACTCCTTTTAGCAGGAAGCCACACAGAGATGTAAGTGGCTCAAGGTCATTTAAGGAATGAGAAGGGACACAGAGTGAACAGGAGTCACTTTGAGAACACCTGGGATTTCTAAGAAAGCAAATCCCCATGTTCTTTCTGGAGAGTTGTTCATTGGAAAAGACTTAATATTAAAGGCCTGGGAAAATAATTTATAAACCTACTTTAAATCCCTGAAGGGCTGGGGAGGTATGTATGTGAACTTTAAAACTGTATAAGGCTTGTAATTTTAAGATAAAGATCAGAGAAACTGCTTCTACTTAAGTTTGGGAAATAGATGCAGGGTCTAATCATACAATGGCTCATAGCAGTTAAAAATCAGCAAGAAAAGTAACAGACATATTCCTTAAATTTTGTATTAATGCTCCTTAAAATTTTGCTCAGACTCAAACCATGATTCATTGTATATCAAACAGCTGAATATTTTAAATGGGAAGCTTTGTTATTTTAATCAACATTTCATTTTAAATCTATGATTTTTAAAAATATAAAGTCATGTGAGGGAGTACTATAATTTGATTATGGATTGTCTCCTCTGAAACTCATGTTGAAATTTGGTTCCCACTGCAAAGTGGTGGGGTTTTTAAGAGGTGTTTAGGTTGTTAAAAGGAATTAATGCCTTTCTCACGGGAGTAGTTTAATTCTCATGGGACTGGATTAGTTACCACAAGAGCATATTGTCACACGGCAAGCCAACCCTCTGTTTTCATCTTCTGCTTGCTCCTGTTCACCCTTCTGCTTTTTCCATGAGTTAAGGCAGCACGAGGCTCTTGTGGTGCCATGTACTTGGGCTTCCCGGCCTCCAGAACCATGAGCCAACACAAATCTCTCTGCTTTGTAAATTTCTCAGTTTCAGATATTTAATTATAGCACCAGGAAATGAACTGAGACAGGCAGGGAAGTTCTGGCTTCACACCATCATCATCCGATGACAACTATTTAAAGCACAGTTTGGAAGTTTAAGAAGAAAAAGAGCACCTGAAAGTCTGGCCTTGTCACCTGAAGTCTGGAAAATGGTCAGAAATGCTGCAGAATCAGTGACAAAGGTAGCCAGTTTTATAATTTGAAGTGCTTGGGTGCATAATCAGAGAACATCATCTAAAGCTCACTCGAATTTCAAGCCTCATGATGCATGCAGACTATGTGATTCATATACTCTGTTTTAACTGGTAACACTCTAAAGTCTCAGGCCCACTTTTTGAGGGGTGGGGGCTATACAAAAGTAAAAGCATATAAAAAAGCACTTCTCTTCCTATTAACTTCTCTTCAATTGATTTTAAAAAAACATAAAACCTTCTATACTGTGAAGCTTGTTTCTAAAGTCTCAAATGCCTCATAGTTCAGAGTTAACTTTGGCCTGTTCACATGTTACCAGGCATATACCATGAAAGTTACATTCTTTGCCTCACCTACACCTTTTGCTTAGTCTAATCAGTCACTTGACCTCAGAACCATTGCTTTCATTGTTTTCCTCTCTTGATATGTGTACTGCTGGCTAAAAGCTGCACCTTCCTTCAAATGGGTCTGGTTTAAAACTCCTTCCTTACTGTAACTTTCCCTAACTTCCCAAGGGAAACATCCTTGCCAGTTTCCTCACAACAATTTTTATGTTTCTTATATTGTACTCATTTCATTGTTTTGTATTTTTGTTTTTAAGAGATCTGTTTATAAGTTCCTTGAGAGCAGAGACTGTGTCTGATTAATGCCATTTTTCAAAGTACCTATCATAGTCCATAGTACAGTGTAGGTGGCTCTATAACTGTTAGGTAAGTTGAGTTCTTGATTCTTAAACTTGGAGTATGTAAATCCTAAGATAGAAGAAATCCAATGATGATATACAGATACTAAAAAAACTGTTAGAATAGAGGAAAAAATATTCAAAAAGAGAATAGAAGTTGTTTGTGCTGCTCACTTAGGAGTTGAGATAGTGAATAATTCCTGGCCTCCACACTTTGGCATCCTGGATTCTTATCTATACTTCATCTCAGAAATAAATAAACAAACAAATAAACAAACAAGCACTGTGTTTCCTATTTTCTATCAGCTCTTCAATGGAACCAAAACAACATTCTTACTGGTCACACTCACCCTGGCGCCTTAGCTAATGAATGGAATTTGGCTAGACTGCGCAGCCCAGCACCAGAACATTATGAAATCTTCCTCAGATCCATCTAAATGTGCAGTTTCTAACTTCCCAGACTAGCTATAGCTCAAGAGGAAGAGAAAGGGAGGAAAGGACATGCCAAGAAACCAAGACAAAGATCAGAAGTCATTTCTAGAGATGAGAAGTGGCATCTTGGTGCAACAGAAACCTGCTTAACACTTAAATTGAGAACTGACATGAAAACTCTGAAGCTGGGAATTTTACCTCTGGAAAAACACGAGGTTGGTGCTGCTTGCATTTTATATTTTAAATTCCCTTGGTAGTCCCAGGAGCGGGAGCATGCATTACTTTCAAACAAGAATCTTTATTGTTTGCATAGCACACAGTTACCCAGTTAATTAGAAAAACATTTTTTTCCCAAATTAAATTTCCCTAGAAAAACAGTAATTTAAATGAAGGGCAAAAGGCTTTTTTTTTCTGGACACTAAGTCTTCTTACACCTACGACTTCTAGAAAGTGAAAAGCAAAGTTAGAATTGGAATTATATATTCATTTATTTATTGTCAGTTTCCACCAGTCGTGAAAATAATATGACCCTTTCTGTATATATTCTGTACTCCCTAAGTTTTACTTGTGCTGTGATGAGAACACACACACACTGTTCTGGAGTAGAGATTATCTGAACAAGTTCAAGTTTTTGAAATGCACATAAACGACTGAACTATTTCCTCCTTCTTCTTTTCTTCTTTTTCCCCTTCCCTCACCCTTCTCATCTCCTTCTTCTCCTAACTTCCTTTTTTTTTTTTTTTTTTTTTTTGTGGTAACAGAGATTGACCTGAAGGCCTTCACATTGACCTACATCCCCAGCCGTTTTTTTACTTTTTATTTTGAGATGAGATCTTGCTAAGTCAAAATCGTCCAGGTTGGGCTTGAACTTGCAAACGTCCCACCTCAACTGCCCAGTGTGACACTATGCCTGACTGCCATTTACTTCTTAATTTCTGCTCTAATATTTAGTACATGATGGCTATTATTTAAATTTATCTTTTTCTTAATCTTGGATTTCTAAATGAAAGGTATTACTTTTATTATTTTCCTACTACTGTCAGTTTACTCTCTTGAATGAATGAATAGTTATCAGCCAGAAGTCCAGCTACTGCCAATTCACATCTTCCATGATATTCCTAGAGCTTTGCCTTTCATTCACTTCTCTGGACACTTATCCAAGGTATTTTCAAGCAAAATTTCCTTCAGTGTTTTCTGCAGTTTGAGAATGAGAGTCTGAGTAAGCTGCACTGGCGGGATATTGGAACCACAAATAACCCTCAAACCCTGGGTCACTAGAGACCATTATTTTCTTTACCTTAGGAAGATCTCTTTCTCCCCCTGCCCCCAGTAGATTTATTGGTTTTCTTAGAATATTAAACCAAGAATTGGGAAGGTCTCAGATGATCACAGAATATAGAGCACAAAATACACTCAAGTCACATCTAAGACTGTGTGTCATTGTAGGGTTGCTTTTAGGGGCAGCACACACAGGGAAGTGGAAGAAGGCAAAGCTTGCTTTGAATCCATCTTTTGATGGGATGCATGAAAGCAGGAGTTGATCCGCATAAATTGTTAACATTTCAGAAATTTTGTCAGCTCAGCCATCACTAAAAGTTAAATTATGTAACGTGAAGTTAAATAAACCACACCAAAACTGGACAGTATATACATGAAACTCATTGCTTCCTATTTCACTATTGTTTGTGTCCTTGAGGTTATTGACACCTGTTTTATCTGCATGGTGGAAATAATACATAATGATGTATTACCACACATTTCTCTTTCATCTCTGTTCAGTGACATCATGTTGGAATTTTGAAATTGATCATGGTAGGAATATTTACACCACAGTAATGAGCAGATGCTGTAAATCACAACTTTACATTATTTGATGGATGTCTAAGACAAGTATTAGTAAACTACAGTTCTTAAAGCTAATTGGCCTATGCCTTATTTTGTAGGGCTTGGGAAGGAGGGATGATTTTGATTTTTGGTACTTTTAAAAGAAAAGAAAACAAAACACACACACACACACAGACAGAAGATCATGTAAATGATACTATATGTGGCCTGCAAAGCCTAATTTATTTACTTTCTGGACCTTTATGGGAGAAATTTGATGACCACTAGTTTAGGCTTAAGAGAGCAATGGAGAAAATATTAACAATGCAGGTTAAGGCTAAAATTTTCTGTGGTTGTTGTATTGTAAATTGTGCAAAAATTGAGAACATTTTCTTCCAATATTCAAAAACTACACATACACATACATGCACATAGATACTTTTCTTCCAAGTGATCCAGTTAAGTATTTATTATCACATTACTGGATAAATGTTAGGTGATTAATCAATCAAGTAGACTGTGGAAGGTGAATGTGTACTGATCAGCAAGGAATAGTGTTTGAAAGGCATGGATTTCTTAGACATAATTTAGGTGACATTCTGATAACAAGAATCATGAACAAGGTACTGAACTCCTTTTAGGAGGCAGAAGTAGTCAGGGGAAGAAATCTGGGGCAGAAGGTCAGTTGCCAAGCATTTACCATGTAAGAAGTCTGACCAGTGGTCAGGCCCTAGGCCTTGGACATCAAGGGATCAGGTTTCCTGCATCTTTCTGCCTAAGTCAAGACTAGCCCCCAAAAGTGTCACAGGGCATGGCCGGCAAGGTACGTGTTCATAAACCTGACTGAGCAGCCAGGCTAACAGAATTGGGGCTGACAGATAAACCCAAATGTTTATTGCCTGGGAGGGCATACCAGCTAGCACCTCTGGTAGCATGAACTCCATGTTTAATCAGTTCTTTCTGGGCTTCATTTTTAATGTATTTTGTTATTATGTACAGTAATATTTTATTATGCATTATTATAATATTATACATTCATGATTATCTGGTGTCCATGAATAGGCAGTTTTAGGACACTGCAGACTGAAAACAGGCACGTAGTTCACCAAGTCAGATAAACATCATACTTTATTTTCTTTCCTTCCAACATAGCTACATCTTCGAGCTATAAGATATTCAGATAGACTTTCACTTATTTAGGCTATTTTTGCTGTAGTCATTGTTTTAGAAAAAATTTGCTAAAATTTTTGTTTGTGAAAGAAGTACAAGCTTTTCAAGCACTATTAACTGAGCAACAGCAGGGACTCAAAGTGAATGGCAATTAGAGAGCTGCAGGCTGAGCTGCTGGCTCGCTCCTACTCTCCAGAGAAGAAGCAGCAGGTTACCTCTTCCTGAGATGAGAGTTCTTCTGAAGCAGCTTCCCAGGAGTCTGAAATTATTGTGTTGTTTGTTTTTAGCAGAGCAATGCCATTGCTGCCTGCAGGGAGTGTGCTCTGGCAAGTTATTTTATATCGCTCGAGGGTAAGAAGCAGAGAGCACAGGATCAGCTGTCAGACTTACACGTACAAGACATGTGGCCAATTCACAGCTTCCTGAACCCTGTTAAACACTCATGGAAATAAAATAACCAGCCACAAGGGAAAAAGCAAACACATCTCAACTGTCCTGTCAGATGATGAGCTTCCACCTGGAGCGATGTACTGTTTGGCTTTTTGTTTTCGTTCTCCACTATATCCATTTAAAAGAGATATTTTTCTTCCTTATAACTTTTAAGAAACTAATCAAACTCCCTGAGGACAGAATCCATGCCATGTTGATCTTTGAACATCTACCTCATTTTTCCTTGTCTAGTGTCTGGACTCAGGTCAACTGGGTTTGACTTACGTGTGAACTTCGGTGTGTGTGTGTGTGTGTGTTTACGTTCCATTTTTCTAGTCCCATTTTTGTAGCTCCCTGTGTAGTACCATTTTTGTAGTTCCTATATAACTGCAATTTTGTACTCTTTGACTTGCATTTCTCTATTTTTGTCCCTTTCTGAATCCTGATGCCTATGGTAACCATCATTTTCCCTTTTTCTTAAGCTTTTGACTTATTTTTCAGATTTCATGTACAAGAGGAAGCTGAGGTCCTGCTAATTTCACTTAGCATAATATTCTCTACATTCACCTAGATTGTGGGAAATCATGATGTTAGATGATTGATCAGCTAGGTTGCGGGGTTACAGGGAGAAAATGGCATGGCCCCTGGCCTCAAGGAGCTTATGGTTTAATAGTGTGGTCCATTTTTATAGAAAGCAGAAGGAAATGTAGAGAGATCAGGTCCATCTTCCCCATTATGATGCTTGTCTTATTTCCTCTTGTGGAAAACCTACTCAAATGAAAGGCTGAGCTTCCTTCAACATTAGGGCATCCTCTCTGCTCTGGTAGAGTGATGTTATCATTTTTTTTTCTGGCATTAATACCGTACTTCATACTATAATGATTAATGCATACATATTTTCAATTCAACTTGCCAATGTCATTCAAATTGGTGTTCATATAATTTTTAAACTCCATTACTGTCATCACCCTTACCCCAGCCACCATCATTTAATATCCATATTCCTATAGCCTATAATGATTTTACAGTTAACTAGCCTCTGCCTCTCTTCATATGCTCGCAAGTCTACCAATGCCAGAACGATCTTCTTGAAGCATGCGTCATGTCATAATACTTTCCTACATAGAAACTTTGTTATGGTTCCCTGATGCACTTAGAATAATATTCATTTTCTTTTTTTTGTTTTTTTAATTTTTATTTCAAAGATAGTGAAATGCAACAAAAGATAACAGAACAATCAGAACAAAGCAGTAGAATGGGCATAGAACTTCAGAGAGAGATACTATGAAAACAATAGCTACTATATTATATCTAGTTACTTTTAGAATAGTTGACCATTCCATCAGCCATAGCAAAAATAAACCAAAAACAAAACCAATGAGAACAGGATGTGAAATGAAGAAAAAAAAACAAAAAAAGGAAACAAAAAGTAAACAAAATTAAGCAAACCAATGACAATAATATTGGGGCTCATAGACAAGACAGAGGACAATCCCACCTATTTGCTACACTAGAAAATGTCATCTACCAAAGAGATGCTGAGACTGTGGGCACCAGGCCTGCAAAGCAATCCAGCAATACAATTAACATAGTTTACAACATGAGCTAGCAAATTGAGATTTGCTGACCCAATCTAGCCTACTACCTACTTTTGTAAAGCCTAAAGCTAAAAATGATTTTACATTGAAAACAAAATCAAACTATTTCAAAACACGTGAAAATTATTCAACATTTAATCTTCAATGTACATAAATAACATTTTATTAGAATACAACCAAGCTCATTTGTTTACATACTGTCACAGTGGAAGAGCTGCAACAGAGACTGTATGACCAGGAAAGCTGAAACATTTGCTATCTGACCCTTGACTGAAAAGTTTGGCAACCCTGAGACTATAAGGGGTCCTGATCTGACTCCTGCCTACTTCTTCATACCCCTTTCCTTCCATTTTCTCCATCTTGCTTCATCTGAATTTTCTTCTCAAATTTACCAAACTATTCCTACCAAGCTCACTCTTTCTCTAATCATAGCACATTATCTTATGTTTAGTATTTTTCACTATCTATGATTGTCTTATTAGTTCATTTATCTCAGATAATGTGTATTCCATTGGTTCTTCTGTTTTCTTTTCCCACTATGTCCCTGGGGCCTAAAAGAGGTGGTACACATTGTAGGATTTCAAAAATTTATGAAAAATGAAATATTCATCTTTGAAAGTTCTTCATGGCACACTGCCTCTCTTATGTAGCTCAACGTTTCAAAAATTGCTGCCGAATGAACAAAATGCTAGTCACCTTTCTATCATCTTGGGACAAAATGAAAAAAAGAATATGTTGCTAGCTGTACTCTCAGAAAAAACAATATGTACTGCATCTTTTCTGCTTCATCTACTCTCCACTGTTTGAAATCATACTGATCATACTGCCTTTTTTTTTTTTTTTTTTTTTTTTTTGAGACAAGGTCTTACTATGTTGCTCACATTGGCCTCAAACTCATTTATGTAGCCCAGGGTGGCTTCAAACTCACAGCGATCTTTCTGTCTCAGCTTCCAGGGTGCTGGTATTATAGGCATGTGTCACTACGCCTGGGTGAGATCATATTTTAAGGAGAGGTCAGCATAGTTCTAGAAAACAGTGGCTGTGTGAACACCAAGGGTCTCTCTGAGGAGTATTTCTAGTTGATGCCATTAGGCCAGACTTTTCTGACAATGAAAAGGAATCATCAGCAAAAGGTGGGGTTGGCAGTTTTTCCTAAGAAAATTACTCCAATTATTTCTTAAAAAGTTATGTTATTTTTTAAAGCACTGCATGAGCATATCACAGAAATGAAAGGTAAGAAGAAAATCCTGAATAAAACTTGTAATGGTTTATAGGAAGCTAACACTTAGTGATCTTTGGACAATGCTGGGAGGCCATCTATTGATATTTACTGGAACATTGTTCTTTACTTGTAAACATTTTGATTAATTCTCTTAATATTTTCCTCAGTCTACAGATGAGGAAACTGAGAATCAACTTTTAAATAACCAGCTTGAGTTCACAATGCTCATCGATGCAGATTTTGATTGGAACCCCTCTCTGTCTTGTCATCCTCCTAAGTCCATGTGGGGAGAAAGTGATAAATGGATTAACAGCCACAGTGAGATCTTCTTGGCTAGAGAAAGCTCCAACTGTGAACAGCTTACAGAAAGTATTTGCAGTCCTGGACTTCTGCTCTGTGAACCTCAGGCAGGGACTACTTGTTGGCGCCTCTGTCCCTTTCCCCCAAAGGCCAGGGCTGTTTCCAACACTGTGATTTCCTTGTTATAGCTTTAAGAGGGAGTGCAGCGACCACCTAGCTGAACAAGGGATTGTACTGATGCTGGGGACTGTGAGTTTCATGAAGGTGTTCTATATTTTCGTGACAGCTACATGTGGTGATGGTGGCCAAGATAAGTACTGATTAAAAAAAAATAAATAGCAATGTAAACAGTCACAGAAGACTCGTGGAAATTGCCGGCTCATAACTTGGGCCTGGTTCATGTTATGTAACCTAACAAATGCCAACTCTTCCATCACTACTGCCCTCCAGCAGCCTTCTCTGAGTGCTCCCCATACTAAACAAGGCTTGGATCTCTTTTTCCACCTGTTTCTCACCCCTCTGGCTAGAGACATGTAGGCTGAGGCAAGGGATAATATGGGAAAAATCAACTTTGGAGCAGAAGCAGTTTACCAAGGATCTAAAGGAATTCGTGGGAGAATATATAAGTAAATAAGAAAGAACTGGACCACCTTGGGAGCAGCCTGCCACTGTCTTTTTCCTTCTGTATCTTCCTAAGTGGAATGTGTTGTTCGGGGCTCTTTTCTTCTCTATTTGCTTTCACATTCTACTGTAAATTACTCAAGGAGGTGCCTTTTTGATCCTAAAACATCCAATCTTTAGGTTTTCCCATCAAGGCAAGAGGATGCCTTCCACAGTTTCCAAGGGACACAAAAGGCCTTGTTTTCTGTTTTCAGGCTCAGCCCTCTTTCTGTGTGGATTATCACACTGACTGATGTTGAGACACAAATCTTATTCTGTTCACATGGAGTTTCTTTTCTTGGTGGTGTCAGAATGGCTAGGGGATCAAAGGAAATCTTTCATATCAAAAGCAATGTATGTATATTTTGTTTTCAGATCTCTTTGAAGGGTTAAATATCACTATCTACACTGAATATTGTAACAGGAACTATTTGAAGGGCCTCTTTATTTTCTTGGGTGTAGTGCTGAGGTTATCTCTATTATGTTTGTTGCCTTTGGTTTCTTCACTTCTACATATATGTGATGTCTCCCAAATTCTCAACATTCACAGAAACAATTTGAATGAATAGTGTTGACCCAAAATGTATAATATTGAGTATTTTTGAACTTCTCTGTTTAACTAGCAGATTGGCCCTTGCATGTCTTTTATCTTGGGCCACAATAGCAACTGGCACATAGCAGATGCCCAGTAAAGTTGTTTTGAATGAATGCAATAGTTCATTAAGTAAAGAAGTCTTTGTCAGATTTACAGATGAAAAGGAAAAACAAGGCTTCTATTCTGAACGCATTCAAAAAGATATCACCAATGTGGGGAGATGGAAGAGAGGTACTCTTTGAAAAGTCTTTTATCTATTTTAAAATGGCCAAGGTGTGACAGGAAAGTCACTGGTAATAATTAAGTCTTGGGAGTAAGGTACTTGACCTTTAGCTAAAAAGAAAGAACTGTGTGGTTTAATTGGAAATGCATATAATAGGTTTTAAATAAATAAAGATAATCGAATTTATTGAATTTTGTATCTATTGGTCTGGCACCCAATTCCAAACTGATTGTTGGCATATTTGGGGTAAGAAGTCAAATACAACTTTAAATCTAGTGCTGATTGACTAATTTATCTGATGTCCCTCCAGGGACCACACAGTGGGAAGTGCTGGGAATGTAAATATGAATAAAGCTTGCTTCTTGCCCTCAAGACAATTGTGGTCCAGTGGAGGAGATGAACAAGTCATTGCAAGATTAAAGTACAAACTGATGAGTGCTATGAAAGAAGGAGGCATGGAGGTGGGACTCCTAACAGTCTGATGAAATGTTGGTTAGGGATCCCTTCTGGGCAGACTGGCTCCTACCTGAGCCCTGAAAGATGTGTACATTTGTTAAGGGAAGAGACTGGTGAATGTATTCTGGGCAGAGGTTTCCGTGTGTGCAAAGGCACAGAATCATGGAGTGGTTCAGAAATTATAAGGTAATTATGCAAAACAGAAGACATGAAGTAAGATGGGAGTATGACTTTAACCAGAAATGAAATGAGGCGTGGGAATAGGAATTCAGTGTCATGTTAGGATGGATCAACATTATTGGAAGGTATTTTGGAGGGACTGAAAAGCTGGGCCATAATATGAGCATATTCCCTTTTAGGAAGATCCCTTGTGTTGCTTGTGGGAGAAAAACTGGAGAGAGACAAGGCTGTGCTTTCAGGCAAGGCCAGGACCCTAGTACTGTGACCCAGGAAAGGTGTGGAAAGAGCTCAGGTTGGCATTGTTTTCCCCTCTGTGTGAGAAGGAAATGGCCTGACTTCCTCTTACAACCTCAAATCAGCCTTTTCTATTCCTTGATGCATTTGGGAACCAAATTTTTATGTAAACACAAATATTTGGTACTGCAAAATCTCACAGGCATGGGGTGAATCCTGACGATCAACTGCTTTTTAATTTTTTTTTTATACTAAGAGCTATTAGCAACACTCTACACTTGAAAATTTCTAAATCAAATACCATGGTAGTATCAAAAACCATGCTCTTTTTCCAGGTGCATATAAGTGGTCTCAGCTTCACTCAAAGTTCAATTGCGAGCAGTAATAAAAACATTGACATCTCATTGCTTATTTAATATTTATGTAGCTGTCACCATCTCACTTTTACACATTCAGAACCTCAGATTTGGTTGGATTTGAGGTGAGCTGGAATCCCCTTTGACAGTAGGTTTTTTTTGGGGGGTGCTTTCATCCTTAAATAACTTTCAAAACAACACTCAGATAGTGGCAAGAGATCAAAGAAATGCTCAATTACTATGAGGACTGTTGAAACTGTTATTTCCCCCTCAAAAGTTTTCCCTTTGTGAGAAGAAACTAGATAGGCCTTATTAAAGGTTGGAGCAAACACGTTTAGGCGAAAGCAGACCCAAGCCTAGTCAGATGTCCATTTGTAGCATGACTTCCCTGTGAGAATCCAGGAGAAAGAAATGGGGGAAGAAGTAACAAAGGGAGGAGAGGATGGGGCTGGGAGTTATCTCCCTTTCATCATGTGAGTAATATATGACAGTTGTGTAACATACTTGGTTTGCAATACCTTCTTCCACAGTTTTCCATTGATTTACACAACGATTCTGTTATCCGCTTTTCTCATTTTAGCAAAGAGGTCACAGGCCTCACCAGCCCGACTGCGCTGTCCATATCCATTGGGAATGAATGGGAGGGCCAGGTTTTGAAATCCAGTGCCTCTTTACCACATGGTTTAACAAAACTACATACATACTGAAAGTTGAGGACAACAGTTGTCTACAGGAGGAATCATAGGGTACACAAGTGTGTTAGTTTTGAATTGGAGAAGTATGAGTAAATTACAGTTCTGGACCAGCTCAATCCAACAGTAAAAGGAAAGGCCTCATACTTTGTACTTCAAGGGGTTTACTGGTTGGTATACCCTCCCATTTTCCAGCAAAGCCCTGGAAAAGCCTGTGGCATCCTGATTTACAAGGGTTGTGAGACCAGTTTCTTCAAGTACAAAGCTCTGGGGTTAAATCCTCCTTATTACTCAGGGTCTGCACCTTCAACAGTAATAATTATGGTTAGCTGTCTGTATCTGTGAGTTTTGTATTAGCTGATTCAACCAACTGAGGATCAAACATATTAAAAAATTGCATTTGTGCAGACTTCTCCCCTTGTCTTTATTTCTGAAGCAATATGGTGTAACAACTATTTATTTAGAATATTGTGTTAAGTTTTATGAGCAATCTAAAGGTAAATTAAAGTATACCAAAGATATATATGTTTAAAGTATACCATGCAAATCCTATGCTATTTTATGTTACATGCAAATCCTATGCTATTTTATATAAAGTACTTGAGCATCTGTGTATTTCAGTATCTACAGGGGTTCTGGAATGAATCCTCCATTGATACTGAGGGACTGCTCCACATTTTAATAACATTCTCCAGTTTAAAACACTTTCATTTAATCAGGTTTCCACATACAAAGCCAGTGATTTTTTAGGCATCTTTAAAATTGAAGGCATGGTGCCAGGTGATAGAGCTTGCCTTTGCCCTAAAAGGGCAAGCAGTTGAATAAAGATAGACAATTATGGTAAAGTGATATGCTCCCTACACTGAGCATGTGAGTAAAGTGGTATTGAAATTCCGCGGACCAACAAAGTTGGGGTGGGGGAATAGAATAAGGGAGAGTAATATTTAGTCTGGATTTTGAAGACTGAGTTGGAGGGCATTGCGGAGAGAGAGACTAAGAGTTTGAAAGGGCTGGACATGATCAGGTAAAAGAGGGACGTTTTGCAGGAGAGCAAAGCAAACTGAGGCGTCTGAGGGATGGGCTGATGTGAGAAGGGTTATGCGTGCAATGCTGAGCACTGGCTTTTATCTCATGGGGAACCAGGGAATGTTTGTAAGCAGGTTTACAACATGGTTGATTTGTGTTTTAGTTGATTTTTGGTGTTGGTAGATGGAGGCTTATAGGACACATGTAATCTCATAAATTCCTCCTTCCTTAATCCATATTTCAAATCAGGAAGCTGATTGTCAGGTTGCCTCAGGAACTTTCCCAATAGCTGTAGGAATGATTATCACAACTCAGCAGTGCAACTTCTGACCTCAATTCCTGCTGACTCACATGCCTATGTGACATGGAGCCCAAGCCTCTGTCTTCCCTAGCGCTTGTGGGGCATAATAATTGGAGTGATCTGACCACTGACCTTATACACATGCAGCTAACTCAGAGTTCCCATGAAAGTCTAGCATACCTGAGAACAGTGACCTTTTCACACTCTTAAAAACAAAAACAAAAGCAAAAACAAAAACAAAAAATTTCAGGGCTGGGGATTTAGCTCAATGGCACAGCACCTGCCTGGCAAGTGCGAGGTTGTGAGTTCGATCCCTGATACCAAAAAAACAAAACCAAAAACCAAAAACCAAAACCCCAAAACCAAAACAAACAAACAAAAAACCCCAAAACCAAACCAAAACCAAACAAAATAAGAAACTTCAACGTGAAGCTTCCCACAGTAATTGCTGGATGGTGTTGACAAAAAGTTGAACCATATCATATGGATGTAGCTGGAAGGGTGGCAATCCTCAGAGGTCTGGTGCATGGACCAACTGTTGCTTTTGTTCTTTTGGGGGGGGGGCAGAGACAGGACTCCAGGGACCTGAAGGACTGACTGAAATTCCAGACCCAGCACATATTCTCCATTTCGGGACACTGGTGGAGGACTTTGCTCAGTTTACCTTTGGAATGCACATCATTGAGCTCCATCAGGAAATTAAAAGCAAGAGAAGAGTCTAGGCAGAGATTAAAAAGAGTTATGTTCCTCTGGCCATTTCTTATAGGAACAGACTCCTCCATTTTAAAACAGAAATTAAAAATCCTATCGGGATTGAGTCAGGGCTGAAATGGAGAATTTTGGGCATCTTAATGCTTACCGCTCAAAAGTTTATTTCAATCATTTTGAGTGGTAAGGTTTCACATCAAGATGTTCATCATACTACTCTGTTTATAAATGTCCTGGCCACTTTTTATTTCTCTAAACACTGAAATAAAAATGTAATAAGAATCTGCAGTTGGAGGGTTTTGATTTTCAACAAGCATTTTACAAACATTTGATACTGATTATTGAGTTACCTAAAAATTTTAGTAGCATAGAAAGAGAAGAAATGATTGAAACTGTGAGCATGTAAGAGGGAGCAGATTTGGCTAAATGCTGCGTGGGACTTGAAAATGAAGTGAAAGTTTATTTATTTTAGTATTTACTGTATCAAAAATCTGCTGTAAAAGTACATGGTCCAATAAGCTTACTGAAAAGCCAATTGCAAGTAAAAGGCCAAAGAGATAAAACATTTAAATAAAACATTTGATTGTTGCAGATATAAGTACCATGTGTTAGCAAAGTGTACTATAGCCATGCTGCAAAGAAATGTATATTTAAAATGTGTAATTTATTCATTAATTACCTGAGTAGTGTTAAGAGACAACTGTTAAGTTTATATATGAATTCATACAAAATAATTCATTTTTAGAAGACATTGGGAATATTTAATTTTTCTAAGTGTACTCATTTCATCCACTGAGATGAATAAAAAAAATACAGGCTTAAAAGTAGCAAATTTGACATCTTTCTTAAGAACCAATGTAAATGGCATCACACATGAAAAATGCAAACACTACGAAAGGTTATATCCTCAGCTTGCTAAGGGAAGCAACCACATATCAGTTCTTGACTTTCTTTCCAGATATTTTCTATGTGTATGAAAATAGAGACTATTTTTCTGATGAACCACATGATGAAAATGAGACAATGCTAGTTGAGTTATTAAATGGACATAATGATATGAAAATTCCTTAGCAAACTTTGGAAGAAGCTACTGATGCTAACTGAGTCCACGGACATGTGCGGAGTCTAAAGCTTGGGTTCAGAATATTTGTGAAAGACCTGAAACTGTTAAAACATTAAGTGCATCAGTGTGTTGTTTTGTTCGCTGTTTTGTGTTTTCCTTGGAAGGCAGAGCCATTGTTGCCATCAGCTTCTCTGAAGGAGCATGATACTAAAGTAGTTTAGAACCATCCAAGAAAGTTGAATGCCATTTTCTTTGGACTGAGTCATATTCACTGCATGGGCATCAAACAAATGATAGAATGAAGGCTGAGAAGCATTTAATAGTTGTTACAAGGGCTTTCTGACTCTGTTTTCCTACGTCTTTTTTAAAAATTTCTCTCTGTTCTTGTACCCAGAAACACTATGTACTTCACCCAGAACCTACATAAATGTCACTCAGTGCTTATCTGTTCCTCACTTAGGCATCTCATTCCTCTAACCGAGCCTAGAATCTGACACCAAAATTGTCTTCCTAATTTCTATCATAAATCAGAACCCAGCTGTCACAAAGGAAAGTTAAGTTTCTAATTGAATATTAAAGACACATTAAATGATAAATTATGTCCTAGTGGGGGTAACAGTAGGAGGATATGTCTTCAGGCTATTTATTTTCACTTATGTATTTTAATTAATTGTTTTTTTCCCAGCATTATTTTTGCTTTAAAAGAGAGTGTCAGAAGAAGCAACATAGTATTAATTTCAACTGCTGAGTTTCCAAACTTCTTCTCTTTGCTGAACACACAGTGAGTTATGGATTTCTATGTATTGAACTCCCATCAGTGTATTCATAAACCATAGGTATAATTTTACCTCTTTTGTATTCAAGAGAGTATCAGAATGCAAGTGAGTGAGAGTTGTGTTGTATGGGTAACCTTGAGTTCCTCATAATATTTAAAAAGCAATGCAAGTATTTTTGTCATATTCATTACTCTAACTTCAGAATCATATTATTTAGACTCTTGACTACACGTCTCATAGTTGATAATCTCAAGAATGATGTGGGCTACAAAGAAACAGACTACACAGAGGTGTTTTGAATGGGATCTGGAGGCACTTTAAGATAGCAGGTTTTTCTAGTGCTCCTCAAATTATATTTATTCTGTGCCTCATTCGTTTTTCATTCATCCATTCATCCATGCAGCCATTTATTTATTCAGTGTGCATGCTAGGTGTGTGGGGGAGACATACCATACAGAGGGAACAGCATATGCAATGGCACAAATGCACAAGGTTTTGTGATGAGCTCACCAAGGTAAGGTGAGGCCCTGTGAGGCTGTGAGGCATTAGCCACAGAACACAGGATGAGAAGTGATAGCAAATGAAGCTGAAAGGACATATTGGAGCTAGGCTGTTAAAAGACTATCTATCTACTAAGAAGTGTAGATCCACAGAGTCATTGCTACATAAAGCTGGTTATGGTTAAAACTGGTTTTATATACACAAAAAGCAAAATTAGATTCTTGCATGTATGTTTCTTACCAAGAATCATGGAGAGGGAGGACTAGTGGACTACTTTGTCCCCTGGGTTGGTCGACTGCCTAGAGATTCTGACCTGATGGGTTGGCTCTCAGCATCCACCCAGTTAGGAATGCAGGGATCTGAGGGTGAAGGTGTGAACTCCAAAGCCAGCAGAAGTAGTAAGGCTTAAGATGCCCTTCACAGTGGTGTGTTACTCTAATCCCCTGGAGATCAGAGTGGAACAAAACTTCTCTTGTTGAAAATTCTTAACTTGTGCAAACACAAGAAATCTCACCCCTGTTCTACAAATGGCTCAGATTCTGGGCAAGGTACATTAACCCCTAAAGTTCCTAACCAAGGCACCAGATATCTCTGAGGTTTCTATTAATTCATTATAGGGGAAACAATAGTGAATTAAGGGTCAAGCATCTTGAGGTTATGTCCTAGCTCTACCAGATACTGTTGTGATCTTGAGAAAGTCTTTCCACCTTTCTGTGTCTCAGTGTCCTCAGTTTTAAAGGAATAGATTGGGCCAGAAGATATTTGCTTTTTTCTTGTTGAGTTCCCTGATCCAGGGTTTTCTTTTGTTATTTATCATAAATATTTTATATATCTCTTACTGCTTATTATTTTATTCTTGCTTTTAATGATATCATACTTCGGATCAAACACTTTTCTCAAATTGATTTATAATTTTTCATTTTTTTTATTTTTACCCCCTTACCACTATATATTACTCTTACTGTTTTTAAATAAAGCATTTCTTAAGATTATTTTAAAAATCTCAATTCTTTTGTTTACCATTGCAGAGTTTAGATCAAACAAATTGAGCAAAATATCCATTAGGCCAAATTTTTATCCTCTAATCTTTAAGAACATCAAACTTACACAAACACATTATTCAGGTGTGTTAATTCCTTAACAAGTAACACAGAATTTATCACCACAGTGTCAAGTACATTTGACTCTTGGAAGAATAAAATTATTAGAAAATAAAGGAATAAAATTAGCATATTTCTAGGAATCATTTATAATTGTGGTCAAATAGTCTTTCCCTGGAAATCTTGGAAAAGTTGTGGCAGATAATTTCTATTGAGTAATTAGAATGATCTGATTAAAAAGCACTCAAATAGAAGTTGCAAGAAATTAAATTCCCTAACAAAGCAAACAGAGTATATTCTGGCTCAAGGAAATGGTCCTATAGGAAAGCTGAGGCTTCCAGGAAATGCTCCTCCTCTGCACATGGACAAGACTATTTCAAGACTTAACTCCTTCAAGGACAAAAAGAATTTGGAGTTTGGAGAATTTGAGTCAGCTCAAAATTATAAAAGAAAATAGAAAGTCTGTCATTTGGGGCTTCAACTCTCAAAACTGACCCAGCTTAACAGTTACTGTACTCTCAGTTATTTAAAAAAATATATATATATATATATTGTTTAAATAACTGTGGATCCATTTTCAAGATTCTGAAGGTAGAAGAAATTTTTTTCTATTGTAGAAAGAAATTTATTCCTGAGGGATTAAGTAAATCGTTCAAGGTCACACAGCTACTAAGGAGAAGAATTGGGATTAGGAGGGAATTGGGATTGCTTGTGTTAAGAAAAAAGTACCAATACTTCATTTATTAAACTCATGTTTCAGAAAAGGAGCATAATAAGATGAATAAGATCACATTCTTGCTTCCTAAGAATAATGTGGCAGAATGTAGAGCAAGGGTCATGAAGGCTGAGTGTTGTGTAAAGAGCTGCTGATGAACTTCTATAAGGCTTTCCTCTTTGCTGGATAGTCAGAAATCAGGATTTATTTAGATGCCACAAAGAGCACATTTTTAAATAAACAGGACTATTAAGAGCTGTTCTTTACCTCCTAGTCTGAAAAGTCACCTTTGTGTTCTTCTGAGGTTCAGAGATCCCTAGTTGCACTGCCCTCTTTTCTTCACCTTTCAGTCTTCTTTTGCTCATTTTATATACTGTTCTCAGTGTTTTTAGTTGTGTTTAGCAGGAAAAACAGGGAAAATATATCCCTCATCTTCCTCTAAGTGCACGTTGTCCTTGGATGGGGTTTTAAGATTATTATAATCCAGCTGCTTCCTTGGAATCTCATAGGATGGAGAAATAAATTTAAGGTTCAGACTTAAAATCTTAAAAGCATTTGCCATTTTGTGTTCTAAGTAACATGATCTCATGACTTCCACTCAACTCCTAGCAATTAGTCATTTTTAATTCCTGTAGACAAACCCAGTCTAGAGGGGGAGGAGGATTTTTTTTTTCATCATTTTCATTATCTCTCTAGAATCAGTTATGCTGATCTTTCAAGAACAGGATACCTTTGCAACCAAGAAGGATGCCAACATCATCGACATTGTAGTTCTCTATTGTCAATAATTTTGAAATAGGTAACCAAACTAAAAGCTTTTGTTAATTCAGTAATCCAACCTTAGCTGTCTCCACTGTCTTTCACATCATCTGACATTCGAATGTAGTTTCTGAGAATAAAGAACCTGATTGCTCTTTCTCCAATATCCCTGGTGAGTTCACACAAAATCCACTGCCAGTGTAATTCATAACAGCCAGCTGTCACTTCATAACAAAAGCCCAAGTTTCATGAGTTTATCACAGAAAAAAAATGGAGGCAATATGGTCAACAATCTCACATAGGGAAATAAAACTCCTCTAAACATCGTTGATAATTTTCAGTGAGACACTCAGAATATTATGATGAGCCAACTGATTAGCCAGTATAAAGGACTTTAAATATTTAGCTACTTCTGTTTAATAAAATGATCTTCTACAAAGTTTGTGTTGAGAAAAGTTGCAATAATTGCCACCTTTAAAGAGAACATCCAGAAATTTAGTTGAAACCTAGTTCTAACATTATTCCAGTCTACCTTATTTCTGACATAGTAGTATAGAGCTGAAGTGAACTGCAGTTAAGATAGCCAGAAATGTTTTCCTTGTAACAGTGTTCTAAGTTGGTTTCCATTTTATTTTTAGTACTCTCATACTTGGGCAGTTCTGAGCTGGGAGCGGTTAGGGGGACTTAATTCAAGTCTGTGTTTAAGGAGCCATAATCAAATACAAAGAATCTATTGATCATTCGTAAGCTCTGACTCACTACAGGACAGTAAAAGCCTAAATGTGTTTAACACTGATTGAGGTCTAACATGATGTTATCAGCATGAGCACTGGAGGCATATGTATTTTGGCTTTATTGCTCATGGGTAGTTAGATTTAAGCAACCTCTTAATTTCCCTAAACCTCAATTTTCTTATCTGAAAGGGGAGGATATGACCAGATCTTAACTCATAGGCTTATTGAGATGATTCAGTGAAATAATATTATAAAACATTTAGGTTGGCATATAGTAAGAACTCAACAAATACTTCCTGCAGTTGCTTCTATGTTTCTCTGATAAACCAATTTAAGGTGTAATGCTTTGTTCAAAATGTACTGCTTGGTAGACATTTTTAAAAATAAGAAATCAATTTTAGTTTACTCTGGGATAATAAACCTTTGCTGGGTTCCATGCCTATATCCAGTTTTTAAGGCAGATGCTATAATTCACCTTTATCCCATGAAATGTTTATGTTTGGAACCCTTAAACTAGAGAATCATCCACATTTTCTCTCCCCCTTTTTCTAGCCATATTTATATGGTTCAGTGCCAGAAACTTCTTGGGGCTAATTCAAATTAGCATTTATTACCGATCAATCTAGAAAAGTTGGTTATTTATTGTCAGGTGGATACATAAACCTTGGCAGTTTCAGAAACCAGAGCTAAAGTGATCTTATAAAGTTCCAGTTAAATCAACATGGTGTTGTGCTAGTCTCATGATGACTTTCATGAAATTGCCTCTGAAATGCCAAGTATTTTCCCACTCAGAACCTCATTCTAACTCTATAACTTATACCAAAGATCACACTGTACCTGCTCTTAGCTCTGTAAGTCTTACAAAAGCCCTTGGCCAAAAGCAATAAAATTTGACCTGACCTAATCCTGGAGTCGCAATGGATAATGTGTGTATTTTTCATTCAATATTTTAATGTGGAAATTAACTGCATGTGTCATATATTCCCCATCTTAAAGAGAAAGCTTTTATGGTTCTAATGTTACACAAAAATTAAATATGTAAACACTCTTGTCATTTAAGACTCTTCACTTTTCTGATAGCTTAAATAAGAGCTACAAAAGACTCCTTTGGGGAAATTTATTAGTTCATTTAGTATGGGAGCCTGCTGCATGAAATTCACCCCTATGGTGAGGTCACAGAAATGATAGTCACAGCTATTTTTATTTCTTTCTCCCTGAAAAATTTGAAATAATTTGCCTGCTTTTGCTCACCGTATTGTTCTCTCCTTTTGTCAAAACAGAAAGCACACTGTGGAAATTTACAGAAAATGTTGTTCCCTTTCCTTCTCCTTTCGGGCATACCCTTGAACATTTTCTACTCCTAGGTGTGGGATGAAAAGCAGCTCTCTGGCCTTGCCGTTTCAAATGCCCTTCAGTGATCCTTTAAGACTTTTCCTTTACGGTAGTCTTCTGTCTGGTACAGCTTCTCCTCTGTTGCCTCATTTCATTTTCTCTGGAGCCTGTGAACTTTATTTAATTTTGATAACTTTATTAAATTGAATGTTTTGAGTTGATTCACACAGTTAAAAAAAAACCCCAAAACTATGAACAGTTATATGATTTCCCTTCATTTCTTGTCTTTCATTTTCTCAGTTCTCAGATTTTCCCTATCAACATAGATTTTTATTTATATTTTTGTGTTTTTGAGACTGTGTAGTTCAGTCTGGCCTTGAACTCACTACATAGCTCAGGCTGACCTTGAGCTCACAGTGATCCACCTACCTTATCCCCCTGAGTGTTGGGGTTACAGGTGTGAGCCATCACACCTGGCTGACCACCATAGGTATTTACTATTCTTAAATTTTACGTGTTTTTTTTTCCAGAGTAAGCCTGTTTAAATAGGAATATAGATCCCTCCTCTCAGTTTATACAAAAGATATCATATTATATATCTCTATCTATCTATCTATCTTCCCTACCTTTTAAATTTAATATCGGAGATCTGTGTAAGCTTTGTAATCCTGTGACAAAATACCCAAGGGGAACAACTTTTAAGAAGGAATAGTTTATTTTCAGTCCATGGTCACTTAGCCTTGTTGCTTTGGTCTGTGGTGACTGAGCTGAGAGCATATGGTACAGAAGGCTTCTCAATTCATGGTAGCCCAGAAGTAAAAGAGAGAGAGAAGAGGTTGGGACCCCAAAATGCCCTTCAAGGACATACCACCCCATGACCTAAATTTCTTGTGCTAGAGTTCAGTAACTAGACTGACTAACTCCTAAATTGTGCCACAGGACAGTGAACAAACCTTTAGTATACATTTTAAAATCTGTTGTAGTTTGGATCTGGGGAGTCCCTAGTTTAGATGTGCAGTGTTCTTTACAGGCCTCATGTGTTTGGAAGATGATTGGACCATGGGGCACTATACTCACCAGTAGATTAGTCCACTGATGAATTCACAGCTGACTTGTTAGGTGTTTGGACTCTTTAGAGCTTGGTTAGAGGTAGGTGCCTGGGAGTGTGACCTGGAAGGATATATTTACCTCCCAGGTTCCTCCTTTTTCTCTTTGTCTCCTGGCCATTATGATGTCAGTAACTTGTCTCCACTTAGCTTTTCCACCATGCCAGCAGTTGAGCTGGCAGACCTTGGACTGAAACTTCTGAAACTGAGCTAAAATAAACCTCTCCTTAAATTGTGGGTGTCAGGTATTTTGTCCTACCATTAAGAAAAGTGACAGAGACAATCCCCCAAAGACTTGAGTGTTAAAGCGTTGGTCACCAGTCTATTGAGTATTGGGAGGTGGTAGAAACTTTAGGAGGTAGATCCTAGTTCCAAGTGTGTACCCTGGAAGGGGATATGGAGACTTGCCCTTCCTCCCTCTTACTGCTTTCTGGTTGCTATGAGGTGAGCAGCTTTGTTTGACTAGATACTCCCCACCATCATATCCTGTCTCACCACAGGCCCCAAAACAACTCAGCCAGTGGGTCATGGACAGAAACCCCTAAAATTGTAGGCCAAAATAAATTTTTTGCTCCTCTTAAATTATTATCTCAGAATTTTGTCATAGCTGTGGAAAGCTAACACAAGTTTTAAAGCACAGCAAGATCTTCTATGTTGATATATAACTGGATGCCACACTTTCATAAATGGTTTTTGGATGTGTATGACACATTTAACTAATCCTTGATGGAAAGATAATCGGTGTTTTACTCTTGTAACTGTATGTGATGTAATTTACTTTTTTATGTTTACAAAAAATTCTTCTGGGGGTTTTTTAGATGTGTATGACACATTTAACTAATCCTTGATGGAAAGACAGTCTGTGTTTTACTCTTACAACTATATGTGATGTAATTTACTTTTTTATTTTTACAAAAAAATTCTTCTGGGCATGTCATTTTGTACATCATTATGTGTACCTAGAGGGTAAATTCCCCAAATTAAAAATACTGGGTCAAAAGTTATTTGCATTTATAATTTTGAAACATATTGCCAAACTGCCCTCCATAGTGGTCTCACAAATTTATACTTCCATAAACATTATATGAAATTGACTATTTCCTAGATCATAATATGTTGTTTATCAATTTTGAAATTTTGTATTCTGCAATGGGAAAAGTGACAAATGACATCCCAGATTAGATTTTAATTGCACTTCTTTTAAAATAAGATACTTTAAACCTCTTTTATTTTATGAGTTGAGGTCCCACTGCGTTGCTCAGGCTGGTTTTGAATACCTGACTGGGTTCAAATGATCTTCCTACATCATTCCTTCCATTACTGGGCAATAGGTATGTGGCACTACTATGCTTGACTTTGAATATCTTTTTTATAAACTTAGGAGTCATTCATGATTTCCTCTCTGTGAACTGTTCTTTCTTCATTTTTATATAGATTTTAAGAACTACATATATATTAGAAAAATGAACTTACGTATATTGCTGAATTGGTTTTTAAACCTTGATTATAGTTGTCTTTGCTGAAACATTTTTTAAAAGTTGAATTTATCCTAGATTTTGAGTCCTGGTTAGAAAGCCTTTCTTAACCTATTTAGATAGAATTTCTTCCATATTTTTCTTCTAGAAGTTTTATAATTTTTATTTTGGCATTGAAATCTCTGATTCCATTATATTTTATCTTAGAATACACTGTGAGACATGAATTTAATTCCATTTTACTTTGCAGTGACAACCCAATAGCCTTCTTATTGAATTGTATATTTTTCCCTGTCAATATATGAGCTACTTTTATCTTACAGTAAAATCCAGTATTTGAAAATATT
The DNA here is from genome assembly GCA_004363535.1 of Dasyprocta punctata. Classification (NCBI taxonomy): domain Eukaryota; kingdom Metazoa; phylum Chordata; class Mammalia; order Rodentia; family Dasyproctidae; genus Dasyprocta; species Dasyprocta punctata. The sequence goes on along the minus strand of RJWM01000424.1, from coordinate 159,300 downwards.
TATAGATTTTCCTTTTAATCTATTGGTCTATTCTATTCTATACCAGATTTACATTTTAAAATTATTTTGGCATTATAATGTACTAATATCATGAACTTTGTGCTTAATAATGGTAGCATCATCTTAGATTTATATTGCACATTATAATTTACAAAGCAATTTCATTTATGTTATCTCTTTGTTATCTTATCACATGGAGCAGCTGAAACAGGAATGACTATCCTTGTTTTATACATGAAGAAACTGAGGCTCAGAGAATTTGAAATGCTTATTAAGGCTACAAAGCTAGTAGGGGACTGAGTGACAACTTGCTTCTAAGTTCTGAATCTTTGCCAGTTTGTGGTTGCATCTTGCAGAGTATCTCATATTTTTTCTGAATATCTCTCTTCATCTGAGAGCTTGTTCATTCCAACAGATTAACTGTGTGCTACTGAGTTCTAAATCTGTGGAGGGTTATCAGCTTTGTTTGACTTTTGGACTGAGAAAGGAACTAAATCGTGAAATCACACAATGTGAGAGTAGGAGCCCTGAGAGATCATAGATGAACATAGTTGTTTTACAAATAAGGAAACCAAAGCTCAGAGTAGTTGAGATCCCCATACCCAAGGTCATAATGTATGTGTCAGGGTCGAGTCCAAATTCAGAGACAGTTCTTTTTATGTGATTTAATAAAGAAGAGAAGAAAAATAGTAGATATACCATACTGGAACAAATCATCTCCACGTTCACAAGTACCTTCATGGCCAATGTATTGGTTTGATCCTGTTTCCCCCCCAAGGCCTCATGTAATTTGGATGGGGCTGAGTCTAGTGTTTGTGATTGGTTTATTGTCTAGCGCTGGGATTGGCGGTGTGAGTGCTGCACCTGTCGAGGGGTGGAACCAACATACAGGGTAAGGATGGGAGGAATGCAGGTCTTTGCTCTCTCTTGCCCTCTCTCACCAGTTCACCTTGCTGTTTGGTGGCCACTCCACCATGCCACGCTGCCTTAGAGCCAACTAAGTATGCACTGAAACCTCCAAGAACCGTAAGAAATAAACCTTTCCTTCCCTAATTTTTGGCATCAGGTATTTTGTCTCAGCAATGAGTGAAAAGTAACTAAGATGGTCAGAAATAAAAGATGCAAATTAATTAATTCACTCATTCAACAAATAATTCCATGCTATATGCTAGGCACTGTGATACTCTGGATTTATAATAGTGAACCAAATAGGCATAGTCCCTGTATTCATGGAGAATACAGTCTAGGGAGGAAAACATATCAATTAATTAATATATGGAAAAAGATAAAATTACAAAGTGTGGAAAGGACTATGAAAGAATTTACATAATAGCCTCAGAGAATATAACAGGAAGATCTAATTTAGACCCTGGAGCATGGCCTGCTGCCTCATCCCCTGTGTAAAATGTGATTCCTGATGCATCTCCTTGGAGACCTAAGTATTCATGGATCTGCTAGAAAAACTGCTGGTCTGGTCTTATTGCCTCATCTCAGAGGAGAGAGCTAAGGTTTAACGAGGTGATATGGCTTACTTGGGAGGTGAGCTAGCTAGTTACAGCACTGAACTAGTACAACAGACTCCTCATTTCTGGACTAGAGCTACTTCCTTGTAGAAAGCCCTCCTTGTGCAGACCCATGCGTGCTACCAAAGTTGGCAGTGATAGTATCCTTTGTGGCTGTGGACTCCCCAGGGGACTATGTCATTTTGATTTAGTTTATGCTATGTCATACTCAGCACTCTGGATAGAACAGACAAATCAAGATTTTGACACACACTGGTGAATGGTGCTATGCAGTTAAAAAAAAAGAGTTTATCTCATTTTCCTTGAGTGGTTCATCAATTAGTGTACTGAAGAGTGAGATGAACCTCCATAGAAGCAAGTACACATTTTAAGAAATTAAAGCACTTTGTAGAACAGCTCAAATCCTTCTTTTGTCAATAGCCAGTTCCTTCTTTGGCAGTGAAAAGTTTGACCTAAATTCCCCTGATGATTGTTTGTGTCCAGTGATATAGTCCTTAACATGTAATTTATCAGAAGTGGAAATGGTTGACTGGAATAGAAGAGGTATAACCCCATTGATTTAGGTTTGGCTCTTATGCAGGCAGCTCTTGTGTTTCCTGCACTCAGTGTGGTACATGAATGTGTTTTCATTTAACATGCAATTAGGTAGGGTGATGAATCTTCACCTATGTAGTTGCTATTTTTTGGTAAAATTTGAGCTCTTTGACGCATTATATCGAGCTTAGAGAATCGAGTCTGGAGTTTACAATTTCAAATTTACAATTACAATGTAAATTTAAATTTACAATTACAATTTAAAATTTTATGATTTTGTAAGACTATTTAAAATATTTTTCCTTTTCTTTGAGGGTAGAGTGGCCAATGAGGAGAGTTTTAATGTTATTTTCCATGTCTACATATAACTTTCTGCAACTATATGACTCAGAACTACAGAAAAAATCAAGATGGGGGGAAGACTATCAGACTCTTCCTTTAAAGAAATGCTCTAAAATGCAAGGAAAATTCTGAATGCAGAGATGTTCATGGCAGCAGGATTTATAATAGTGGAAAAATGGGATGCAGCTTGAACATCCAACAACTGAGAAACAACAAAATGCATATTGATACATTCATGTAATATTACGTAGTGAAGCATTAAAACAATGCTTCAAGCAAAATTCTTAACATGGGAATATATTGATGTGTTGTGGAAAAGCTGGTGGAATAGCATAATTGTTGAATAGAGGCTTGGGGATCAATAATTGGGGTTCAATTTGATTAGCATTTTCTCACAGTAGAACCATCAATAAGTTCCCTCTGTGCCTTAGACTGCTCATTCATGAGGACAGGATAATAATAATAATACCTACTGCATAGGTCTGGGTGAGGTATGGAAGAAGCACTGTTTATAAAACTGACTCAAAGACTGGCATGTAGTCCTAGCTCAAATGGTTTTTTCTTTTTCTTTTTTTTTTTTTTTTTTGTGGCACCAGGGCTTGAACTCATAACCTTGCGCCTGCCAGACAGGCGCTTAAGTCACTGAGCCAAACTCCCAGCCCTGGTTTTTTGAGGCGGGGTCACACTGTGTTGCTCAGGCCGGCCTTGTGCTCATGTTGTAGCCCAAGCCGGCCTCAAACTCACAACACTCCTCCTACCTCAGCCTCCCAAGTGCTGGGATTAAAGGCGTGCGCCACCACGCCTGGCTCCGTAGCTCAAATGTTTACCACTGTTATTACATATAAGAGCTCAGCTTTGTTATAAATGCATCAAAAATACTAGAATTTCCTGTAAGGAGTAGATTTTTTTGGGATATAACACTGTGGGTTATTCTTTTGTCTCTAAAATTCTCTGCTCTTTGCAATGTCTACAATTATTGTACAATTTTTTTCATTAGTTCTCTAGAACTATTTGTCTTTTCACCCCAGAACTCCTTTTCGATCATCTCTGTCCCCCTTTGTGTCTCCCAGTGTCTATTATCTATGCATTCCACAAACGCCTTACTTCTGGTGTCCAGTTCAATCAGCCAGTGCCTCTGGCTGGTGCTCTCCAACCCTGCTTTCACTCCCCTTTCTACAAGAATAGGCTTGATAACAGCTTCCCAGTGTCACTGGTCCTGTGTGCTGCTGCTTGCCTCTCTGTGAATATTTCCTTCCTTGAAAATTTTTCACAATTCAAAATGAGTGTGGCTTCTATTTTCTGCTGGGTCCTCAGCTAATTTAAGGAGCCTACATCACCGTTATAATTGTAAAAGTTTTATTAACACAAAGAACCTCCTCTCTTCACACCTCCCAAAAGGAAGCTCTTTCAGAGAGTCGAGAGGCTCCTCAGCTTACAGACTTGAGGGTGGTTATTTTTGTTTCATTTTTGAGGCCTCACATGAAATTAGGCTTAAGGCTAGAACATCTATTTCTTAGAAAAACACACTTTCTGCTGGAGAGAAATTCTAGAAAGCAGTTGTGGGCTATTGACAAACTAATGCTACAAAATGATCCAGCTAAAAAGGATTCAAAAGAAAAGTGTCAGTGGGGAGAAGGTGGCCTAGAAAGTGGCTTATCATCTCCAGTGACAGCTGTGAGTCCAGTTGGGTAGTCAGAGACAGAACTTGTCTTGAATTGGCATCTATCTTGAGTAGAGATCTGCCTCTGTGGCCACTGAAAACTCACTAGCTCCCAGGGAATCTGGGTTTAGAACCGCCAGGCTCCCAGGGTAAGTGACACTGTGTCAGTTGGGGGTGGGGGAAGATGGTAGTAGGAGGTAGTGATGGGGCTGCTGTGTGTTGGGGTTGGGGTTTTGCACAGCAATGTGCACTGCTGCACTATTAAATCCTACTGGCAGTCGTACTTTTCCCCAGAAGGAAGCGTGGGGAGGAATCTCACAGTTGCATGGCAGTAAAGAACTGTCTGGTGGGTCTGTCTCTTCACCAAGAGGCTTCATGGCCCCAATGGTCTGGAGGAGGTTAAGTGAGGGAGTGATTTATAAGTTGCTTAACTCAGCTATGATGCAATCACCTTTGCAGAGCCTTTTCAGGAGCAAGTGTGTTGAAGACAGTGAGCTTGAGGGAAGAATGCAGAAGAGTACAGAATGATGGAGCTGAAGGTAATCAGACCTGCCAGTCTGAGAAGAGAGCTGGGGCTTCTTATAAATGAAAGGGACATGAGGTGAGGCTCACTCAAGGACCACATGGGACAAAACCAGTTAAGAACTTCTGCATTAACACCTTAGCTTCTTGATATTACAAAATTCATTCTCCTACTGGCAAGCTTTGCTTTCCCTGCTAACACCTAGGCCTCACAAACAAGAAGACTGTGTTTATTTTGGCCACAGTTGCATACCTTGTGCCTCACATAGCACCTAGGTGGAGAAACACTTATTTGTTCACTGGAGCAGAAATGGATGCCTAAATGTTGGGAAGTTCCTGCACTGCTGTACTAGGAATTCCATAGATGCAGAAGCTGAACTGATCTTGCCCACTGCCATGTCTGTGGTGACTATAAAAGGGCCTGATACACAGTAGCAACTTCAAAAGTATGTATTAAATGATGGGGGGAATGAATGAATGAATGCATAAATGAATGAATGAATGAATAAATGAGTGAATGACCACTTGACTCAATGGCAAAGACTGTGTGATGCATCTTTGTTGTGCCCACAGTACATAGCTGAATGGTATCCACAGTTTCCTTCAATAGTAATAAATACATAATAAACAAGTACCTGTTCTTGTATTTTCCTTTTGTCTTACCACAGAGGTTTTGCTTTCTCTTTTCTTTCAACTAGAGGTTAGTACAGTTCAACAACCGACCAGGCTCTGTGTATTGAGGACATGCAACTTAATAAGACAGAGTTTCTTTTGGCACTCAAGATGCCTGTATAGCCAGGCACACAAATGAATGTAATAATGTCTAATGTGTTCAATGAAAATGAACCCCAAAGTGTACAGAGTCTGGTTCTGTCAGGGTGGGAAGTAAAAGCCAGTAAAGGCACTATTAAGAGGTGATGCAGACCATATACTGGGGGTGCACTCTGGCTAGCTCTGCACTCCAGAGGCTCTGAATTCCTTGCAACCAGACTCAAGATCCTGGTGGTGCCACACTCTGGGGTGTGCTCTGCCTAGCTGCCTGAGTCCCGGAGATTCTGAACTCCACGCAGCCAGGTGTAAGGTCCCAATGCCACACTTTGGGAGTGAGTCCTTGCTAGCTGCACAGAGGATCGATCTCTGCCCAGCCCAGCATCCCAGCACAATCCATCAGGGGAATGCTTGGCCAGCCTCACAGGACACAGAGATACCAAGCCCAGCCCAGCCCAGAGCCCCAGAGCTGCACATCAGGGAGCAGCCAACATAGCCGGAGGGTCTTGGAGAATTTGAGCTCCACCCATCAGAGCACAAGGCCCCAGCTACATAGTTCACGGGTGCAGCCACAGAGCAGGTTCTGGAGATTGCAAACTCCACACAGCCAGGAGCAAGGCTCAGGCACCATATACTGGGGGTGTGCTCTGGCTAGCCCTGTGCTCCAGAGGCTCTCAACTCCTCACCGCCAGACACAAGGTCCCAGTGATGCCACACTCTGGGTGTACTCCACCTAGCCACTTGGGTTCCGGAGATTCTGAACTCCACCCAGCCAGGCACAAGGCCACAGTGACATACCTCGGCGGTGTGTCTGTGAGCCATCTCCATTGCAAAGGTTCTGAACTCTACACAGCTAGTCTCTAGGCCCAGGCATCAAGCTCCAGGGGTGTGTCCCTGCTAGCTGCAGGGAGGATACAAGCTTTGCTCCGCCCAGTGTACAGAGCAACCCAACAAAGAACATCAGGGTAACACATGGCCAGCCTCATAGACCACAAAGCAGAAGGATCCAGGGGGTGTGCCCTGGCTAGTCATGGTGATATTGGAGGATTGATGCTCTACCCAGCACAGTGTTCCAGTGTAATCCATTGGGAAGCTGCCTGGCTAGCCACACAGGTCCCAGAGGAAAATGACAAAATGAAGGAGCAAGATGAAGTCTCAGTCCTCCAGACTACCAAGAACAAACCCAAGGGACACTGAAATGGAAGACACTGGGAATCACACAACTGAACTTTCTGAAATGACAGCAACTGAAGTAAAGAAACATCTCCATGAAGCTATCGAGGAAATCAGATCAGAAATAATCTCTCAGGTAAAAAATGAAATGACAAACATTATGAAAGAAATGCTGTGTGTGTCTAAAGAAGATCAAGATAAAAAATAGAAGAACATAAGAAAATGATGGAAATTTTGCATGAACAAGACACAATTAGAATGCATGAAATAGATTTAAAGGAATATTCAGGAAATTAAAAATTCCATTGAAAGTTGGCAAAATGGCTTGAATGAAGCTGAAGATAGACTCTCAGACCTTGAAGATAACATCGAAGCTTAAGATCATGAAAGAAAAGATCTCTTAAAAATAACAAAGAACCAGGAAATAACAATTCAACAGCTGCAATATGCCAAGAGAAACAATATAAGACTGACAGATGTCAACAAAAAAGCAGGCATTAATATGAATGACCTGTGAAGACTATTTGCAGAAATAATAGCAGAAAATTTTCCAAACATAGGAAGAGAATCTGATATACAGATAAGTAGGCATAAAGAACCACAATTAACCATAACCAAAATAAATCTTCACCCAGACATATAAGAATTAGGATATCAGAAATTCAGCACAAGAACAGAATACTAAAAGCTGTCAGAGAAAAGAAACAGATCACCTATGAAGGAAAGCCTATCAAAATTACAGCAGACTTCTCAACACAAACCTTCAAGTCAAGAAGAGCTTGGAGTGAAGTATTTCAAATAATGAAAGAAAACAACTTGCAACCCAGATTGATGTATCCTGCAAAACTGTCTTTAAAAATTGTTGGAGAAATAAGATACTTCCACAACAAAGAACAACTAAGAAATTCATGGCCACCAAACCAACACTACAGAGTACTGAAAGACACTCTAGAAAGAGACAAAGATAACTACAATCCCAAGAACAACAGCAAAAGGAAACCACTAAGCAGGGCAAACAAACAGAAAAAGTAGAAAACCAACAACAGAAACATAACATGACAGTGATAAGTCAGTACATATAGGTTGTATGAATTCACCAATAAAAAGAAACAGACTGGCAGAGTGGGTTAAGAAACAAATCCAACAATATGCTGTGTACAAGAAACACATTTAACTCAAAAGGAAATTCACAGACTAAAAATCAAAGGATGGAAAACAGTACTCCATGCAACAGGAACCCAGAAAAAGCAGAAGTAGCTATTTTGTTTGCAGACAATGTAAACTTCAAACCAAGAATGATCAAAAGAGATAAAGAAGGTCACTACATACTTGTTAGGGGAAAACTTGAAGAGGAAGAGATTACGATCATAAATATATATGCACCAAATATGAGAGCACCCAACTATGTAAGACAAATCTTAATAGACACAAAAAACCAAATATTACAATAATACAGTTATAATGGGGGACCTTAACACCCCATTGTCACAGAGAGACAGATAAACCAAACAAAAAATCAGCAAAGAAATAACAGAAATGAATCAAACTTGTGAACAAATGGACCTAGTAAATGTGTACCAAATGTCCCACCCAACTACATCAGAATACACATTCTTCCCCACTGCACATGGATCATTCTCTAAAATAGATCATATACTAGCCCACAGAACATGTTTAAGTAAATTCAAAGGAATAGAAATAATTCCATGTATATTATCTGACCATAGAGCAATAAAACTGGAAGTTAATGGCAAAAAATCCCATAAGAACCCCATAAACACATGGAAATGAAGTAACAGTCTCCTAAACAAACAATGGGTCATAGAAGATATGAAAGAAGAAATTAAACAATGTCTACAATTGAACGAAAATGCAAATACAAATTACTGGAACCTGTGGGATACAATGAAAGCAGTCCTCAGAGGGAAATTTATAGCACTATGCTCCCACATCAGAAAAATGGAAAGAATACACATAAACAACCTAGTGCTGCACCTCAAACTTCTAGAAAAAGAAGAACAAGTCAAGCCCAAAGCCCAAAGCCCAAAGAAGGGAGGAAATTATAAAGATCATAGCAGAAATTTATGCAGTTGAAACTAAGAAAACAATACAAAGAATTAATGAATTGAAGAGTTGGTTCTTTGAAAGAATAAATAAAATTGATAAACCCCTAGTCAACCTTATCAAAAAGAGGAAAGAAAAAACTCAAATCCATGCAATAAGAAATGAAAAGGGCAAAATCACTACAGTCCCTGTGGAAATACAGAAGATAATCAATACCTGTTTTGAAAACCTTTACTCCCATAGGTTCGATAACACAGAAGAAATGGACAGATTCCTAGAAATGTATGAATTACCCAAGTTGAATCAAAAAGATGTAAAACTACTGAATAACCCAATCTCAGCTAATGAAATTGAAAATGTAATTAGAACCTTACCAATAAAGAAAAGTCCAGGTCCTGATGGATCCACTGCTGAATTCTACAAGAAATTCAGGGAAGACTTAATGCCAACACTTCTCAAATTCTTCAATGAAATTGAAAAGGAAGCAAGTTTCCCTAATTCATTCCTGGAAGCAAGTATTACCCTAATACCAAAACCAGAGAAAGACTCAACCAAAAAAGAAAATTACAGGCCAATCTCCCTAATGAACATAGATGCAAAAAGTCTCAATAAAATACTGGTAAATAGAACACAGCAAGTCATCAGGAAAATTATATACCATGATCAAGTGGGATTCATCCTAGGCATGCAGGGATGGTTCAACATACACAAATCAATAAATGTAATACACCATATCAACAGAGCCAAGGACAAGAATCGCATGATCATCTCAATAGATGCAGAAAAAGCTTTCAACAAAATCCAACATTCATTCATGATAAAAACCCTACAGAAAATCAGAATATATGGCTTCTGCCTCACCCTGATAAAAGCCACATATATCATTAAGCAACAGCCAACATCTTACTGAATGGACAAAAACTGAAAACTTACAACTTAAAATCAGGAACAAGGCAAGGATGTCCATTATCACCACTCGTATTCAATATAGTTCTGGAAACATTAGCCAGAGCAATTACACAAGAGAGAGAAATAAGAGGAATAAGGATAGGAAAGGAAGAAGTTAAATTATTATTTGCAGATGACATGATACTGTACATAGAAGACCCCCCAAAATCCTTTGAAAGACTTCTAGATGTAGTAACCAAATTAAGTAATGTTGCTGAATACAAGGTCAACACTCAAAAATCAATAGCATTCTTGTACAGAAACAACAAACTCACTGAGAGAGAAATAAGGGAAACCGCACCCTTCACTATGGCATCCAAAAAAAAAAAATGAAATACTTTGGAATTAATCTAATAAAGGAAGTAAAAGATCTATACAGTGAAAATTACATTACTCTGAAAAAGGAAATCGAAGAGGATTTCAGAAAATGGAAAGATATTCCCTGTTCATGGATAGGAAGAACAAACATCGTGAAAATGGCCATTCTTCCAAAATTGTTATACAGATTTAATGCAATCCAAATCAAAATACTACTTGCCTACCTCACAGAGCTAGAGAAATCATTCCTGAAATTCATCTGGAAGCAGAAGAGACCTAGAATAGCAAAGGCAGTCCTGGGCAACAAAGGTAAGGCCGGAGGCATCACAATCCCCAATTTGAAACTATATTACGAAGCTACTGTGATAAAATCAGCATGGTATTAGAATCAAAACAGACCTGAAAATCAATGGAATAGTTTAGAAGAAACAGCCACAACTACAAATACACTCAGCTACCTCATCTTTGACTAAGGGGCCGAACATGTACATTGGAAAAAAGATAGTGTCTTAATAAGTGGTGTTGGAAAAACTGGCTTTCCATATGTCATAAACTAAAACTAGATTCACGTGTATCACCATGCACTAAAGTAAAGTAAAAATGAATCAAAGATCTGAATATTAAAACAGAGACATTAAACTTGCTGGAAGACAAAGTAGGTAAAAATCTTGATGACATAGGAGTGGGAAGAGAGTTCATGAACAAAAATCCAACTGCATGAGAAATATTTTCCAGAATCAAAACTGGGATCTTGTCTTATTAAAAAGTTTCTGCATGACAAAGGAAATGTCCAACAGAGTGAGAAGAAAACCTAAAAATTGGGAAAATATTTTAGCCTAGTGTCCCTCAGATAAAGGACTTCTATCTAAAATATGTAAAGAATAAAAAAAAAATTCAGGCCCCTAAAATTCAAGGACCCAATTCAAAAATGGGGATAAGAGATGTATACACACTTCTCAGAGGAAGAAATACAAATGGCAAATAAATATATGAAAAAATGTTCAGCATCAATGGTCATTCAGGAAATGCACATTAAAACAGCACTGAGATTCCATCTCACCCCAGAAAGAATAGCCAAGATCAAGAAATCAACCAATAACAAATGCTGGAGGGGCTGTGGGGAAAAAGGAACTCTTCTCCACTGTTGGTGGGTGTGTAGGCTGGTGCAACCACTGTGGAAATCAGTGTGGAGATTCCTCAAGAAGCTAGGGTTAGAGATTCCATTTGAACCAGCTATCTCACTTCTGGGCATTTTCCCAGAAGAATTGAAAACATCATACCAAAGTGATATTTGTGCACCCATGTTTATAGCAACACAATTTGTAATAGTCAAATCTTGGAAACAACCCAAGTGCCCATCAATCAAGGAATGGATAAAAAAGATGTGGCATTTTTATACAATGGAGTACTATTCAGCTATCAAGAAAAATTGCATTGAGACTTTTATAAGTAAATGGACATGACTTGAGACTGTACTCATAAGTGAAATAAATCAAACTCACATGTGTAAATACCATATTCTCTCCCTAGTATAAGAAACTGAAAAAGTGTATACAATCCAAAATCTACAATAAATACTGTGTAAACGTAAGAAACTGCTCAAAGAGGAAAAGTAACTGGAATAGGGGAAAGGGGGAAAGAAGGAAGGGAAAAGCGAAAAGACATAAATTCGTATGTATGTATACATAAGATAGCCAAAATGACTATACTACTAAACATATTAGTTATTGAAAAAGAACAGTTAATACTCATGATTAGATCAATTTTACATGTCTATATCTGTTAATCTAAACAACCCTTTTGAAGGTAACTATATGCAATAGTATAATCATTGTCAAATTCCTATCATCTTGTTGCATAAACCTATAATGTCATTGTGTTGGATTTATTTTTGTTGTTTGTCTCTTTTGCTTATTTTTTTCTGTGTCTTGTTTCTCTTAAATTAAAAAAAAAGTGATGCGAAGTTAAAGGTTTTACTAGGCAGAGGAGAAGGCTTGAGAAAGGAAGAGCTTGACCCAAGACAGAGTTAATGTGGCGCTTTCCACCGTGCTGCTTCATGCAGCAGTATCAGGTAAGAAAGATTTGAGGTGGATTCTTCAGAGAGTGTTGTGACCAAACACTAACGACTCAGTCATATTACTGTCAGAGCTACTCAGACCATGGGTTGAAGGTTTTGGTTAACTGTGGGCCCCACACTAGGGAGGAAAATTCACCCTCTAGAAAGAGTCCAGAAGAGGGAAACTTATCATGAGGATAGGAAACTATGTCATATGAAAGAAGCAGGGGATTTTTTTTTTAATAACCTGAGGAAAATGACATAAAGGAGAGGGAGGGATGTTATAACAATTTGCAAACATTTGAAGAGCTGCTGTCCAGGACACTTTTTCTTTTTTTTTGAGACAGGGTCTTGTTATGTGGTTCAGGTTGGCCTTGAGCTCACTTTGTAGCCCGGGCTGGTCTCTAACTTGCAATGATCTTCCTGCCTCAGCCTCTGAATGCTGGGACTTTTTTCTTTTTATTTAGGACACAATTCCAAAGGTCAGAGGTAGAATCAGTGAAAAGTTATAGGGGAGATTTTGCATATTCAGGGACCTACCACCATATAAGACACATGTTAAATACTCAGCAAATACAACATTCTTTCTGAAATATGGTTTATGTAACTTCTTATACTAGTATTGAATCCCCATTATAGAGCAAAAGGATTGAGAAAGCAAGATAGATTCCGAGTCTGTTTAGTGGCCAGACTGTAAATCATCTTAACAGTTGTTTATTTATTTTTGCCAGTTATTGAATTTTTCCATTCTGTTTTAAATGCTTGGAGAAGACTAAGAATTCCTGTAAGTGTGTTTTCTGTGTTTGTAATGTATTCATTTTTTCCCCATGACTCAGGCAACCAAATCTTAAAATGAAATGCATAAGCTGTCATGGTTAGAAACCCCTATTCTGATGGAAATAACTGACCCACCTGAGTGATGTATTCCTTATGTGTAGAGATAGGCTGGCAAATTTTCGCTAAGGAACAAGTGGAAACAGAGCAGAGATGGGAATTTGGTGACTTAGCTTTGTAAACTAGACACTTCCCTAGGCTGTGCATAAGACTGATCCATGCATGGATTTCTTAATTCATTTGGAAGAGCTTAATAACCCAGGATTGTATAGTAGTTAGCGTGTAGGGCCGAGAGTAACATTGCCTACATCGTTCTCTGCTCTGCCATCTATTTATTATATGACTTTGGACAAATTTCTTAACCTTTTCCTTACTTCAGTTTTCTCAACCATCATTTAAAGGTGATAATATCCTGGCCAGGGATCTAATTCAGTGGCACAGCGCCTGCCTGGCAAGCGCAAGGTCCTGTGTTTGATTCTTGGTACCAAAAGAAGAAAAAGGTGATAATATCACCTAAAGTTTTGTAGTGAGGATTAAGTGGGCTAATGCAAATAAAGTCATTAGAATGTGACCTACTAAGTAGTAATCCTTTGGCCTGGATTATTATTTCTCTATGAAATGTAAGCTTTTCTAAGACATAGTTTTGTTTGTTAATTTATATATCCAATGCCTAGTATATAACTTGATATATTATTAAAATTTTAATGAGCAAATAAATAAATTAGCACCTTTGTATATATTTTAGGTCAAGTGCTAGGAATGCAGAAATGAATGAAAAGTTGTGCTTGCAGAAATCTTGTAGACTAGAGGGAAGAACAGATTAAAACATGACCACATATTCTCAGCTTTTCAGCATATGGAATCAATCTCTCTTGAAAAGACATTTTGCTTGAATTTCCAGCCTGCAATGACTCTGATTTGGTGGGTCTTGAAAGAAGCTCTTTTACAAAGCTACAGTGATAAAAACAGCATGGTACTGGCACAAAAACAGACATGAAATTCAATGGAATGGAATAGAGGATGAAGTGCAACCTGCACATGTATTTGACTATTTGATTTTTGAAAATGGATAAAAGCATATGCTAGAGGAAAGATAGCTTCTTTAAAAAATGGTGCTGGGAAAACTGACTATCCACATGCAGAAGAGTGAATTTAGACCCATGTCTCTTACCATGTGCTAAACTAAAAATAGATATTTGCTGAAAGATAAAATAGGTAAAACTGTTGAAGTCAGAAGCATAGGGCAAGGACTTTCTGAACAAAATTCCAGTTGCACAGGAAATAGCACCAAGGATCAACAAATGGGATCATATCAAATTGAAAACCTTCTGTACAGCAAAAGAAATAACAAACAGAGTGAAAAAACAACCTGTAGAATGGAAAAAAAAATTTGTTAACTCTTCCTTAGACTGAGGACTCGCATCTAGAGTATATAAAGAACTCAAACAAATTAGACCCCAAATAAAAGACCCAATCAAAAAATGACCAAATGAAATGAATAGACACTTCACAGAAAACGAAGTACAAATAGCCAATAAATACACAAAGAAATGCTCAGCATTGCTGGCCATTAAAGAAATGCAAATTAAAACAACACTGAGATTCCATTTTAACCAAGAAAGAATCATCAAACATCAAGTAATAACTGTCTTGGTTACTTTTCGCTCGTTGCCGAGACGAAATACCTGACACCCAAAATTAGGGAAGGAAAGGTTTATTCTTACAGTTTCTCAGGAGTTTCAGTCCATACTTAAGTTGGCTCCAAGATAGCGTGGCATGGCGGGCCTGCTGTTCATGGCGGCTGCAAGCTGCAAGCCGCAAGCTGCGCTGGCGAGAGAGAGAGGCAGAGAGAGAGGCGAAAGCAGAAGCGGAAGATCTGCCTTCCCTTACATTGTATGTCAGCTCCACCCCTGGGTGGGCACAGCTCTCACATTGTCAATCAACAAACCAATAACAAACCAATAACTCAGCCCCATCAAAAATATATGAGGACTTGGGGGTACATAGCATATTACCTGATACAATAATAAATGCAGGTGAAGATGCCAGGAAAAAGGAACTCTTCTACACTGTTGGTGGAAGTGTAAACTACTACAACTGCCATGAACATTAGTATGAAGATTCCTCAAAAGCTAAACCCAGAAATACCATTTGATTAAGCTATTCCCCTATAAGGTACCTTCTTAAAAGAGATAAAGGCATCATATTGTAGTGACACGTGCATAATCATGTTTACAGCAGCACAGTTCACAATACCTTGAAAGCAGCCAATATATCCATCAACAGATGAATGGGTGGCACAAATGTATTTATACATGATGCAGTACTACTGTGCTGTAAAGAAAGATAAACTTGAATCACTTGTAGAATGGATGAACCATAAAACTATATTGTTAAGTGAAATAAATCAGTTGCACAAGTTTAAATATCACAGTTTCTCTTATATGAGAAACCCAAATTATAAATAAAGAGCAAAATAAAAGCTAGATAGTAGGATGTATGGAGATAGATCTTTCTCTAATAGGAAGGGGATCAAGAGATGGAGGAAAGGGGAAAGGAAGGGAGGGAAAAGGGATAAAAAAAGAATTAAGGTGTGTTATGTACATGTACCAACTCCACACAAGGAATGTAAACATTATGCACTGCAAACATGCACTACTAAAAATTTTAAAAAGGAGCTCTGGCATGAATCACCAGTGATTTCAGTGTGCTGCTTACTTTGGGAAGTCCTGGTCTAAATATTCTCAAAGTTCCAGGAAACATTTTTCTAATGAAATGTTCATCCATGGCCAAATTAAATTTGGGAAATCTTTTATTAGATATATCAGATAAGGAAGACTCTAAGAAGTCCTATAATACAGAAATGTGTTTAAACTTAAAAATATGTCAATAAATAAATAGGCGTTTGTTGTTGAACATTAGTTTAAAGAAAAAATGAAGAGAATGATAGAATTGATAATTCTATGAATTATAAGTTTGTAATTTGTAGGGTCTGATTTATAATAGGTACATATAAAATGCTTCTCTGATGAAATAACTTTTAATGGAGACCTGAATAACCAGTGAGTAGGCGAGGGCAATGTTCCAGGCATAGGAATCACCATACACAAGGATCCCATGGAGGAAGAGCTAATTTAAGAACAGAAAAAAGTTCAGTAGTACTAGAATGTAGTAGGTAAGGAGAAGAACTAAAAGAAACAATATTTCTGCTTTTAAGGAACATGTACCTTAGGGGAAAACACATACATATTCTAAAAATTTATTACTATACTGAGGATCTATGACTTTCCAAATATATCAGAAGAAGAAAAAACCAAATATATCACAAGAAGAAGAAACCAATGTCAGGCACAGTCCTTCACCAGCTGATATAAAAACTCAGCTTCATGTTTTGTCTCTTGTTAACTTTCACAATTTTTGCAATAGCAGATATGCTTTCAAATGTATGTTGGCTTAGGCTTATATTGGTATTAGGTCATGTTTTCTGATCATACATTCTGGGTAAGAAGGAAAAGTGACTTGGATCAAGATGAAAAACTGACACTCATATTTGCTGAAATATATCCATTAGACAAGCGTGGAAGCCATACGTACCTACTTCTTTACCCATCAGCTCCTCCTGGAAATCATTGATATATTTTCAATTTCAGTAATTTCATTATTTCAAGAATGTTACTCAAATGGAACCTTAGAGTGCATAGACTTTTGGGATTGGATTTTCCACTGAGGTTAATTTTCTTAAGATTCATCCAGGTTGTGTGTAGTTTATTTCTTTTTATTAGTAAGTTGTGTTCCTTGGTGAGGATGTATCATTATTTAAGTATTCATCGACTGAGGATCAAGTGGGTTGATTCCAGTTCTTGGCTATTATATATAAAATTGCTGCAAACATTTGTGTAGAGGGTTATGTGGGAGCATAAGCTTTCATTTTTCTGAGACAAAGGTTCACTCCTACAATCAGTAGGATGTATGGTAGTTGAATGCTTAGCCTAAGAAATTGCCAAACTTTCTTCTAGAATGGCTATCCCATTTTTACATTCCCACTAGCAACGTATGATCAAGTTTCTCCAAATTCATGTCTGCATTTGGTATTGTCAGCACTTTTTTTTAATTTTTAAAAAATTATTTATTTTTATCAATACATACTTGCAGTACATAATGCATTCATCATGTGGGATTTGCACATGTACATAACGAATCTTAGTTACATTTTCTTTTCTTTTCTTAGCTACATTTTCTTTATTCATTGATCTGTTGATGGGCATATGATCTGTTTTCATGATTTAATTATTATAAATTGGTGCTGCTGTAAACATGAGTGTGCATGTATCACAATGGTATGACGATTTTAACTCTTTTGGTAAGATACTTAGAATGAGAATAGCTGGGTCAAATGGAATCTCTAGTTTTAGGTTTTTGAAGAATCTCCATACTCCTTTCCACAATGGTTGTACCAGTTTACACTCTTACTGACAATGGAGAAAGATTTCTTTTCCCTCCTAAGGCTCACCAGTATTAGCTTTTTTTTTTTTTTTTTTTTTTTTTTTTTTTTTTTTTTTTTTTTTTTTTTTTTTTTTTTTTTTTTTTTTTTTTTTTTTTTTTTTTTTTTTTTTTTTTTTTTTTTTTTGCGGCACCAGGGATTGAACTCACAACCTTGCGCCTGTCAGACAGGCGCTTGAGTCACTGAGCCAAACTCCCGGCCCTAGTTTTTTGAGGCAGGGTCGCACTGTGTAGCTCAGGCCAGCCTTGCGCTCGCGTTGTAGCCCAAGCCGGCCTCGAACTCACAGAGCTCATTCTACCTCAGCCTCTCAAGTGCTGGGATTAAAGGTGTGCGCCACCACACCTGGCTCCAGTATTAGCTTTTTTAACAAGTAGTGCTGGTAAATTGACTTTCCAATATGCTGAAGATTGAATCTAGACCCATATCTCTAACCATGCACTAAACTAAAATCAAAATGGATCAAAGATCTAAATATTAAAACAAATACTTAATCTGCTGGAAGACAGAATAGGCAAAATTCTTGAAGACCTAGTTATAGGCAAAGACTTCGTGAACAAAACCCTGGTTGCACAGGAAATATTACAAAGAATCAACAAATAAGATCACATCAAATTAAAAAGCTTCTGCGCAGCAAAGAAAACCAGTAACAGAGTGAAAAGACAACTTACAGAAAGGAAAGAATTTTTGCCAGTTATTCCTCAGAACGGAACTAACATCTAGAATACATAAAGCACTCAAAAAATCAGACATTCCCTAAATTTAAAGACCCAATCAAAAGTGGGCATCTGAAATGAATAGACACTTCTCAGCTGAAGTACAAACAACCAATAAGTACATGAAAAAATGCTGAACATTCTGGCCATTCGAGAAATGCAAATTAAAACCACATTGAGATTCCATCTCATGCCAGAAAGGATGGCTATCATCAAGAAGTTACCATTTCAAATATTTACTACTGTGATTAGTGCAGGGTAATATTTTATTGTGATTTTAATTTGATATTACAGAACAGAAGAAGGGTACTCTGGGAGACAAAATAGGTACTACTCTTGAAAGTTGCAACTACATTGAAATGATCATCTAAAAAGAATTGAGAATATAATGGTAAGTAGTGTGGGAAATGGTGAATAATGTAGGAATGAGAAAAATATAATTAGAGATTGGAGGAAAATATATAGGACAGAAAATATAGGAAAATATACAGGAAAGAAAAAGATAGGAAGGGAATATCAGAGTACATTATCTACAATATCAAAATTTCTGGACTCATAATAGCATAAAGGCTGTGGAAAAATGTTGACAGAATAGGAGAGTACAGATGAGAATGATATGATAGAATTAATTCTTTTCTGTTAAAGTTATAATTACATGAATAAGATAAGCTATTGATAAATTAAGAAATAGTCATAGAAATACATTAATTAAAGTAGTGAGGTAACTATCTGAACGAAGTAAGTTAAAAGTAGCTGGTTCTGAGACGAAAGTGGGAGAATAGAACAGATGGCTATTGCTTTCCATTATAAGCCTTTCAGTACAATTTTTTAAATGCCATTCTTATATTACTTTGGGTAAAAATTTTAAAAGTGTATTTAAAAGGTAGTGGATTGATTAGATCTGTAAATTAGCTATATGCTCTTTACAAAAGACAAATGTACTTCAAGGTCATAGAAAGAATGAAAATAAGGGGAGAGAAAAAAACAGCAGGCAAATAGAAACAGCAGAAAACGATGTTAACTGCAAGCAAAGTAGAAATGGAGGCAAGCTGTATGAAACAAGACAAAGCAGCTTCTCTCATAGACCAATTTTCAGGAAAAAATACAAAGTACTTCAAAAACGTACACAGTTTCACACTTCACATGCAATGGAGTTTATACACTTCTCTTTAGCCATCCTCTATAGCACATAGAGAAATGATTCATAGCTAGCCTCAAGCAAAAATTTTAAAATGCCCCCAAAGCGTACAGTCAACATTTAAAAATTTTCTTAATATAATAAAATTAGAAAATAACAATATAAATATAGCAATCAAGATCTGGATAGTTGGAAATTTAAAATGATTTGTGAAGAATCTCTTAGATTAAAGGAGCAATAAAACAAATTACAAGTTGAAATAAATGATCATTACAACACTGTATTTTCAACTTTTTTGGATATAGATTTTTTGGGGAGGGGGAGGGATGTATCTATAGCTTTAAGGACATGGAGTATAACACAAGAAAAATAAAGAAGTAAATTAAGTTTTCAAATTAAGGGACAAAACTAGTAAGGAAACAATAAAGTGAACCTGTAAAAAGTAGTAGGAATTGACAACATGAAAAATAAAAATTACAACTTTTAAGACTAAGTTTTCTTATCTGGAAAAAGAGAAAACAGGTTTAAGTAATGTACTGAAGGCTAAACAACTAGGAAGTTGAACTTCAAAATGAAGTGCATCTGATTCTGGGATTTGCTTTTCTACTACTTTACATTATGCCTTTTCTCTCTTGCAAAGAGAAAGCAAACAGAACTCAGTAAGAGATTGTGAATGATGACTTATTTGAAAGATATATATGACAAACTACCAACTCATGAGAGGCCAGACCATCTATGATGAAAAAACTGTTAGAGTTTAGGAAACCAGCCAATTAATGACTTTTAAAAGAAATCAGCAATTTTTTTTCTGACCCAAGAGCATCTTGAAAAGAGAGTTCCTAATTCCTAATGGTCACAAAAATTATAAAATATTTTTGGCATTAAACCCAACAGGATGTAAAGGAGAGCCATATAAAGAAAATGATTAAACTGTCCTACATACATAAAATTTAACTTGATTACAAAAAGATGCTCATGGATGGAAAATGTTCCCAAATTAATTTAGGAATATGACGCAAGTTCAATAAGATTTTAAAATTGAACTTGACAATCTAATTAAATAATTCATTTGAAGAGAAAATGTGTGTGAATAACAAAGACATTTTGAAAAAGATTACCATGGTGAGGGACTTGTCCTGCCAGATGTGAAAACACGTTATGAGTTACTGTATACTAGTAGCACAGTTAGACCAATGAGACACAATGTGTGAAGGCATAGACTCTTCCGTTTCTAGTTAACCATCCTAGAAAAAAAATATTCTCACAGATAAAATAATGGCAAGCCTGAATGAAAGGATTGTAACACTGAATAATAGGAAAGAATTAAAGACAACCTATATCGGTAGGAAAATAATTATATGTCTATATATGAAATAGGAATACTATGTAACTATTATACAGAATAAAGAAGATGCATATGATGTATTATGAACTACAAAAATATCACTGAGTTGAAAAATATTCCAATTGTAGGATTAGGTAAATAGTCTGGGTTAGGGGTTTTAGTTTTTGTGGTACTGGGGATTGAACATAGGGCCTTGTATATGATAGACAAGTGCTCTATCACTGAGCTGTGTTCCCAATGTCTTTATCTTTTTTTTTTTTTCTGGTACTAGGAATTGAACTCAGGACCTTGTGCTTGCCAGGCAGGCACTGTGCCACTCAGCTATATCCCTGGCTCCAACAGTCTATGTTAGGGTTGGGATCTTAAATTTCTGGTGAAGGCTCATGCTTGAAAGGCTTGGTCACTGGCCCATGTCGCTAGCAGAAGGTGAAGGGACATTTAAGAGGTAGAATCTCTGAAATGAAGTGAGACCACTGGGGCACTGAAACCCTGAAACAAAACCCTCCTTTTGGTTTTTGTTTTGCTTCCTAACTGCTGCAAGGTGAGCTCAGTTCCATCACACTTGCCTCGCCATGATATTCTCCCTCTCCAGAGATCAAAAAAACAGAGCCAAGCATCTCCGACTGAAACCTCTGGAACCATGAACCCAAATAACTCTTGGGGTTTTAAATCATTTTAATCTGATTCTCTTAGATTTTTTGTCACAGAGATGGAAAGCTGATTAACACAGGATGACAATATTTATATTAGAGCACACAAAACTATAATCTTTCTATTTACAGTCTTTATATTACCTAACTATGGGGATATGTTCTGAGAAATGCATTTTTGGGCAATTTAATTATTGTGCAGACAGACATCATAAAGTAGCCTTATATAAACTGGGATGGCTGTATCCCTGGTCTTGGGACTACTGTGGCATATGTGGTCTGTCATTGGCTGCAACGTTATTCTTTGTGTGTTTGTATTATGACTGCATGTGTATGGTGCCTGTGCATCAAGAACGGGTCTGAAGGACAACCTTACACTCATCACAGAGATGAACTTTGGGATGGGGATGGGATGTGAGATTGGGGGAAAGACCAAAGAGGACTTTGATTGTTTCTTTTATATGACTCCGAACTGTATTGGTGGAGGGCTACATTTGTTTTCAATGATGAAAACAAGAAGTTACTCTTACAACATAACGTACTGAAAAACGGGTCCCAAGGTGGTTCACGATATTGTTGGAGAATAAATTGGCTGGATTCTGACAACTCAGCAACTTGTAGCGGAAACGAGAAGTCTTAGCAGCTTAGACGAAATGACTCCTGCACAGTGCTGCTCTGTACTTTCCCAAGCTCTTGCTTTCAGTGTTTCCCTTTCTTCATATGTTTCATTGCTCAACTCACTTTCACATTTTCACCCCTGTGCAAAAAAATGTTAATCCACTGAATTTTAGGTTCTCTGGACATAACATTTTCTACCGCTCTTTGTTGCTGTCATCTGCAAACCTTTGGGTTTATCTCTCCTTCTCTAAACCCAAACATACTAATAAAATTATAAATTGTTTTGTTTTATTAAATTATGTCACTTCAATCTAGTAATGTGGCTAGCTACTTTATGCTTACAATTAGATCAGTTCTTAAACTACTTGAACATGAATAAATATTCTTTAATGCAATGCATTTTCTTGGTAGACACATATCTTTGCAAATACAAAGTACAGGAGAAAAACATAGGGGTAAAAAGAATACAAATTACTGAGCAGTGTGAACCCACCTCCTGTGAAGTCAGAGTTTTTAAAAGTCTTGTGGAAACATAACTGACACTCATTATAAATGAATGACACTGAAGGTTCTTATGTGTAAATGGTGGACTCTTTCTGGAATTCTCCAGCCTCCTCTCTTTCTAAGAACCTGGAGATGGTGGTTGGCAGAGGTATTGGCAGTTATACTATCAGTTCCCCGAAGGCACAATCTCTGCAATTAGAAATGCTTTTATATTTTAAAAAATGAGATAAAATGAAGAGCAATTAAACAGTGTGCTCTGATGAGTTTTCATAGCTAAGAACGAGGGCGGTGATTTCGAATCTGCTAGGGAGCAAGGTGGAAAGAGAGGTGGGGAAGGGTATGTCCAGAAATAGGATACCACTTTCAAGCACAGCAGCAACTACTGCAGCTTCTCATACTTAGTACATCTTAAAGGCATCATGAGTTTAAGGTTCACTTTAAAAAAAAAAAGGTAGAAAATATTTTATCCTTTGAATGAAAGACAGATGCTACACTGAACCTGTAACAAGATGTGCTCCTATATACTCCCTAGTTCTGTAAAAGAGCAGCAAAAGCATTTTAAAAAATGTTTTCTGCTTTGGCCATACAGAAAAATAACACATAATCTGCAAATGAGAGATTCAGGCAGGTTACCCCAGGCTATGTGGAGAAAATGTGTAACTAAGTTCTGGAAATGGTCCAAAGTATCAAAGCAACTGAAATAACTCTAGCTTTTCTTGGTAAACCTTGGCAGTTGGAGAGATGAAATGGAAAGATGCAAGCGAACTTTGGGTCCAAGGAGGAAACACCTAGAAACACCCCTTGCCCTTGTATTCAGGGCAAATGCAGACAGAAAATTGTAGTGGACTTCACTGAGAACAGTTTCCTGGGTCTTAAGCTATAATTAAAGCCTTAAATCTCTTGAGCTGTGATGATGATTAGTGTGGTGTGTGGTGCTAGAGTGTGAAGAAGGTATATAAAGAGATGCTCTGAAAAGGATTTCTGTATATCAACAAACTTAGAAAACATGTTGACGAGTTGAGTATAAACATCTGGAAAACAGAACGATTCACATATTTCTCCAAAAATATACTGGTTTAGGCATGAAGCGGGAAAACAGTTGTCAAAATAGGCTTGAGGTTTCACTGAACCCAGAAATTCTGAAGAGGAGGGTGAGACATTTTTGCCAAACCCTAAATACTACACAATCTTTTCCTCTAACCAATCAGATAATTGCCATTTCATTCTGTGGGTTTCTCAATTCTTTCTTTTTTCTTTCTTTCTTTTCTTTTCTTTTTTAAAAGCAAACAATATAATTAGCCTTGTCTCAGGGTAATTTTGCTAATATTTCCACAATTAAATAATTACTTTAACTCCTGAATTAAAAACTGACTTACTGTCTCTGTGGGTTCAGTGGGCTGCCAGCTGGTTTAAATAAATCCTGAGAGCGGTCAGGTTAAGGACTCAATTTATGTCCTTATAAATTATCACAAGGAAAGCTATTCCATAATGCAACAGACAATTCTATTTATAATGCTTAATTAATCCTCTCCAGTCACTAACAGAACCCATTTGTGACCTTTTGTTTCAACTTTACCCAAATGCAAGTCTCCTGAGATGAGAAATGTTAATATGTGAATGCTGATAGAATTTGCTGGCATTATGGTCAAGTATTAAATAGCTGGAAGTCTGGATAAATTAACTTCTGATAGCTCACTAATGAAATATAAGAAGGGAATGTCAATTTGGACAGCACTGATGAAACCCTTTGTCACAATCCTGAGCTAGAAAGAGGTAAAAAAAAAAGGAAAATGACAGTGTCTACCACTGCTCGCAGCATTTGCTGTGAATGTCAGTCTTGGCAGATGAGGCAACCAAGAGAAAGCCTTAGGACTGTTGTCAAGGTTGGCTGTGGGAGGCTACTTGGTTGGCTTCATTACTGTGCTGTTGTTAATATCTGAGGGCTGCCTTTTCTTAGATTGACATGGAAAGCCTAGTGACAAGCAGTTTAGTTTGCAGATATACAAGTCCCTTCTGGGGCAAGAAAGGAAGACATACTCCCTGTGTGAGCATTATTGCAGGCAGAGGGAGTGGTAATGACTGGAACTTGTACATCTGCCTATGGCCTGTCACCTTGGAGTAGGATGCAAAACTGTCAGGCTTCAGGGCTGTACAGTGTAATTCTACATGTCCTTGTGAACCACAGAACTAAATCATATTCCCTTTTGTCCTTTCCATTCAAGAGTCAACAGAATGGGATGGATCTGGCTCTGCCATGAGCCTATAGGCAAATCCTTCAGTCTTTCATGCCCTCCGGTTTTTTCATCTGTAAAGTGGAAACAAACAGTCCCTACCTCCTGAAGTAGCTGTGAGGATTGACTAGAGTTCACCACTGTAGGCTAAAGCCTACATAGTTGGTGCCACGAAAGCACCAACTGTAGATCTCCCCCTCTGGGCTTTTCGAATACTTTCCCAGTGCTGCCACTGTAGCCAACTCAGACAGTCACAATCTCTCTCCTGAATAGCTTTCTTTATTCTAAATCCGTATCTCTCCCAATATATCATGTACAGCATGAACACTTCCAACTTTCAGAAGTCTACTAGCCATTTTATCCGTGTCTAATTCAAAGGTGCTCCAGAATATCATCACATAAAGTCTAAAGTCCTGGACCTTGATTGCCAGCACCACAGTACCCAACCTACAGATCCTAGATTCACTCTCCATACCTTTCACTGAAACTTCGGAAACTGTGCTTCTCTGGAACCAATGCTAATTTCAATTCCTTTTACATCAGGGGTGTCTGACATACAACCCTGGACTGCTAGTAACATGGCCCCACAAGATCATAAACTTTTCATAGTGTGATGTGATTTTTAGTGATCTTTTTAATCACTTGATTGTGTGATGCTGGCAGGTAGGCTACATATGAGACAGTGGAAGCTGTGAAGGGGAAGGCAAGGTACAGTCCTAACTCTACCTCAAGAGCCATCCACACAGTGTCACTGGAAGCCAAACCCATATTCCTCAGACGTTTCGGTGATGAAAACACAGCGATTATTGATGATAGCTATTTTAACTACATACACCTGTATACGTACCTGTGAGGACAGGTGTTTGTTGTTAATAAGCAGACATGTAAGTTTTCTTTTTAAATTATTAAACTTGGGCTTGTGTTATTTGTTTTTTAAGTTATAATAAAACAAAAATAAAAAAAGAAGCTTTGCTTTTTATACACATCAACTGTATTATGTACTTTGTATGTGGCCCAAGACAACTCCTCTTCCCTCAGTGCAGCCCAGGTAAGTGAAGAGGTTACCTAGCCATGCTCCCTTCATGTCCTCTTATTATTCTCTCTGGTCCCTTTGTTTTTATACCAATGCTCATTGTTCTTTCCATTTGGAATTCATTTTTCTCCACCAGTATCTTCCAGTCCAAATTCTGACCATCCTTCAAAGTCAGACCTGAATGCGCCTCTAACCTGGAGCCTTTACAGATCCCACTACCACTTTACCACACCCTTGGTCTTTTCTGACCCCAGCATGCTTCATCTGGTATTACAGTCATCGATTTATATGCCCCCTATTTATGTTCCACATTCCAGTCTTTCAGCTCCTTGGATCGGGTCTGATTTTTCAGTATGTTCCGTATCCCAACCCTATGCTCTTCACAAAGCAGACACTCTGCAAACATGAATGGCACATTCATTGAGAAGTTTGGACGGACAGCCTGGTCTTGTGGTTCATCCTTTCCGTGACTTATTCTCAGTCACCTTATTGCTCCTTCACATGTGTGCTTACTTTAGTATTTCAACTGCGAAAGTAAATGGGATAAAAATGATCCTATCAGCAGGAATCCCAAATACACAAAATGCATAACCAGTCTTTAAGCCGCAGATTTCTGTCTATGCAGAAGTGGGGAGAAGATAATGGGAGTGCAGTACCTTTATACCTGGTCACAACAGCCGCATTGGCGCTGAGAGGCTCTTGGAAGCTGACAGTGAGGGACATGCTGCTGGTAACCATGAGACAGGCATTGGTTGGCACCTCAGGGGTTCCTGGGACAGAAGGAAAAGCACAAGGACCTTTGCTTAGCAAATTCTTTCAAACAATATTGCTGAGTATTCACAAGATACCCGGAAACATACACTATGGAAACATTGTATAGCCTGATAGCTTTTGCTTTTGAACATTTTTATTAGAGGTCTCAAGGCCTTTCATTCGTTGTCACTGTGATCTTTTTCTTTTCTTTTCTTTTCTCTTCTTTTCTTTTCTTTTTCATTAGGACCTGTTTGCAGTACATAAGATTTACATTTCTTAGGGGGAGTTGTTGCATGTACAAAGCACATCTTCATTCTTTTTTTCCTCCCCTTTCCCTCCCCTTTGCCCTCCTCCTCCATCTCTTGATCTCCCTTCCTATTTGAGAAACATCTATCATTCTACTTCCTGTTATCTATTTTTTATTGTGCTTTTTATTTATATTTTGTGTTTCTTATAGAAGAGAAACCATGTGATATTTAAGCTTATGTGTCTGATTTAAGCTTATGTGTCTGAAGGAATAAAGAATACCAATGAAGCCTTCCCAAACTGTCCTGGGAACACAGTAGGAGATTTGACTTGGCCAGGAAGAACAGGGCAGAAAGTGACAGCAGCCTCCTATTTAGATACGTTTCATAAGATACTTTCACACAAATCATATCATGGAGACATTTTGCAGCCCTGCTGGGGGAAAAGGCTAGTAATAATACCCTCACTTCTAGGATGCAAAAACTGAGGGCCAGAGAGACCAAATTCCTTGTTCAGAACATGGTGAAGACACTCAATAGGATGAAAGCCCATAGTGTCAGATACCTGATCACGGGCCCTGTCCAAGATAGAATTCTAACCCACTTTATTCTTGGTCTGCTTCCTCTTACTTCAGGTAGTGTTTCTAAGAAACACTGTGGGCACAGATCATGCTTACTAACTTCTGGCTTCAATGGACTGAGGATGGTTTTTAGTATTCCTTAGCACTTTGGAGATGTTTTGTAACTTAGAAAATTATGAAATCTGGCATGAAGTCTAAAAACATGTCTCTTTCTAGTGTTAGTCTGTCCTAAGCATGGCACAGTAGCAAATGCACTTCTTAATGTAATTTCTGAGTCTTTGCAAAAATCCACATACCTGCATTGCTGAGATTATTAATGTTGAAAGCAACCTTTAATTAATACTATTTGAGTTGTTGGTTTCAAAGAAAAGGTTAGGCCTACATTTGGCATCAGTGTATAGTGCGACCTAAGAAAACATTTTCATGCCTTTGGTCTTTTTCTGTGTGAGGTTTAGTTTGTTCATTTGAAGATTCTTCAGGCAAAAGCAGAGAACTTCAGTTGAAAGAACTGATTTTTCACTTGTGTTTAAATTTCAAGTCTAAGTTTTTTGTTATTTAAATAAAATCTTCTAGAATGAGGGGTTAATATTTCACAAATGTTTGGGCTGTATATTTTGCTTTTTATATTAGGGTCTGCACTAAGCAGTATTTTTCATGGCTTATGAGCATTATCCAAAAAGGTTTGCCTTAAATTAACCAGAAGAATTGGGAAAGAGAGAGAGACTGCAGAAAAAAGCATAATTCATGGGCAGATTAGATTAACTGTCCTTCTCTGTTGCTTGCATTAATCAAAGTTCAGTTTTTAGCTCTATATAAAAAGAGCTGTAGAGAGTTGAAAACAAACTTGAGCTTGCAGCAGAAACTAGACAAATAGGCAAACAAATATTTTTCTACCTCCACATCCCAAAATACAGCCACTTAGTGCATCAGACCATTCATGTCATTAGACATTAGGGTGTAGTGGGTAGAAAGTGCTAGATGAGTGCGACATGGTGGAGGGAGGCCAGGGGCGCCGAGGTCTCATAGCTATGGGCAGAGAACCTATCAAGAGCCAGAAAATCAAGCAAGACAAAAGACTCTTTTACGGCTTCTCAGAGTCCTTGCTCTAAATAGTCTGACAACAGCCATCCATGACCCGGTAGAGTGAAAAAAAAAAAAAAAAAAAGAGTCTGTAAAAGAAGGCCTGGCTGTCTCAAACCAAGGCTCAGTCTAGTTAAATGGAGAAGCCTTCCGAGTATACTCACTGGCGTGTTCGAAGCCTGTTTTCATGCGTCTGTAGAGCCGATACCTCCACTCCCAAGCTTTCAGCTGTTTCTCTTTCTCCGTGTTGTCCAGAGTGAATCCTTCATTCTCCACCTGGGCAGACAGTTCACTCACCCTGTCCTGGGCCTCCTGGACCAATGCGTTGAGGTGCATTGCGCGGCTTTCCAGGCTGACAACTAAGGGGGAAGAAATAGGATGACTCCTGTTTTTCTGGGGAGATGCTGCTGCATTGGCAGGCTATACCTGACAGTGTTCAGTCTGCGATGGGTTTAAAAAAAAAAAAGCCAGCACAAAGTGGGGTCAGTATTCATTATAAACTATCTTATTATGAAAAGGTCTAATTAGTGACATTTCCAATCAGACTGATTGACAAATTCATCAAATAAGGATATTCTCAATTGCTTTCCGGCCCTCTTGTCACATACATTCCAATTAGTTGCTTGGCACAGGTAATTATATTTGTACAGATCTGTTTCCAGGACATTCAGAGGCACAAACACATAAGGGCAAAAGCTCCATAGGGCTGGTAAAATCCTAGGAAAAGTTACCCAGGAGGCAAGTTGCATTTTGCCAAAGTTGTTTGTTTCTGTTTTGGTTTTTGGTAGAAACTGATACAGATTTTGCAGTCTTATCACATTCTTCCAGGAATATAGAAAGTTTTGTATGTGTGTTTTAGAGTTAGAGTTTTGTTATTGTTGATTTATTTATTCCTAACAAAGTATTGTGCAATGGATGCCACAGTTCAGTTGTTGAGTCCTGATGGCTGAAAGACTTGGTTGTGATAACCTTCTATTGTGGTCTGGTCATAGGATGAGTTTTCCAGAGGTGCCTATTCCCAAGAGGGCAAGTTTGACCAGCTCCTCCTGCCAAAAGAGGCTGTAGAACTTGGCATTTATATTTTACTTAATGTTTAATAATCTTCAACTGATTTATGCTACCTCATTTATCTAACCCACCCTTGTGTGAGTAAATGTTTCAATGATAGAATTTTCTCATTCTTGTGCCTCTTCAGTCTATTGATGATTCTTAAGCATGGGGCTGTGGGATTACCAGGTCACTTCAGGAGGCATCCCTCATGGTCAGTGATAAGGGAGAAATCAGTCTTCTCATGGAAATGTGATGGGGAATCAGACAAATAGTGAAAGAAATCAGAATTGTCGTTGCAATGTTTGATAGTCCCTGTGACCTAAACAATATTTCCCCTTGGAAGATGGGAAAGAAATTCATCCATTTCATTCTGCTAATTAAGGGGGAAAATATTAAGAAGATTACTGCAGTGAAAATACGTTAGGTGTATTTTGAAATGGAAATTAAGTGGTTACATATTCATATTCTCTGTGTTCATAGGCATGTTTGCATTAATTACAGGAAATGAATACTAATTTATTATTGCCCCTGCACAGCATCAGCCTAAATTTATTTACAGATGAGGTCAATGAAAAATTAGTGGATTCTTTTTTCTCTTTTCTTTCTTTCTTCTTTCTTTTTAAAGTTTCTGTTTAGAACACTCAGGACTGTGTTTTGCTACAGATTTGTCATGGTTAATGAATGTTGCTGTAGCAGTCAATCATGTACTCTAAATACTGTCACACTTTTTTTTTTTAAAGCCTCAGTCATGAGCCATGACAGAAAAATAAACAAATAAATATAAAGCTAAAAAACTCTTTCACTGAGCAGCTACACTATGCAGAATCCCCCGGGAAGGCTAAAGGAGGCCAGAATAAATGATAATATAAGTGCTGTGGATGTAGCGAAGCAGTGATGGTGTATGAACGTGGAGGTTTTGGAGAAAAAATACACACACACACACAAACGCACGCGCGCGCACACACACACACTCAGGCGCACACTCCAGTGGAAAAATTGGCAATATTAGTAGCCTCAAGGTGCAATTTCCTGGAGTAGTGAGATTGACAAGTCAGTACTAAATGCTGTTAATTTAACTAACTTCAGATTAATGGTAGAGTCTGCTATGACTGAAACCCTCAAACACAGTCTCATTATAGCCTTGCTGGGAAGGTCCTAAATATAGGCATTGACAGTTTAAAACAAATTCGTATACATTTGTGTATTTTTAGACATAGGTTAGGCGTCAGAGCTTGTGTCACGGTTTTCAGGTTGATTAATTGACCCAGTAACTGCACCCTCTACCCACTGCCCCCCTCCTCCTTCCTCTCCAAATTATAGAGAAAATGGGGGGATTGTCCTTGTGAAGTTATTCAGTGAGCCTTTTATTGTAAGCCTGATGTTTGAATTGCATGCATGTGTCAACACTTGGGTGATAGACATATGATTTATAAAAATAAATTTTTCTAATACTATGAAATCCCCCCTATTAATTTTTATATCCACAACAGTTATTACTGGTGTGAATTCCAGGTGGCATTTCAGATGGACAGCTTCTCTTAAGCTGTGCTGGACTCTCCTGACATTTTTCCTGCTTTTCCTAGCACAACTCATTTTCTTTCTGCACCTTTCCTGTCCTCCTAGGTTTTAGACTGGATGCAGTTTGAATTGTGGTAAAAGATAAAGTGTAGTAGAGAATTTTGCCTCTTCAGAGACTGACAAGGAAGTTCCATAAACTTATAGCCAGATGAACTTTTCAGAATTATTTATATCCCTTGTGTTCCTCAAAATGGGGTACAAGGAGCCCCAATAGTGATGACAAGTGGCTGGGGATATAGTGGCATCTCTGAAGCTATGATATGAATATCCGAGTCTTCCTGGACTTTCCAATTCTACATACAGGTTTTGATGAAAGCATGTTATTAGAATTAGAGACACATACATTTATTATGGAGAAGAATGGAAATCTTGTCAAACTTTGAAAAGTTTTTAAAAAGACAAATGGTACAGCAATCTCCCTTTTTTGAGATCCAGGACCTGAGTCTCCCAGCGGAGATGCTCACTCACTTGACTCTGTTGTCAGAGGTAACTCCATGGATGAGTGAGAGAGGCAGTCACTGAGCTAGTGGTTTCCAATGATTTCACCAAACAAATCTTTATGTATTTTTCCAATGGATTTTTTATAGCTGAATAAAACACTCTTTTGCATGGTTTTTTTTTTTTTGCTACCAAACCAACTGACTTATAAAATAATCATGCTTTTTCTTATTATTCCTGACCTATTTGAGTACCAATAGGAGCATCTGTTCAGATGAGATAATCAACCTGAGTTAATATACTTTAAGCAGAAGCAAGGAAATATAATTGTATTGCACTAAGTAATTTTATCTTGACTAATACAGTGATAAGGTAGGCTTTTGACTCTTCAGAAAATGTCTGGGAACCCCATTCTATTTTTTCAACCCAGGAATGGGAACAATTTCAATTGCCTTATTTTAAAAATGAAGAAATTGAAACCCAGGAAGGTGGGATTACTTAGACATGATATCCTTAAAACCCTTTAAAAGCTCGTTGAACTTCTCTATAAACCAAACGGCATATGAATCAGCCTATTATTTACATATTGTAATTTTCTCATCACTGTTTGGCTTGAGATTGGTGAACTTATTTTGGCTGGCTGGTTGGGCTGAGAAAATAGAATTAACTATTTTATGATTGATTTTCTTGTCCATCTCTTTCTCTTTTTCTAGTGTCCAATCATTTCTCTTTCATTTTCACCCACTTGGTATTTCCCCCTTGAATCCTGCACTCCTGCTCTTTTGAAAGTTTGGCCTTTTCTCCCATTGCAGTTGGTTCCTTCTCCAGTCAAGCAACTGTCCGTGGGAGCAGTCACAGCCAGCACAATGGAGGGTCTGTGGGTGTGTGGCAAGCAGTCCAGCTGGGGTGAGACCACTCTGTGCTCCTGAAACAGGCTCCATGCTATTGTGGTGTTAATTATCAACAGCATTTCTACCACCCAGTGCTTCTGAGTGGGTATTTGTTATAAGACCTGCCCAGCTAATTAACTATGGGATGGGGTGGGGGTGGGGTGGCAACTTGGTGTTCAAAGAATACAATTACAGTTACTGTTTAAGCACCAAGATAAGTAATGATCACAGACTGAATGGATTTTCTTCACTACTGGAATCTAACCTATGATTGCCAACTACTTACTATTTCTGAATTTTATCCTTATCTATGTAGTTGATGAAATAAGGTTTGGTTGAAAATTGCTTAAAGCTTGAAAATGTAGTGTGGGTAAAATGTAAACTACTTTTAATTTTTTAATTGAGGACTTTACAGAACAATTTATTTTGTCTGCTTGAAAGGAATGGAAACAATAGCCTCTTTTGCAAATTACTAATAATATGTCTTTTTGCAGTTTAGCAACAGATTTTCTATTAATAACATTTTCCTCTTTTTATTGATGAGAAAAACGAAGCCCTAAGACAATCATTTAATATCAGTTGTAGAAGTATCCTTAGAACTGGATGCCTTGGCCGCTTGTAATCTTCATGAGGGGAACCCACTGCTCATTAAGGAAACCCTACCCATTTTCACATGATTCTGGACAATCCTTATCTTAAGCTGAAGACTGCTTTTCTACTATTTTCAAAAGTGGAGAAAATTCATAAAAGGCTTTGGAATCCTGTAAATCAGTGCTATTCCTAACAGATACATGACCTTAGTCAGTTACTCTGCTGCATTAAGCATAAGTATCTCATTTGGAAAACTAGCATAATAAGGGTGCCTGTCTCATAAATTGTAATAATGATAATACTTACAAAGAAGATTCTTAATTAATAGAAGCTTGTATTGATTATATATTTTTAGGGCACTCAAAAATAGGATACTTGTTTTAATGAAATAGCTCAATGTTTTTCCATCAAGAAATAGTCTTGACTTAGATAAAAATTTTCTGTTCCAGCTGCTATTTAGAAATACAATATGTATTCATAAGAGTGTCAAATTCAACCGTATCTGTTATTTCAAAGAAGAAAACAAGGTCACTTAGGTATATTACACTGAAAGCCAGTATCGTCTGGGAAACTAAGAAGGGCAGTTAATAAAATTTATCTTTACTGATTGTAAGTGGAAACCTTCTAACAACTTCACAACTGACTTGTTTTAACATAAGAGTATCAAAAGAAGTAATATAAAGGCATTCTAATGATTAAATGTGTTAAAATTGCTAAAAGTAGAGAAACTCAAAACCAAAGTTCCAATTTAGCTGTCTTGTTCAGGTTCAGTATGGCTTCACTGAGGTATCAACCTGTTGTCTTCAGGTTTTCTCAAGGATTTTGAGGATATGGTCCCCAAAAGATTTTAGAAATCTGGAGACTAAATATTTCATGTTGATTATTATGGAAGTTTCTTTGCTCAGAATTCATCATATCTGGGCATGGGCTCAAGAGTGTTCTTCCTTGCTATTTTCTAGCAGAATTTACTGCTTTCTAGCAGAATCCTTAATATATTATAGGGATTTACCACATCCTTATTACATAAGTTAGGTTTAACTGTGATTCCTTAAGAAGCCAGCATCAGAGACACAGAGGGGGACTTCCTGTGTAAGTCTCACCAAACTCAAAAGGGCAAATGCGCATCTTCCTTGAAACAAATAAAAACACTTGAATAAGTTATTTAGGAAATCCAAAGCAGATTCCTTAGTGATATTGTAGTGGGTTTAAGTATTAAACAAGATAACTGTGTTTTCTGGCAGGCGTACAGTGGGAGCTACATCATTTAAATTTCCTAGTAGTAATATTTAAAAAAAGGAAACTAATTTTAGTAACAAATTTTAGTTAACTTAATATAGCCAAGTATTATCATTTCAATATATAATCAATGTAAAATTGTTAATTAGGCACACTATTTTTTGGTACTAATTCTTCATTATTTAGTATAAATATTATGTTTAGAACACATTACAATTTGGACTAAGCACATTTATTTTTCAAAATTTTACTTTATTGTAAATTGACATTTATAACTGTATATCTTACTGGGGTACAAAGTGATTTAATGATTCATGAATACAATGTAGAATAGTTAAGTCAAGCTAACATATCCATCACCTGAAATCCTTCCTTTTTTTTTCTTTTTTAATCAGTACTGGAGAGGGAAACCAGGGCCTTTGTATTGAACTACAACCCAAGTCCTTTTTTATTTTTAATTTTGAGACAGGATATTGCTAAGTTCCCCAGGCCAGAATTGACCTTGTAATACTCCTGCTTCTGCCTCTCAGACTACTGGGATTACATGTGCAAATCACCAGGCAAGGCTGAAATCTATCTTTTGTGACAAAGATATGTAAAATGTGCTCTCTTAGTAATTTTAAGGTGTACATTACAATATCATTAACTACATTCACTACACTGTGTAGTGGATAAAAAACCCCCATATTTCTCTGTCTGAGATTCTGTACCCTTTGACTATCATCTCTCCATTCTCTCTACCTCTGTCTTATCCTCATCCTGCTTTCTGTGTTGAGTCTGATGGTTTTAGATTCCACATTTAAGTGCGAACATATGGTATTTGTCTTTCTGTGCTTGGTTTATTTTACTTTGTAACAGTGCTCTCCAATTCTACTCACGTTGTCACAATAGAATTTCCTTTTTAAAGGCTGAATAATATTCCACATTTATTGTTTTTTTTCTCCATCTATTTATTTAATGACACACATATTGATTCTATAACTTGGCTATTGTTGACTTGAAACATAGGCAGAAGCTACACGGTGTTTAAATAATGATTTACAAACATAAAAATGGTTTATTCACTCAATATTTTAAAACATCATCCCCTTCATAAAAATAATATATTCACATACCTCAAAAAATTATCCTTGGGATTCATTCATTTCAATTAAACAAATACTTATTGAGTATCTAGCTGGGGATACAGTGATGAATGAGACAAAACCTACTCCCGTTAGAGTTTACATTGCAGTGCAGGAGTGACAGAAAGCAAACGAAAGTACTGAGGAAAATAATGATAAGTGCTATGCAGAAAATTGCAATAGAGCATTGTGATTACAGAGTAATCATTTAGACCTTAGATGTGGTAGCCAGAGAAAGCTGCTTTCAAAGATTTCATGTTTATGCTGAAATACAAATGTTAAGGAAATGACCAGGCAATGATCAACGTTAAAAACCTTCAAGCATTTCAAGTAGAAGGAACAGCAAGTGCAAAGGCCCTGTGACAAGACAAGATATTGGTATAGGTGACTGGCATGCAGAAGGAGATGAGGTTTGAGGAAATGGATTTGTAAATTAGGGTGATAAACATATTTGGGCCTAATTTTAGAGGTCTGCATATGGCTCCTTCTTTACACATTTTTTTTTTTTTTTTTTTTTTTGGTACAAGGAATCAAACTCACAACCTCACGCCTGCCAGACAGGCGCTTAAACCACTGAGCAAAACTCCTGGCCCTTCTTTACACATTCTTAATGGTGGAAAGTTTTTGTCTTTTGAGAGTGGATTTGGTTTCAGGGAACATCTCTAAATCATTTGAGACCTGTGCTTGTGAACATAGAGAATGATGATGGAGTACAGTGCTGCTTTGGAACAAAAATCAGGTGAGACGATGCGATGAGTTTAATTTTCTCATGAACAGACTCTGAGGACAATTCCAAAGTGCTCTGCGCAATGGCAGTGCTGTTGCCGTGAGCGCGTCGTCTCCCAGGAGGACCCTGTTAAAGGCTGACATTCGCTTGGATTGCAGACTTTCGGCTGTGTTTGTTGACATAAAGCCAGCCTCATTAGTTTATAGTCACACCTCTTGGACATCGCCTGAACCAGTCCCAGCACTAACAGGAATCCCTGACGACAGGAGAACCCAGGGGGTGCATCCTGACCAGTGCGCCAAGAGCGAAACCCTGCTGTCTGCACCGTCTTCCAGTCATGGCAGCTCTGCAGTCACATTTTACGAATTCTTGGTGACACTTTCTAGTTCCACAGGCGACATCTGAGAGACGGTGAGAGGAAGGAGTTTACCAAGACACGGAGGGGAGGGAAAAGGGTACGGAGAGACAGAGAGTGAAGCTAAGAGCAAAGGCATCCAGACCTAAACTGTGGAAGGCTCCGTGATTCTTAGTGGTTCATGCGTTTGGTAGTGTGAAAATGGAAACAGCCAGGTTACCCTGAGCTCTGTTTTGCAACAGCGTCTGGGCAGTGGCAGCAGCAGCAGCCAAGGGTACCTTGAGGTGTAAGCTTTTGGGCAGCTTCTGGGCTTCTTCATATTTCTACACAGGTTTGATCGCTGACTTTGGAAGTAAATTCCTAAACTCTACGGTGTCGTTGTGATTCCTGGTAGGAAATGGTGAGGATTGCATAAGGATTTCTTTGGAATTGTGCTGGGCTCTTTAGTTGGCATAGAAAAGAGAGCACAGGACTGGTTTTAGGAAGGAAATAGACAGCAGCAGGAAAGGAAGAAAATGAACTATGTCCACTCTACACATAATGTGAGTGCATACATGCATTTAAACTCACTATTTGTGATTCTCAGCGGTGTACGATAGGACTGAAATTTTGACTGAAATTGCAGAGTATCTACTATGTCTAAGTACTGGAGTTGAAGGGTTAGGGAAAACCCAGGTGAGTGACCAGATTTGCACACGATAAGCGCTCAAAAGGAGCTTGTTTCTTTTTGATTAGTGTTCACAGGACTTTAAGATGCCAAACCAGTGGGAGCTTCAGGAAGGCAAGGCCTTCAATCACCATTCAGCAAACTCCCCCTGGAGACAGTTGGGCTATGATTGGAGGATGGAACAGGATATGAGTGAGTCAGAAAAAGGAAGTGTGTGATGGGGGCAGCAGGGGCTTTTATAGATAGAGATAACACGTCTTTCTCAAATAGCAGCTGTTCAGTTGCAACTTGGAAATCACCAATGGCATCGCTGTGGGTATCGTGTGGTCCCTCAGCTCATGGGCTTCCCTAGGGAAACCATTCAGATCCTGTACCTGTGTCCTAGCTCGACACCCCAGTCCACAGGGAAATACTTGGGATTCTACTTCAGTGATGACTGATAACTATTTTCGTTTTGTTTTGTTTTGCAAGAATGAATATGACAGCTCCTCTTCCGACCCTCAGGTTCAGTTTTACAATTTTACTTACCCACAGACCACTGTGTTCCAAAAATGTTAAATGAAATATTCTAGAAATAAACAATTCATCAGTTGTAAGTTGCACGGTAGTCTCAGTAGCATGACATAATGCTCTGTTCCATCCTCTTTGTCCATTACATCCATGCCGTATACACTACCTGCCCATTAGTCACTTAGTAGCCACCTCAGTAGATCAGCTGTCATGATATTGCAGTGCTTGTATTCAGGTAACCCTGATCTACTTAATATAGTCCCAAAGTGCAAGAGTATTGATGCTTAGTTGTTACAGTTGTTCTGAATTATTAGTTATGAATGGCAATCATCTATTGTGCCTAAATTATAAATTAAACTCTATCATTGATATGCTATGTACAGGGAAAACATAGTATATATAGGGTTTGGTAATATATGTGGCTTTCAAGTATCCACTGGGGTACTGGAATGTATTCCCTGTGGGTAGAGTAGGGACTCTTGTACTTTGTGTCTTTTACCAAAAGGTGGAACAGAAAGCCATTACTAACAAAAGGTGGCGGATTTATCTGATGATTCAATGAGGCTACTGTACATACAGTATTTATTGGCAGGGGAGTGTGCAAATTTGGGGGACTGCTTTTGGGTCTTTTCCTATGAATAAGGACATATTCCTGGTTGGGTATCAAGGCATGCTTATGAATGCATCCATCTAGCTCTGTTGACGGACAAATGACTGGAATATAGTTCTGATTGATGGCTTTGGAAGTAGATTCCTGAACCCTACTATGTCATTGTGATTCTTGGTAAGAAATGATGAGAATTACAGAGGAGTTTCTCTGAACTGTATTGGGCTCCTTAGTTGGCATAGTGACTAGAGTGTAGGATTGGTTTTAGGAAGGAAATAAACAGGAGCAGGGAAGGAAGAAAATGAACTATGTGAGAAACCTCATGCTCTGCTTTGACATATGCGACAGTCATTAGAAGAAGAACAGATGGAGAGCCAGGAAAGGAAGGAACTGAGCATCTACTGTGTAGTAGTGATTCTGCCAAAACTTTTCTACAAATGCCAAAGCACTAAACAGACATCTGGATTCGAATTATGGCTCCACCACCTGCTAGCCTCATAGTGTTAGGTTAGCTATTTGTTCTTCTTGTAATTTCTTCCCTGATTCAATGAGAAAAATAACACCCATCTCTCAAGCCAGTTGTGAGACTCAAGTAAGGTGATGTAGACAAATGCATTTTTGTGTGTATAAGGCATGCTAAGAACTTAAAGCCTCTTTGTTATTTTTCTTCTATTAGATCCTGCCTCTTTAGCTCCTTGGGAACAATTATGGCAGGTGTTTGCTTATCTGGTTCTGGTTGGTAGAATGGTTTTTCTCATGGGTTTTTCTCAAACCCATGAACAAAAGCAATTTTCCTTCTTTTGTACTTGATATGGAAAGTGAACTAAAACTTTCTGCCTCTCTCCAACACAAATGGCACCTTAGTGCACAGACCAGAATAAAGAAATATGCCATAGAATTTTAACAAATAGGACAAAGAGAAAGATGCAGGGGCCCAGTGGCCATTGCTTTTCATACTGGTTATTTGGAAAAGGAGTAAGGTGGTAAAGAAGGATACCAGGCATTGGTATTTTTATTGATTTGCTAGATGTCTAACCTTTAGTCGGTCACTGAATTCCTCAGAATCACGAATTTCTCATCTTCAAAATCAGTTTAATAGCATTATGCCATGGAGTTATTATAAAATCCAGACATAATGTGTATGGAGACTTCATAGGCACTCAACAATATTCCTTTGCCATTTGCACACATATGTGGGTCTGTGTATAGTACAATTCACATCTTCCCATGGCTCATTTCTGTGGGCTCATCTAGGACCTCACTGAACTATCACCACATCAGGGAGGCTTCCCTTACCTAACTATATTTAACATATTATCTTCCCCATCAATCTCTAGCCACTCACTTACTTTACTTTCTGCATAGAATTTATTATTTGAGTTTTTGTTTTAATGTGTCTATTTGCTCATTGGAATTTCTGACTTCTTGGGTCACCTAGGTGATTTAGGTGTCATATTTCATGGTGGCTGAAACATTAGCTTATCTCTCACTGTCCATCCTTTATGACTTTGTGATGGTATCATGGTTATCATCCCAGAAGGAACAAGCTAAACTAGGGATCTTTTGAACAAATACGCTTTTGGTTTAACCAGATAGTACTTGAGTTCTTTGATGGAGGTTTAAATTTGCACAAGAGAGCTTTGGGAGGTTGGGAGTCTTTCTGTCTTCAGGAAAAAAACAGAATTCTTGGTAGTGTCTCAGGTAAGTAGGACTAATGTTTCCTCTAGCCCAGTGTGGGATGGCTGTGCAACATCTGGATCAATGGTCTCCTTGTTCCTATAGAATGGGGCTCAGTCTGTGTTCTCTGTGTCTAGACCCACTGATTCTCTTTCTTCTCTTTCCCTGAATCTCTGGGGGTAGATTTTATTGCAGGATGAATTAGGAGGCAGCGAAAGTGTCTCTTTGATTTATTCCACCCTTATTTGCCCATCTCTCAAAATCCTCCAGTTCTATAAAAAAGATCAATGCTTTGACTATGGAGCTCTCTTGAAGGCCCTACATCCTATTGCACCCAAATCCTCACTCTCTTTGACATGGATGTGGTAAACTTAGCCTTTTTAAAGTAAAGATTTTCCTGATACAAGGACCTGCCTCTGTGCCTAGTATTTGGGTAATAGTGGCTTATAAAATTTAGGAGCAGAGATGTGACCTCTAATTATATATTTGCTTACTTCTCTGTTCAGCCTTCTGGGTCTCCCCACTCGGAAATAAGTGAATCAGTATTAGCGGAGCTAACAGTTTGATGAGTTTACTTTTTTTCTTTTAGGAAACATAAAATCTGAGGCACAGAGCCTTTGTGGTCATTGAGTCAGAGGGTTTGCACCAAGGGAAATGTGAGAGCGCACCTCATGATGCTGTGAGGATTAAAGGAGTCGATGCATATAAAGTCTTCAGAATAGTCCCTGGCACAGGCTGAAAGCTATATGATATTATCTACTCCCTTCCTGGGTGGGATCTGCACCAGCCCTAGAGCAACTCACTCTACAAATGTTACCCTAGACTTGATTTCAAAACAGGTCCAGAAAGAAGTCAGTCACCAAAGACCACTCATTTCTATATTTCCATTATATGAAATGTCTAGAACAGACAAGCATATAGAAACAGAGAGATTTTCTTAGGGCTGGAAGGAGAGGAGACACTAGGAAGTGATGGCTTAACAATATGGGGTTTCTTTTTGGGGTGGTGAAGTTCTAAAATCGATTGTGGTGATAGCTGTACAACTCCCTATGTAGATCAATGCCTATCTGACTGCACACTTCCAATGGGTGAGCTATATGGCATATGAACTAGATCTTAGTACAGCTGTCAAAGTGTGTATCTAGAATTCTCCTATTGGTCAGCAACTCGGTCACGCTTGTCCAAGCAACTGCCAGTGTGTTCTGGATTCTGAGTGTAGTCTCCCACATGGTTTTCTTGATTCCACCAGTCCCTCGTCACCATTCATTCTCCACAGAGCATTGTAGTGATCTTGAAATACAGAGCAGCCTATGGCATTCATCTGTTGAAGCTGTGTGCTGTTTCCCCACCACACTCAGTCATCCAAGGGAAACAGCTTGGTGTAGCCTCAAGGTCCTGCACCATCTGCTCCCAGTGGCTTCTTTCTCACCTATCACTCTCCCATGTGCTACTTTACTTGGGCCATATTGGCTTCCAAGTACATCAGTACTCTTCCACTACATCAGCCCCATTCCTGACTGCCTTAGATCCTTCTTAGTTGTTCTTCACTCTGCCCAGAATTTGACTCCCACATCTTCCCATGGCTCATTTCTGTGGTCTCATCTAGGACCTAACTGAACTATCACTGCATTGGAGAGGCTTCCCTTACCTAACTGTATTTAAAATATCAATCTCTAGCTGCTCACTCATTTCATTTGCTTCATAGAATTTATTATTTGAGGTTTCTTTTAATTATTTATTTGCTTATTGAAAGTATCTTCCAGGAGTATTTGGATTCTATGACAATAAGGAGATTGTCTTGTTCACCACTGCATTGCCAGTACCTAGAACATTACCCTACACTGTGTTTTTTGAATAAATGAGTGAACAAAAGACATCGCCTGGTATACAAAGACACAAACACACATGTACTCACTCTTTTTCTATTTTACCAGCTATTCTGTATTGTCATTTGACATCTCTCACATATTCAAAAGCTTGGCCAAAATTTTTAGAAGCAAGTTCTTTGGGAGGGCTCCCTTTTTAATATTATTTAGCATATTCTAATTAGAATGCAATTAAATGCTTAGACTGATGAACATAATTGCTCTTTGCATGAAAGTCCATGAAAGCATGTAAAGAATTTCAGAGCCTCTGTTTAGTCAACCATCCCTGCCCTGAAGTTCTAGTTAGAATGCTGTTATTCTCAGGTTTACTTACAATGTGGACTTTCTCGGGCCCCTATCTTCAGAAGAATCTTCGCGATGGGCACATTGTTGGTCATGATGGCAATATCCAGAGGTGTCAGCCCCTCGCTGTTAGGTGTGTTGAGGTCTAGCTCTTCTGGTGTGTACTGGTCCAGGAGGAGCTGCACAGCATCCATGTCCTGCTGCTCAACTGCCTCAAACATGGCTTCATTGCCCTGGAAGTTCTGGAAGTGAAGAGTGAAAGCAGATTAGCACCATTTCCTAGACCAGTGTGTCTTTGTGGAGTAGCTATTCTGAATTTTAGAGATTGCTTTAGGGACTGCGTGCCCCCTTATAGGTGGACAATTGTACAACTATACTACAAGGTCTCCCAAGTAAACACTGCGGAAGCTTCCTCCATCCTTTCTAATTGGCATTGAGCAAATAATTTAGATGCCCTAAAACAACAAGGCACCATACAGCAAGGTGAGTTTTAGGTAACTGTTGAAATCAGCACTTCTCAAACTAGTCTTCTGCAGAAGAAATATGGGTTGATAGTAGTTAAAAGGTGTGCTATAAAAAAAGTAGCATGTGGTCCATCCAATAAACCTGGTAAACACTGGATTAAACCAAGTTGCTCCATTATTACTATAGAAATTCTTATTTTAATTGTGTATTTTTTAAAAATCACTTTAACATATATTTTCTTGTGTTTGGCTTTAACTACCCCTGTACTAGTGTTCTATAGAGCACAGTTGGGAAGATACTGGCATAGATGATAGTAGCACAGATAGTTTTAAGTATGACTAGCTTAGTACTAGGAGTACACTTTCTCTGTTCCTGTCAAACTCATCCCGTTCTCTTCCATCCCTGGGTATTATCATCCTTGACCTTTATCATGGTAATGACCTATTTGTTTCTGGTCTTGTTTTTTTCTACCAGGCTCTACACTTGTACAAGAATAATCTTCCTAAAGAATATATGTTGCATGCTATATCAGTGTCTATAGCTCTTATTGTGTCATACTGCCTGCAGGTGGATGCCCACATTTCTAGATCCCTTGGTTTTCTAACACCACACTTTCTTTTTCCAGAACCCCAACCACAGCACACCTGGCATTTCTGAGTTCTGAAGTGAAGAGCTCAAGTGGCAGAATTCAAGGAAGTTTTCAGAGGCTGTGGCTAATTGTTTTGGGGTTCTGAGAGGCTCAGAAGTTGAATATTTATGGAATATGTATTACCTATAGAAAAAATAGCTAGAGACAATGTGGTTCTTTTGAAAAGTTTTTTCAAGGGATTAGCAGTAAACAAAGGAGGACTCTGGAATTTCTTGGTCTTTGAAAATTTTGAAATACCATTGGCCTTGACCCAGCATAGTGGTCACCTGATTAGCACAAGTGATCAAATGTTTAGGCAGATAGGTTTTATTTTTAGTCTCATCAAAAATTGATTCTGTGGCCTGGGATACAGCTTCATTGCACAGCACCTGCCTTGCAAACACAAGGTCCTGAGTTCAATTCCCGGTACCATAAAAAAAGTTGATTTCCTCTGTCAAAAATGTTGGTTGACTTTAGCTAAGTACATACTACAAAATGGGAGCTTGAGGAAAATATGAAGGGATTATGCAAATGCTTGTTGTTGTCACAGTGTAGACCCAGGGGATGAAGCTATTCTGGTACGCAGTTCTCATTGCTGGAAGACAATCTGCTGAATGGAAAAGTTTTGTCCCCACACCACTAAACTCAAAGTCCTCTGATGATTAGGCAACTTTAGCCATGGCCAAACCCTCCCAGAAGATCAATGTGAAATGAGAATATGTATTAGAAAACAAATGAATTCAAAGTTAAAAAGCTTCCCTGTCCACAGTGTGTATTTAGTTTTGATTGTTAGTATTTCTCATTTCCCATGTCCCATATTTAGTCTCACTTTTAAGTCATTTCCTCCTTCATGCTTTTGTTGGCAAACTCTTGCTTGCTTCTATCTGGAAAGGCCAGGATTCACTTGTTTTAAGCTCTACCAAATAGAGCTATCACTCCCTGAAAATATCCTTGCTGAGCATGTTTATGTCATGCCTTTAGCTTTTACTGGGGGTCAATATAGAAAACTTTATGAGAACATCTGTAATATCACCAGGATGACTCTTTTTATGCACCACACTGCTGCTTTGGATTTTAAGGCAGAGTCTTACTATGCCATCCAGGCTGGTCTGAATTTGCTGTGTAGCCCTGGCTGGCCTCTAACTCACAATCCACCTGTCACAGCCTCTGGAATGCTGGGCTTACAGCTGTGTGCCACTGTACTCAGCTTCTTTTTTCCATTCTCTCTATGTAATTCATCAAGACATCTATAGAGGTCAAGCAGTTTAGCAACAGGAAAATGTTCATTTCTCCTGATAGACTGCTATACTTTCAAATATTTGCTAATGGAATACTACAACCAATTACGTTTCCTCTTCTGCTTTGACTGCCTGAGAACTTGAAAATAAATGTAATAATAAATTCCAAGCACTCTATTTACCTAGGTTTTTGATATACCCATTTCTCTTCTCATTCCCTATATGTTTTCTTTTCCTATTATTTTTTTCTCCTCCTCATCACATTGTAGTAGATATGCATTCATTGCCTGGATTGTGTTTTGAATGCCTTTGGAAAGCATATGGAGTGCATAGGAGAAATAAGAAAATAGTGTTAATATTATGATTTGAATGAACACTGGAGATCTCAGAAAATCGAAGATTCCATATTTGCCAAACTGCTGTTCTATGAGATTGATTTCTGTAGTAGTAAAAAAGGAGCTACAGGAAAGGAAAGGGAAAAATTCTCACAATGCATCCAGTTTTGTGTAACATCATACATACATGTAGTTCCTGCTCTGCTGGATTCTATTTCAGAGTTTATAAAACTGTGAAAACATTAGTTTCAGAAATAAATGCGAATCATCTTGGACTCTTCAAACATAACTGAATAAATCAAACTGACACAGAATACAAAGAGCTTTGTTACCACCGAAGTCTTTCTGAGACTCAGCCGATCGGTTCTTGTTCTAAAATAGGCTTCATCGAAGGAAGAGTGGCTCCCCTTCAGTTTCTCTGAGAGGTTCCTGTACAGGCGTTTGGCAGCATTGGGAGATGACGGAGCGCTGTGTTTTTTTGACTGAGACAGATGTAAACTCTGCATTTGTTGGGTCATTTTCACGCAGCAATTCCTAAGAAGAAGAAACTCTGATGGAT
Source organism: Dasyprocta punctata (assembly GCA_004363535.1). Lineage (NCBI taxonomy): Eukaryota > Metazoa > Chordata > Mammalia > Rodentia > Dasyproctidae > Dasyprocta > Dasyprocta punctata. Next base: position 114,323 of record RJWM01000424.1, on the reverse strand, counting down.
CATTTACAACAGAATTGTAAGTTGACAAAGAATTTTATCATCTCCGGTAACCACTGGAATCCTAATGTAATGATAGAGCTGGAAAGGATCTCAGGGATTATCTGAGACCTAGCTTCTTCATTTTCAAAACATGAGAGCTGAAACCCAGGGAAAAGAAGCAAAAACTCGTCCATGGTCACAGACCTAACTGGTGACAGGAATGAAATGACAACCTCCATTTCCTGTATGTACACTTTCATTTCCATACAAACGTGTATAGGATGTGAAGCTTTCCTCAGAGTCTTTTGGTTGCTGTGTGACCCACTTCTGTAACCTAAAGGCAGTTTAGTGATTCTTGGGTATACGGAAGTGGGGCTTTTCTATTTACCTCATCCCAGATGCTGTCCTCCATAAGACAGTGTGACTGCTCCCTGTACGCCCCTTCTCTTGGTGGTACCACTTGAACTCTGAAGTTAATTGTGTTCATTTGGTCAGCTACCCCAATGTGCAGAGACTTGGTGGATTTGTATATGTGGGACCATTCTTGCTCACCCCAGATACCCTGGGTAGGTGTCCTCCAGGGCGCTCTTGACTGCTTTGCTCCAAGCAGTATTTGAATGTTGTTCCTAAAATCTCTGATCTCTAATGGCCCCGGCCCCTCGCCTCAGTCACACCTGAAGTCTGTTTCTGGGAAGTCAGCCATGCCTTTTAATGAGCTACCCAACTTTATCTTGGGTATTGCTATTGAAATAAGAATACTATTAAGGCCATGGCTACCTGGTGTGTGTGTGTGTGTGTGTGTGTGTGTGTGTGTGTGTGTGTGTCTGTCTGTCTGTCTCTCTTGATGAAGAAATGCATGAATATCACTAGCTATGGCATATGTGTGTGAAATGTTTTCATATGTGCTGAAGCCTCCAGGACATAGGACCCAGAGCTCTCTGGGGGTATGTCACTGCCTTCCTACCACTCCCATCTTTTGTTTGATTGTTTGCTTTTTGAGTCAAGATCTGGCTCTGTAATTCAGGCTAGACTTCAACTTGCTATGCAGCCCAGGCTGGCCTCGAACTCATGGCAATCCTCTCGCCTCTAGCTTCCTGAATGCTGGAATTACAGGTGCCCACCACTATACTCAACTTCCTATTGTATTTGTGTTTGCCTTCCATTTGTAATGCTTCCATTCTGCTTATCTGTGGCCTTTTGGTCATCTTGAAATCCTTGGCTTTTTACAACCTTATGGATCCCAGCATATAAAACTGTAGGGCCTCTTCTATTGATGAAAACTCTTCACAGGGCTTATTTCAACAATTGCCCATTTCCCACAAGTTAATTCTAAATTCTCCAACTTCATATAAAAGTGCATATCTCATATTCTACTGCACTCAATGCTACATTTCAGTCTGTCTGATATCTTTGGAAAGTTTATTAACTACTTCAGTCTTTTTCTTACCTATGGGTCTTTGTATATATAATTTTATATGTACTAGAATTCTGTCTCTGCTTTCATCACCTAGGAAATGATTATTGATCCTTAAAGTATCTGCTCAAGAAGTTTCTAGAACCTCAGGGACATTTATGTATTACTTTACTTAGGTATTTAGCATATACAATACTCATTCACTTTAGCATATACAATAAATGTCTTATTATATTGCAATTGTTTGTTTGACTCCTTGCCTCCCAGCTAGTCTACATGCTTTTCAAGAGTGAGGACTGCCAAATCTTATTTTTTATATTGTTAGTGCCAAAAATGCACCTACCTCAGGTAGAAGAAGTACGACATAGATTAGGATATGAATTCTTACTCTTTCCCCTACTAACTATGTGATCTTGGGCAAGTTACCGAGCCCGTCTATCTCATCTTTGTTTTTATCAAATGCAGATAATAATAGTATTTTCATATTATTATTGTAAAAATTTGATGTAATAATGCATGCAAAGAACCTAGTATATAGGAAGACTCACAGTAGCTAGTGTTTTTGTTAAGGAAGGGCCTCAATAAATACTTTCGAATAAATGAGTGCATATAAAAGAGTCTGTTACTTATAATACAAGAGGAATACTTGATATTTTATTTCCTCATCATGTTTCTCAACTAAATTCTATGTCAGTTAACACCAGCTTTGATTTACTTTCGCTTCATAAATAGAGATCCACCTTGTTAAATGCTCTTAGATACTTTTTAAGTTTTACTTGCAGCTTCCTCCAAGACAGAAAGGCTTTCTAGTTCCTCCCAAGATGGCGAGACGGATTCATTTGGTCATACCCATTAGGCTCTACCCTATTTTAGCTAAGTGAATACATGTATGTGTAAGTGAATATGTTTTATAACTCTTTATTAATCCAATTTCATAAAAGCAGAAATGGAAAGGACAGGTGATTTCTTTCCCTTTCATCTATGAATTCTTTATCTTTGGTTCAATAACAACTACAGAGTTTTACCTAATTTGCTTTTTTCTATGTCCACACAAATTCCAGATTCATAGGCAAGCTGGCTCACAAGGGAATTGCCTTAACGTCTTTCTTTCTGCCTTCTGTCTCTAGCCTTTTCGTTCAGCATTAATGCCCCAGTTCAAGCCATCTGTCTTGTCCACATCATTATCATTCCCAAAATAACTCTACCTTCTTTTGTATCTTCCACAATGCCCAGGAGTCCAGTAAATAAATTCTTGTCGATTGATCAAATTCCAGTGACTTGCCCTCTAACTGATGACACCTACTCACATGGCCTCTTTTGTCTTTGCTCATCTCCCATCTGTTCCCTTCCATCAACTTAGGTTGACTTTGTCTCTCTGACTTCCTTCTCACACTCCCCCAGATGTCCCTTTCTTATGGGCTATTCTTCAGCGTGTTTTCACTCTTCTAACTTTTATCTACAATTATGTTTTCTGTCCTACATATTTAAAAATTTTGTCATGAAACATAGCAAGAAAGACAATGTTCTATGATCTATTTTTAAAAATATATTGCCTTTCCCAGTTAACTGTGCTCTTAATTTTTTACTCTTATGGAATGGGACAGGCCTTGAAAATCATTGTAGTGTTGGTTCTGGGTTTAGGGGATCCAAACTTGAATGCTGATGTTGTTATCTACAACTTATGTGATTTGGGGCACTTCATTTAAATTCTCTGAGTATATTTAGTCATATATAAATAGACAGTAGCAAGATATTTGTATAGGCATGTGAAGACTAATTAATCAACAAATGAAATTTATTATCTTGTTTGGTGCATTATTGGAAGGACCAAGTCTTTCCACAAAAGTATATTATAGTGATTTAATTTCCTTACTCATTTTAAATATTGTCTTGAAATTTAATCTTATATATTTATATTGTTTAGTTTTTATTTTGATAGAAAAATGCAAGTTTAAATATTTTTATATCTATATTTAGAGTAACATATAGTAAAATAGAAATAGGAAGTAGGACTTCAGATTATTAGAGGGCAGTGTAGAACAAAGATAAATTTAAAAACAATTGAAACATTAAAAAGAAAATTTTGAAATAAAGAAGATGAATATTAAATGTTCCTGAGAACAAAATAAACTAAAAGATTTACTTTTCCTAGTAAAGGACAAAGGTTCTTCAATTGAGACTTTTAAAAAGTCATTTATACATGGTAAACCTAAACAAACATTTCACATAAGGGTTAAAGATAAAAGAATAGGACGTCAGTGGTGAGGGCAAAGAAAAGACTTTCAAAAATCCTTCCCTCCGAAAACACCAATAAGAAAACTAGCAAGTTATCTGAATTAACTCTTTCAGAATCTTTGAAATTGCTTGTAGCAATTCAAGAAGTGTTTATTGAAGAAAAATGGCTACATTCAGTAAGAATGGAAAGTTTTGTGGTGTTTTGTTTTGCCCTACTTCCATATTCTGCAGTTCTGTGATGGCATTCAAAACCAATGGTCCACATTCATGTTTAAAACTGTAGCCTTCCATTCATGGGTAGAGGGAGAATAAGGTTTGAATTTCTGAAAACATCATTTCTAGATAACTTAATTATTTGAGTTGTCTGCTGGTGCCCTGAAAGACCCCACTGAGAAGGCATATACTTATTTTATACTGATCTGGAACCCACAAAGGATGAATTACTTCCAGGTGCTTGTCAAAAACAAACATCAAACATTATTTAACAATTGTTTAATATTTTTCAAAATCTGGGGAATGAGATGCTCATAGGGAGTTTTGAAGAACTCTAACATATTCCAGGAACTATAGCCAATCATCTCCATACCTAGGACTGAGAATGTAGAAAAATAAAAAACAAAGCAAAGCAAAAAAACACCTTGAGAAAGTCCTAAACTCTTATCTCTGTCTTTAAGGCTCTGGGCAGACAGGAAGTGAAGACTAAGGCAGAGGTGTCATGCTCTTTGCCAAGTGTTAAAGATTTGTCCTAACGCACAGGTGCCCTCTGCATATGGGAGAGTCTAGGTATTTAAGAAAATCTCTGTGTATCATTCTCTGACCACTAAGTTAACCAAACAGATCCTTCAGTGGCCACATATAAGAAAAAAATATATGCACTTTATAGATTTAGTTCTGAAAAATCACTAGACAACACAGCAACACTGGGGAAGAAGGATAATTTGATTTTAAGAGTTACCACATTATGTTATTAAAATGCTTAACTTTCAACAGAAAATTATGAGACACATAAACAAACAAAAAACTGTGCTCCATACACAGAAAATGGAGCCGTCAATAGAACAGCCAATAGAAATTGCCCCTGAAACAGTCCAAGTGTTGTACTTATTGCATAAAGACTTTAGCTTATGTTATGTTCAAGGAACTAAAAAGAATCACAATCTAAAGAAATTATGAGAATTTTGTCAGCAAATTAATCATATTAGTAAAGAGATGGAAATTATAAAACAAAGAACCAAACAGAAGTTTCTGGAGTTGAAAATCACAGTAACTGACATTAAAAATTCACTGTAGGAGTTCGATAGCCAATTTGAGCAACCAAAGAATCAGCAAACTTTAAGATAAATGAAATGAGATTAGCCAGTCTGAGAAGAAAGAAATAAATGAAGAAAAATGAAGTCTCAGAGATCTGTGGGAAACTGTCAACATAAGCAAATAGGAGCCCCACAAGAAGATGGGGCACCTAAAATATATTTGAGGAAATAATAGAAAGATCTTTCCAAATTTGATGAAAAATATTACATGAACACATCCACAACTCTTAGTGTGCACTAAGATAAGCTCCAAGAGATGCACACCTAGATATGTCACAATCAAGCTGTCAATAGCCACAGATAAAGACTTTTGTAAATGGCATAAAAGAAATGGCTTATTGTATATAAAAGATTCTTTAGAAAGACTGTCAGTCTTTTACTAGAAACAATAGAAGTCAGAAGAAATTGGGATGATATATTCAAAAGGTAAAAGAAATGAACTGTCAAATAAATTTTCTCTGTCCAAAAAAATTTCACTTCAGTTGAAGGGGAAATTAAGATATTGCCAGATGGATAAAAGCAGAGAATTTGGTATTAGACCTTACCTACAACTAATGCTAAGGGAGTCATTCTGACTAAAAGGATAAAACATCAGTTAGTAACTCAAATCCACATGGAGAAAACAGAGCATTGGAAAGGAAACTACATAGGCAAATATAAAACCCAATATAAAATAATATAAATGTATTTTTTGTTTTTTCCCTATTTTCTGAATTAGAAGACAGTGAACTTAAGGGAGCAACCTCAGTTACCATAGCATCAGAAGAATAAAATACTGAGGAATGCATTTAACAACATAAATGAAAAACCAATTTTCTGGAAACTATAAAACAATTGTGGAAACAAGTTAAAGAAAATCTAAATAAATGAATAAATGCGCCTTGTTCATGGCTTTATTGTGCAGTCAATGAGAGACACCAATTGGAAGACGGAAAATGAGGTGCTGGTATTTCTGTGGGGTAATATTTATTTTCATAGAGTTTTTTTTTTTTCTGCATTACAGAGATTTCTAGCTCCTATTCTTCCTTCAGGCTTTACTATTTTTCAACTGGTTTTTCTTCACTTATCCACTCCTTTGTAAATGTTTCCATTAACTTCTCCTGTTACACTGTTTAAATGTGTCATATACTCAGATCCTTACTGATACATCATGTAATCCTATAGCATTGACAAGAATATCTTGAAAGTGATAGCAACAGTATTCTCTGTACCACTGAATTCAATAAAATAAAAGGCTCAAAATTTGAATGAAATACTCCATGGTAAAATAGAGACTTAGGAGAAGACTGGACAGGGAAACTGGTTTTGTTGTGTTAAATCTAGGGTAACACTCTTTTGTTGGCATTCCTTGTCAGATGATTTCATTGAAAATCTGAGCTGGGCCGGGCATGGTGGCGCACGCCTTTAATCCCAGCACTCGGGAGGCTGAGGTAGGAGGAGCGTTGTGAGTTCGAGACGGGCTTGGGCTACAACAGGAGCGCAAGGCGGGCCTGAGCTGCATAGTGCAACCCTGCCTCAAAAAACTAGGACTGGGAGGGAGTTTGGCTCAGTGGCTTAAGCGCCTGTCTGGCAGGCGTGAGGCTGTGAGTTTGATCCCTGGTGCCGCAAAAAAAAAAAAAAAAAAAAAAAAAAAATCTGAGCAGATTGAGGTCTGGCATACTTTATTTCTTCTTCAACCCCAAGACAGTTTTAAGCTCAGAATTGAAATTGGAACTTTGATGTAACGTTGATCCAATTTAGGTCTTGTCTTTTCTACTTACTAACTATATGACCTTTCCCTGAGCTTTAATTTCCTCATCAGTAACTTCATTTCTCATTTAATAAGTCATGTAATAATCTAAAAGGGACATCAGAGTTTTAAATGAGAGAATACATACATGTAAGTGGTTCAGCAGAGTACCTAAAAATACGTACTTAATAAATATTTGTTATTATCTCATTGCAGCTGTTTTGAATATGATTGACATGCATAAACTACATGTTTTTACAGGTACAATTTGATAAGCTTTGACATAAATTGTTCACCTGTGAAACCACTGCCACAATCAAAATGATGAACATATTTATAATTCTCAAAAATTTCCTTATATCTTTTTGTAATCTTTCTTCCCTGCTTTAGATGAACTCCTTTTTCTACCCACCAATTTCCAGGGAATTACTGATCTGCTTTCTGATACTACAGATTGGATTCCATTTTCCAGAATTTCATATATATAGAATTATCAGAATGTTCCCTTTTTCACCCCATCTTTTAAACTCATATTATTTTGAGACTTATGCATATTATGTACATCAATAGTTCTTCACTTTTATTGTCGGGTAGTATCTTATTGTGTCCATACCACAGTTTATCCATTTGTTAGCTATTATTTTAATTAGAAAAATTAAAACTCCTGGGTTTGCTCTACAGAAAAAAAAGATACGTTTTTTTTCCTTCAGATAAGTTTAGGGGACTTGAGCTCCAAAGAGAGGTGGAAATAAGGTTGTTTGAACATGGACTGTTCTCTGCAGCATGTGCACAGAACCTGGTTTAGGCTGTAATGAGCTATGACGACACCATCCATGCAAAAGCTAAAGCTACTTACATTTAAAAGTTAAAAATATAAGGCTTCTAGAAGAAAATATGAGAGAAAATCTTTATAAGCTTGGATAAGAAAAAGAATTCTTAGAGAAGACACAGAGTGCAAACCATAACATAATTGGTAAATTGAAGTTATCAAAAATGCTTCCTCTTTGAAATATTGTAGCCAGATTTCTCTATACTTTGGAGACTTGTGAAGGTATGTGACTACATGAAGAGCTGAGCTATAAAAAGAGTGGTGACAGTCTGATAAGCCCAGATCTAAGATAACCAGAGAAACCACTGGAGAGTAGCACCCTTCAGATTTTCTTCATGACCGTCTGCTTTCTGGACTCTGCCATTTGCTTAGAGAGCCTCTGCTTCCTCCACCATTCAGCCTCTCCACACCACTGACAGTGTGAGGTGGCACAGGCATGGTCTCTGTCATCCTTGCTGTGATAATAGCTGCAGCAACCCTGACCCAGTGAGACCCACAAAAGGTCGCGCTCCACTTGGGGTAACCTTAAGATACTGGGTGACACTGTCTGAAAACCAGAAAAACTGAACCAATGACAGACAGGAAACTGGCAGAAATCAGCAGATAATTTCTTCTCCAATTTTCCTCTGCAGACTGTCCTGAGGGCTACTTAGAAGCCATCTCATAAAGGCAAACAACAAAATGGGGTGTTTTTTTTTTTTGTGTGTGTGTGCATATGTGAAGCTATTGGTATTTTAGTTAAACCTATCTTGATTTGTCTTTCCTTCTTTCCCTTTATACTTCATCTTTTATGCTCTGAGGCTGACTAGAGCAATCTGTGATTGAGAATAGACTGATCATAATCAAGTTTTTTTCCCCATAGGCTAAAATAAAATGTAATAACAACCCTAAGAAGAAGTAAGTACTATTATGATATCCCCATTTTATAAACAAAAATTCTGAGACCCAGAGAGGTTAGATAACTTGTCGTGGACAACAAGTAAAAAGAGCAGCAAAATTTGAACCCTGACTCTAAAACCCAGACCCTTAACACTTAACACTTCTGTTACTATTATCCATAAAATAGCTTGAGCTGGCTGTCTGTTAGCTTCTTCCTAGATCTTGATTCTGAAGATAAGACTTCTTGTCCTCATTGAAGAATTCTGGCACTTCCAGAGTCCATGTTTCATTGGATTTTGGTTGTGGGAATTTCTCAGTATATTCACACCATATAAAAAGAAGTGAGCCAGTTTGGAAGAGCAGCAGAAGTAGTTGTCAAGACATTGCCCGTTAGAAAGGGGAATTCTAGCCATTCTTGACAGCTGGGTAGAGATGTACATTCAGCGAAGGGAACATTTCTGACTGGGACAATATTGTTCTTAGGCTGTGATATAAATTAGTGGAGCGTCAGGCTTCACCTGCCTGTCACTAGACAGAAAAGAAAGTTTGACCCCTTCCATTCTCCATCCACTGTTAACATGACAAGTGTGTCTTTGATTGCTAAAGGGTGGCCAATTCTATTATACTGATCACATACAACAGAGGGGAGCAAAGTGGAAGTAACCTTTTTAGTGCCTGTGCCCTTTTTAAAAAAAGAATATCTATCTATCTACTTTTCTATCTATCAATATCTCCATTACTAAGTTTTAAAAGGTCAGTTTTGACTCTATAGGAAGAGAAGATTGAAGTATTGAAGCTTTAAGCACACACTTGTGGAGGAAAAGGTGAAAAGACAATATCGATTCTGTAGTTCAGTAAGTGCTTATTGGTGATCTCCTTGATAATTTATATAATCTGTAGTAGACCCTAGGAACCCACAAGAGATCAAGGTAGGGGCTCACATAGAGAAACCAATGATCTTGGTTTACCTGAGTTTTAGAGGGGTCCTAAGATGCAGGACACTCAGTGCTACAACTGGGAAAATTCTAGGCAAATTCACCCTGTCTGTAGCCAAAGATCTCAAAGTTAGAAAGGAAGGCAGTGATGAAAATAAACAGCTATGAATAGTGTGGTGTGTGAAATTGTGAAATAATAACAGTAGTATATACTCCTACACCATTTTCTATGGGCCAGACAATATTTAAAATAATACTTCTTTTAGTCTGTATAGTTTCCTTTAATGAACTGGGTAACTTATAAACAATGAGAATTTATATTCATGGTTCTGGAGGCTGGAAAGTCCAAGATCAAGGTGCCTGTAGGGTCACTGTCTGATGGGGACTGCTTTCTGGTTCAGAGTCTTCTTGCTGTGACCTCACCTAGTGGGAGGGGCTGGCCAGCTCTCTGGGGTTTCTTATGAGGACACTAATTTCTGTCAGGTGGGTTCTGCTCTCATGAACTTATTATCTCCCAAAGGCTTCATTTCCTAAAACCATCAAGTTGAAAGCTAGAATTTCAGCATATTGATGAGGGAGGGGGCATAAGCATTCAGTTCACTGCAACACCTTTATATGATCAACTTTTTATATCTCATGCAGAAGTACTAGTATCTCCATTTTATATAGTAAGAAATTGAAGCATACTAAAGAACAGATCTTGGACTCACAGGAAATATGGATCTATATCTATTTACTAACTTTTAAACATTTCTCTCAAAAAACCTGAGACTTAAAAGTAGCACAGAAGGTTGAGTAGTTGACTTTGAGGGAGATAGGAGGTGGTCATGAGAAAAGTGGTAGGAAACAGGCCAGAGAAAGGATTTTGGCTGATGAATGATGAATTAACCCAACAAAGATAGAAAAGGTCATTCCAGATACAACAACTCAGTTTAGGTTATAGAAATGGGAAAGATCATGGTATGGGAAAGGTCACAGTATGGCCATGGTATGGGCCTCAGTGCTGGAGGCAGGGAGAATGGAAATTCTCTGGGTTCTGACATGCACAGTGGCACATTTATCAACCATGCTAGGACCTTGGGAAAGAACCCTGGAGAGGTAGGAGGGCCAAATAATCTGGGGGCATTGCAGACATGATATGCAAGCATAGACTTTAACCTGTGCACAACAGGGGAGCTCCAGAGATTCTTAAGTGATATGCCAATTACCTTGATTTGATCGTTGCACATGTATTATTGAAATGTCACTCTGTACCCTATAAATATGTACAATTATTATGTGCCAGTTAGAAATAAAACAGTTTTTACAAGTTGAGATTTGCACTTTTACAGTAGAGAGAAAATTGTTTGAAGGGGAAGGAGTGTGGGGAACCATGATAAGTGATAACCAAGTATGAATCTCTCAGAAAAACAAGCAAACATAAGAGCTGGAAACTTCAACAGGGATAGAGAGTGATGGACAGATTGAAAAAACAAAGAAAGTAAAATAGGCCACATTGTGTTAGTGATTAGATGGGGAAGCTAAAGGGATCAGCAAACCTGAAGATACATTCTGTGAGCCTTGGACTGAGGATATAGCTCAGTGGTACAACGCCTGCCTGGCAAGCATGAAGTCATGAGTTTGATTCCCGAGACAATAAATAAATAAATAATAAACAAAAGTAAAATACAAATTCCGTGAGCCTTGTTGGTTGACTGGGTGCATTATGGATCAACTAGTAATTTTAAACAAAAAGAAAATAAAAAAGGGACATAAAAATCCTAAGTTTCAAAGGGAAAGGGAAAGGGGAGTGAGTTTGGTACTTCACATGTGACTCGAGGAACTGTAAAATCTCTAGGTAATATTGTCTAATATGAGCATTCCATAAAAAGAAGGAAATGGCTTACTTCTCCTGTCTAGTGAAAGAATAATTATAAAGGAAGTTCTTGGAGATAGGTACAAGTAAGTAGAAAGAAGAATAATTAATGTAATAATGATTTAGTGTTCTTTGGAGTGTACTCAAGGTGGAAAAAATTTAATACATGCATTGACGATAAGATATCATGGCTTCATTTGTTATTTCTTCTAAGAATGTTTGTGCTCTACAAAAGACAGCAATATCTAACTGGATCATTAATGAAAGAATTGCAGGTACCATAATCCTAAAGGAGGCCAGATTTTTTTGGCAAGTAAACCTCCCAGAACTCAAGTCCCAGCACATTTATGGCTGGCTGCTAATTCCATGTGTGGGGATGTGGGAGCAATTGGAGCAACTGAAAGTTGTTCTAAATTCTATACACTAACTCTACCCATACCTGAACTTCACCCCTAAAAATACTTGTCTGTTTATTTCAAAACATCGAAGATCTTTAGGATATTGGAATTATAAGCATAGGAAATCAGTTACTACTGATCAGTATTGAAAAAGGTCCTGATTATTTCATAGTCTATCTATGTGAATTGGACTTTTTAAAATGCCACAATTCAGATCTGTTTTCCCCCCTTATTGCCTAAGTGTGATCATGTTTTCTTTTGAGTGCTCTGTGTTCCTTAGTTGAGAGAAGGAACATACAGCCCCTCAGCCCCACATATACTCTCCTCTGTCAGTTTCTAACAAAAGATCTCTGGATGAAAGTGTGTGGGCAATGATCTTGATTACCTAATGTACCCTCTAACTGAAGAGCTTAAACTAGTACCTCAGGAACACATCTAATTGAATTTAGCACGTGTTCTTTGCTACAATGTTGAATGAAGGGGTGGGAGATAGAACATTGGAGACTCAAGGAGGCTAAAGGAATTTTCGAAAAACACAAACTAAATGTGAGAACCATAAAAAGTGATCTACTATCCTGACATCTCACCAGTCCTCTAACCAGTAGGCAATTCTGTCTCCTTCCATTTAGAATGCCATCATTTGTAAAATAGAAGTCACATGGGAGAAATGACCCTTCTCTTGTAATTAAGTAGCATGGGGATCCTTTCTACTAGGCAAAACTTTGCCCATCTCTCAGATTTCCTGACTTCAGTTTTTATTTAGAGAATCATGCTGCTAACTGTTCTAACATCATCCATCTTTGTCAGCAACCAAAGCTACAGCTTCATCTGTATGTCCCGTGATATATGGCAAATAGAGTACACCAAAGACATTAAACTCTATATGACATTTATATGGACTCTGAGCTCACCAGAGATGGATTGATGCTGCCATAAACCCTTGTGGTAGCCAGACAAACAAAAGACTAAGGAGACTGGTACAGGGAGGGAAAAGCAATGCCTTTCTCCATTTACTTTCCCCTTCTGCAGAAGTTGACTTACATCTCATTTGGGGAATGAGGAAATCAAGGAATATGGGAATTTGTGGAACCCAGCATAGAACAAACTCACCCTTGATTATCAGTGGTACTTCCTGTGGCATTAGCCAGGCCAAAAACCAGCACAGCTAATAGGACACATACGATATACCACTGAGAATCCATTGCATTCTACCACTTGCATAATTAATGGGATAAAGAAAGGATTTAAGGAACATAGGTCCAAAAGCGGCAGTAGGTCAAGCAAGAGTATAAATGCATGTTCATCATGGTCCTCTGGCAGGTACCCTTAACACTATGATCATGATGTTATTTACGGAGATGCTCACCCAGGATGGACAGAGTGCTGGCCTTACACTCTGCATGCCCAGACTGCTAACATAGTAATATGCTGGGCTTTGTATTCAGAATTATCAGCATATTGAGGCCCATCTTTTACCTGTACCAACAGGTGTTTTTTAGGTATTCAGGAACCTGACTGGAAAAATGATTGTGCACAATGAAAGAGTAATTTATTTTTCATAGCTAGTGCTATTCAATTATGCAAACACTTAATGTGATTAAGCTTGCTGCAATTGCCCAATTATCAGAAATGGGATGTCCCCACCCCCATCCTTGTTGCTCCACATGGATGTGTATGTGCTATTGCAGGACTGCTGTGTGTATGTTTGGTTGCATTCTTCACGGACCGCCTGCAGCTAACTTTGGAAGATGCAGATTTTTTTTTTAATATCGTTTACACCGTAGCAACGCAAACACGCTTAAAAAATGATCAGTGACTGAGAAACCCCCACATTCACATGAAGAAAGACAACAATAAATTTGACTTACCAGCTTAGGTTGTTCGAGGCAGCAGAGAAACAAGTTGTTGGTAATTGTCTAGTGCTTTCATTCAATAAATCACATTGGCTTTGCTTTCTCCTGTGGCTCAGCTTCTGCGCAAAGCAAGCGAACCTCCTTCCTATTCTGTGTCAAGAATAAAACGCGAACAGGATCACTACAGGCAAGAACTGAAGTCCATGATCGCTAAGCTACTTTTAAAGCAAAATAAAAGGACAAATGATGTACAGGATGAGGAGGGGAGGAGGAAGCAGCTTGTCTCAGAATCTAGGTGTATTCTCAGGACTGCAGCCTGGAGGAAAGCTTGATTTCTCAAGCTCATGTGCATGTACTGAAAGGATGCCATGACTTCAGTGTGTTTAGCCTATTGTATCTGTGAGGACTGCTCAGAGTGGCATGCGGGAGCAAGCTTCATGGCATACTGAATCAGAACCGACTGTCACTCAGAGGTATGCAAAGGGGCAGCAAGGCAGTCAGTTAGTTTTTCACTGCATAAATGACAGGAGAAGAACTGTCATTTGGCAACCAAGATTCTATCCAGCAATAGGTGAATGTGGCTCTTCTGGGACAGCCAGCCCACTGCTGGAGACCAGAAGTGTGCAGGTGGCAGCCACATGCCCTCACTATAGTGCACCTGTGCAATTCCTTATATGCTCCTGGCAAGAGTGAGGGGTCACTGTAAGAAAACTCTGAATCCAGTCAGGGTGGCTCAGCCCAGGTTTAAGTGTTTGTCTAATCAGGGATGAAAAAGTACTAGACATGGCACTTGGTACAGAGAAGCTTAGTCTTGGGAGGAAAATCCTGTGCTTCCTCTGCGATAGCCAAAGATGGGTGTACCTGGATTCTGTCACGATGTTATGGCTTATATGACTAATGAAACATACAAAATGCATTTCCTAGAAAGCCACATGTGTAGGCATTTTTTATGCTTCTCTCTGAAATAAAATGTCCAATGACCTTTGCCTGCTGCTGATTATAATAGGAAGGCTTTTCTCATAGAATGAAACACACACACACACACACACACACACACAGCCCTAGCAACAGCATTAAGAATCTTTCTAAAGGTCTATTTAGTTACTTATCTGGTAAATGAATGCTTAGCTTCCTTGATGACTTCAGAAATAATTTTGGACCCTTCTACTAGGCACTGAGTCTAGTCTGTAATCTATGCATGAAGCCAAATCAACTCCTAAGTTTGAAATATGGCTCTGTGAGAAGTCCAGAGGGTGTCTTGGTCATAAGTAAGAGCGTGGGGTGTTAATCTTTGGCTTGCTAGTTACCTAGAATCCTGAGGATGGGATCTGGTATTTCTGAGACACCACACTCCCCAGCAGCTCACTTGCTCCAACAGGTGGCTGCTCTGGAGTTGGGAGCTGAAGCAAGACTGAGCGACTCAGAAAACTTGGACTTTCAAGGAAAGAGCTCTGTGCAGCTTTTCATAATTATCTTACCTTTTCTATTCTTTTAAAAAAAGGCAAAAAAAAAAAAAAACCCTTCTCTCTGAAATATTTATTCTCCCCTTCTGCCCTTGGACTGACTTGCTTTGGTAGCATTGCGATGAATAATCCAAATTGGGACTATTCATGCCCTTGAGATTCAGAAGGCTAGCTTTTTCAACAAGGATTCAGAAAGTATCAGACTGTCCCTTTGTGGCTTAATCATTGAAGTCTAAATGATTTCCAGATAAAATGTTTTACCCTGACATCTAGACAAATTGACTTTGATTCAGACTTACTTTATGTTCTATCTGCTGGGCTAAAACAGGTAACTGAGTAACTCTGCCAAGATCAGCGTGTTGTCCTGGGGGGTCATGAGCTCAATTTCTTATGCAAAACTAAGGGGACATTGTCTTTGACACAGTTGTACCACTTCTTGCAGCAAGTACAGGCTGAGCATTCCTAATTTGAAAATCTGAAATGTGAAAAACTTCAAAATCCAAAACTTTTGAATATTAACATGACTGGACTGTTTCACAGCATAAAACATTTCATGTGCAAAAATATTTAAAATATTGTATAAATTACTTTCAAGTTATGTGTATAAGGTATATATGGAACATAAATGGATTTGTCTTTTAGACCTAGGTCCCTGGCCCCAAGATATCTTGCTATGAATATGAAGCTATCCCAAAATCTGAAATCTGCAATTCTTCCATCCCGAGGTTTTTGGATAAAGAATATTCAATCTGCATTCAAGTGCAAGTCAAAATGTCCCAGTCCATTGCAAAGGGGAGTCATTAGTTCATTTTTTCATTAATCCACTCTTCAAGCCATTTGTATTACATACTTAGCAAGTTAGATACAAGATGTCACACACATTAATGTTTTCCAGAACCTATTGATGAGATACAAAATCCTTGATGTACCTTAGAAAATTTTCTATACTCTGGTCCTGTGTTCTTCTCTATCCTAATTTCTTACCACCTTTCTACTTTCTACAGTTGGGTTTTCAGTGCTTCAGTTCTTTGGACAGGCTGGACTCTCTCTTCACACCTGACCTCTGCATGTGGTATTCCACCTGGATACTGTCTGGCTAATTTCTATATAGCTTTGGAGTCTTGGCTTATGTATCACATATGACTGCAATAATCTGATGCTTGATTCATTGAGCAGCAAACATTTGAATGAAGAGTTTGGTAATTCAGTTTTGTTTTAGGACAATTGCTCTGGTTTTTAGGGGAAGGATGACCTAAATCAGTCAGACCTAAAGAGGACCTTAATAACGACTATAGCACAGACATGGAATCTAAAAGAAGTCTTGCTGTTTCTTTCTCTCTCCTTTTCTTATTAGCCGTCCCTCCCAGTCATAACACCAGTGTTCTCATTTAAGAACATTGAAAATGTTTGTTCCATACTCAGAACTTCCCCTCCACCCAATTCCACCCCCACAGTTTTATCACTTGCTTAGGTTATTTGTGATCGTGCCTTACTGATTAGCTCCTTTGAAGAAAGAGATTGCATTAAAACAAACTTCCTCCTCTAGCCCTTTACACTTCCTGGCCTAATGCCTTGCAGCTAGTAAGTGCTCAATGAATATTAAGCAATAAAAGCATTTATTATATGTAAAGCATTAGATGAAGCAATATGGGGGGAGGAGTACAAAAAATGAATCATTTTTTCAAAGATAAAAGAGATCTACTTAGTGAGAGAGATGCAAATGATTACAATACAAGGTAGAATTAAATAAGTGTCATTTCTGAAAGTCTGAGCAGTGTGCTAAGGGAACATAAAAGAATTATTATATCCTTCTGGGATACCTAGGGATGTTTCACAGAGAAGGTTGCATGTGAACTAGATGCAGAGGAATTAAGACTCCTGCAGGTTGAAAAGAAGAGAGGGAAAGGAAACTAAGGAATGGAGCCCCTGGGCTATTTGGTGAAGGACAGATACTCCAGTGGATAGGACTGGAATGAACGATCATGAACTGATCTAATGGAACTTGGCTCAAAATGTGAACAGAGGCTAGACTGGGAGGACTTTAGTGCTGTATTAAAAAGTCTAGGCTTTGTGATATAGGTGACAGGAATGTGAGGAGAATGGTGGTGCAGTTGAATATAACTGCTTTAGTCCAGCTATTGTGAACAATGAACCAAAATAGTGAGATTCTGCAAGAAGACAGACACTTTGCGTGAGGGCAAGTAAAAATAGAAATCAGGGGTTAAAACGGAAGTACGCTCTGGAGGTAGAACTTATGGGACTAGTGAAGGGTAGAAATTGGAGAGCATGAGACAGAGAGACTGAGAGAGAGAGAGAGAGAGAGAGGGAGCGAGAGAGAGGGAAAGAAAGAGAGTGAGAGGCTAAAAGTGATTTTGAAAGTTTTAACCTATAGGTGCTGAGATAGTAGTTTGGGCATTTGTGGTTGATGCACTCTTTTAAACTAGAGAAAAGAGGAGGCAGCAGAGTCCTTGGAACCATAAAGATGTGCCTAGCATGCTTTGAAGAAGTCAGTCAAGGCTGGATCAGTGAACTACCTGGAGCAGCCTGCAGGGTCATTTGTGGAGGGTGATTGGTGGTGGTGGTGCAGTTTCCTCCTTTATCCCCATTCCCCTCAGACTGGGTTGTTTAGCTCAGTGGAAAGACCCTGGGTTTTTGGGATGGGGAGTTTGAGCTTGGGTCTCCCAGATGTTCCTCCCTTGCTGTGTGACCTTGGGCACATTACTTTTTATCATCAGGCCTCAGTTTTTCCACTTGTAAAATGAGAGAGTTGGCCAAGTTAAATTCAAAGGTTCCTTTTAACATAATGTTCTTTGATTTGTAAAATACAATGCTTAGAATTTCAGAATACTTGTGAAATTAAGCCAGAGTCTACCAATATGGGTCACCAGTAATGCCGACTCTCTCCCCAAAGTTCTATCCGTATTTTCAGAATGTCCATGCATCGTGGCCAATGCACTTCTGCCCTACAGTTAGTTACATGTAGTTTGTTCATAAGACATAAATTTAAATTGATCAGTTTTTGATGACTATTTTCTAGCAATACAATGTTTTACTTTTTTGCGGGGGAGGTAGGGAGTTCATTAGAATCTCCAAGCAAATTATGAGAAAAAAGTGGCAGTCCCTTACTGTGGTCAGCAAAGAGTCTGACCAGCCTACTTCCGCTCTCTAATCTCTTGACCTTCCTTAAGGGCGCGGCTCCTCAATAACGGCTCTGATTCTTTTTTAAAAAACAAAATGTGCTATTTATCAAAAGCAGCTAAAAAGGGGCCAAAAAATAGGAAAAGAAAACGAACACCCCAGGGTGTAGCTGAACATGCTTATTATGTGTGAAGTTGTTAGTAATGAATGTGACACTCTTCCTCCTCCTCCCTTTCCATTTCTAAACCCCAAAGAAAAAAGAAAGGGATTGGGGAGGGCAATGGCTATTCAATCCAGAAGAGACCTTTTCAAAAGGTGCAGACTGTTCAGAGGCATGTTATTTCTTGATTATTTTGTTTTAAGCCCCAGTTGACCTTCCAGACTAAAAGGAACGGTCCCAGAGTATCCTGAGAAACACTTTTTTGGAATTTTTCTCTAAATCTTGGAAGCCTGGACACATAGCATTCAAAAGGACTCTTTGAAAAAAGCTGGTCCATATTTCTTCTTGGGTGAGTCGATGACAGAATGTTTATCTGAACTAATCATGGGAGATTTTCCAGTGTTGCATTTTTTTGAGAAGTGGGATTCTCTTAAGGAGGCTGCAGACACTTCGAGGAGAGCTTTCCAAGAACAGCTTCATGCGTTCTCTCCACAGCCTCTTGCCGGGCTGGAGCACTGATGTGATAATCAGAGTCCGTCCGCGCTGCTGAAAAGTCTTCTTGTTCTGACTGCCCCCTCCTTTCAGTCATCATTAGAATTCTCCAGCTATGAATCCCCTATTGTCTGTAGGAGCCCACGATCCCCCACACCATGCCGAGGAAGGAATGTGAGCCTCCTAGGTCTGGCTCTCAGTCTCAACCTTATCCAGCAGGTCACAAAGCCCCATTTATATGCAGCTCCAAAGTTTTATCATAATTCTTTATCGCCTCAACCCCATATATCCTCCAGCACAGTCAGGAGACTTCCAGTAATGAAGCCCATTTATCCTCATTTTCTCAATTGGCACACTTAAAGTTTCAATATTTATGTTCACACTGTCTTAATTTTGGATGTCAAAGATAGTCTACCAGACAAGGAACATTGCCTAAGGATAATTGACCCACGTGGATGAGTTCACCAGAGTCTGATGTAGTATGTCATATTGCCAACCATTGCATCCCAAGTAGTTACTTCTAACAGCTCAGTGGAAAAATAATAGTAAATGCTTCTGTATGCCATGCGGCAGTGTCACTGAAGTCTCACATCTTAGAAAGTAGGATTATCCACTTTTTATTGATGGGGAAACTAAAGTTCAGAGAGATTAGCTCATTTATATGCACATAGGGGCTGTGGTGAGATTCAAACCCAGGCCTCGGTCTGTAAACGCATAGTGTTTCTACCTCCTTTGCCTCTTATCAGAAATACACTGTGTGAGTTGTTTGAAATGAGTGTAACAGACATTTTTCATCACAGATGTATTAAGAATTATGAACTTAGAGTGTTAAGATCCTCCGGCCAACTATGTAATGAGAGCTGCTCTGATAAGACTTAGCACAATGTCGAGTCAGTTAGAATTTGTAGCATATGTTTCACCTATCAATAGGTGGCAGTATTCACCTAAATCTCCTCAAGAGGAGTCCGCACAAGTCCCTACTTCTTACACCATCCCCAAGGCCATCTATATTCTCTGATGCACTGGATTTGGTCATAATGAACAGTGTGTGTAATAAATGGTTGCTAGCGAGATCTCAGTCATGTCTCAGTCCATTGAGATGGGACTGTAGTGGTGCTGTGGTAGAGGACTGTGATCTTTCACAGAGATATGGGACTCCTTCCCCATCTACACCACCCATTTTGGCCTTTTCTCTAGGGAGACCTTTCGTTGGGAATTCAAAACCAAAGATACTTTTTGGGTCCTCAGTTACTTTAACAATGTTATGTTGAATTTGCAAATTACTTTAAAGGGAAATTGTTACAGATCCAAGATGTGATAATTCATGAACCAGCAAAAGATTGCTCAGATTAAGAGACTAAAATAGTTAACAAGCTACATGGTCAACTTCTCCAAAGTTCTATGTACATGTTCACCTACCCGTCAAATTATAGGAACTTCACTAGCAGGTATGAAAATGAACCCCAGAGGTCAGTGTTCAATGGACAACTCAAAGTGGTTGAGTGGATGAATTAGAATGCTAAAGGATAGAAGACTGCCTAATTTAAGGGAGACCCCTTCTTCCTCATCGGCCTAATGTTTCTCTTTCTCATCTTTTTCTTTCTTTCTTTTTTTTTTAAAGTAAAGTATAATGTTAAAATATCTGTAGTGTGCTAGGAATGTAGCTTAGGGTTCGTGCACTTGCCTAGCATATGCGAGGGCCTGAGTTCAATTCCCAGTACTGTGAAAAGAAAGTTCTACAAAAATATTTGCAGTTAAAAACATTGGCACAGAATCAGCTTCTATTTTCTAGCTGCCAATAGGAGTCTGCCTGGTAGAACTTAATTTTATGCAGTCAAGCAAATAAGTGCCATGGTAAAGAAAAGGATAAAAGGCAACACTTAGACCCTATCTTTGTGCTGCTGGCTTCTCCATTTTCATTCATGATATTCCGCACCAGGCCTTGTCAGTGATGACCAAGGTGCACTTAGAAGCCAGATGAGTCCTAACTCACCTACTCAAGAAGTTGACTCAAGTCAGATTCTCAGGAGACTAGAATCTCTTCAAAAAAATTCAGATTGGCTGGTGGACTAAGGAAGGTGGCACTAAGACGCGTATTTGCTTCTCATTTATGTCCCCACATGGGATGGCGTTTTTCTCCTGGGCTGCTGCAGTATTTGTAACTACGCCAGCTTTCTCAGCACAGCCTGCCTTCATTCAGGTTATGTGGGCTCCATGTCCTTTCCTTCCTGGGTTGACATATTGGACTCAGCCCTCTTTAACTTTTAAGTTTCCCCCTCAGCTCCTAGAGTGGGACCCCTTGCGTGACAGATGATCTTTAGCACATGTGTATTTAATTGAACAGAGTTAAAGAGAACCCAGAAGTGTGCATTTTATATATTTTGTCCAGGTTCAAGAAAAGTTGCTGCCTGAGTGTTGGGTATGATGCATGGGTCACATTTCTTAGTTTTGATCTGATCTTTCATTTCAGACAGCATTTGGAACTGTAATCATATCATAGCAAAGCCCATTTCATCCCCAGGATCCAGAATTAACTAATTTTGTAAAAATTATTTTATGTTTTTGGCAAGACCACATATAAAGGTTAAATGCAGAGGCAAGCACAAAAACAGTTACCATGGATATTAAATGGCCAACATAAAGTGTATCACTCCAATCACTAATATTTCCTGCCTTTGTGGTTTGCAAGCCCAATGCACACTAAAAAGCTGAACGGGGCAAAGTTGTTTCCTAATGGTAGTTATCATTGTTTCCCATATTAGGGCAATGCTAAGCACAAGGAGGGGACACATTAATCTTCAAAAGCTTACAAAATTGCATTCAATCCATTAGGCATATCAGGAGATATTGCCTTGCTCTGGAAATGATTTACCCAGTTGAATATCATGGGTATAATGAAGTTGTCAACAGCCACAGTGCAGCCGTAGATGGTCTGATTACGTGTTGACTGTGTTGGTTATTCAAGGACAGACCAGGAAGGAAATTGTTGTCATATTGTCTGCCACATTCCCAGTCCCAGTACTGGTGATAAACCTGATACCCATAGGCACACAGAAAAACATCAATAACAGCAGCAAAGTCGGAAGAAAGAGCATGGTCTTCTGCTGGTCTCTGATTCCCGCATTGCTACAGTCTCTCTCTTCCTGTGCCTCCTATCTGTCATCCATCTTTTTTTTTTTTTTAAGAAAAATCACCATGACAAGGGGTGGAAGTTTAGATTCTAGCCCTTTAAACAAACATTCCACAATGGACTTCCTGAGCCTGTCGTACCCTGCAAATGAGCAGCCGTCCAGCAAGCAAATGTTAACTGGGTAGGTGGGATTCACACCTTCCCTAAGAGTCAAAGGTAAAGACAGGTGGAGTTTCCCTTTTGACATAAGGGTCTAAGCAGGTTTGCTTGCACTGTCTCTTGACTGCAACTAAAGTCTTCTTGAAGACTCTTGTGGCTTCTTTTTTGAAAATCATGTTCAACTTTCTTTTCTTTTAAGAGAGGTGATCAAACTATGTGATCTAAAGACCATTTCCAGTGCTCACATGCTACGTCATCAAGAGACTGACAGAGTACTTACTTAGCACAGAGATGAATATTCTGGCATAAACATCCCACGTTCTATTTTTGCTCAGCAATGCTTGGTTTGTATTGAGATGTGCTGATACCACAGAATCAATATATTCAATACATATGATCACTCTTTCCCCACTGAAATTTGCTTTAAACAAGTTCTTCATTAGGAAATGTTTTCTCTCTTAAGTAACAACTAATGTATACATTCCTCATTAACAGAAATGTGCTGTTATTTATGTTATCTTTGATAAAACCAAGACACTGTTTCTGTTGGTGAGCATGGTACTTTTTGCCTACTTGCTTCCCATAAAACACAGGCATTTGCTCCTTTGATTTTTCTAGGGGAAAATCTAGCGTGGTGATTTGCTGAAGGAGCAGTTTTTGTGGTCAGTCAAGAAGTAGAGAAAACTCTCCTCTTTCCAATCTCACTTAATTTTTTTCTCATGAGTGTCAATCAAAATGTTTTTTCAAAAAGCTTCCAGAAATATTTCTATGTGGAGTTTGATCCCAGGCCTACACTGAATCGTTGGTCCCTATGGCCAAAGTTCAGAAAGGGTCCTCTCGCCCTGGGTGAACTACTACATAAATAAATCTCTAAAGAGAACTTTCCTCTTTTCCATGTCCTCCCTAACATTTATTGCACAGTCAGGGTTCCTTAGATGACATAGAATGCCTGCCTCATGACCCATTCTGCTGCCAAGTTGTTCATCTTGCTACCCTTGCAAGAAATATCACATCAGTCTGACAAATGGAAGATCCTCCTTGGTTTATCTCCATGACTTCAGGGTGTCAAATCTCAAGACTGAAGAGAGAATCCTCTACACTTTGTCACAGTGATAACTGAGAATATTAAGGTGAAGGAGAAGTGAGAAAGTTAGTTGTATTTACACATTCAAACACAGTAGTGAAGACCTATAACTGGGTGATAAGACTCAGTAATTATAAAGACAGACCACACTATCAGTTAAAGACTGGGCTGTAAATGCCACTTTGCCCGTTAAAACTACTCTCAGATGAGAGGAAAAATTTCCATTCTTTAAAAAATGCCAGATCATGTTTGCTGTACAAATATCAAGAGTGTCTGACCCAAAACACACAGCTACAAGGAGACATTTGATAAATTTGAGAAAGAAGGAAAAAAACTCAGAAAAATTGAAAGAAAGCTAAGGAAGTGGTAGTTGTACTATTTAAGAAAGTTTTAAGGATTTGTCTCATTAATTTTTGTCTCATCTCTATTCTTCCAGTCTTGCCTCCCAGATGTTGGCTCAGCCCTTGGATTGCTGGCTCAGTTCTTCTGTTTTCAGGCTCTTGTCCCATTTCTCTTTCTTCACTCTATCCCAGACTTTGAACTCCCATGAGTCTGGACATAAGACAGTCTGAATGGGTGCTCTGGCCACTTTGTCAGATTGTTTAGCAGAGCTTTCTCAGACTGCAGATGTCAAGTCCTACCTGCAGTTCTTCCTCCGCATGGTCAGACCTACTAGAGGTATCACTCCAGGCAGCAAAGCAAAGAATGGAACTAGAGGCTCAATGGTTTATTCATTTCATGAATTATTTGGAAAGAAAATCTAAAAGTTTTCCTAGAGAAGATTAAAAGGACAGCAGCTGGCACTTTGTTTCTTCCCTCTGTACTTCCTTTTCAACCAGGGTAATCTTCTCTTAATTTGAAAGGGAAGTCACAATGGCTCACTATTACTCAGATCCTCAATACTTCAACATAGTCTACCAAATACAAGCAGAGGTAGTAATCAGTTCTCATTGCTTATTAGTCCTTCGCCTTCAGCATTAAGGAAAGTGAGGATTATATGTGACATTTGCAAATGCAAAATGCATTGAATTTTCAAAGCATACATTCACACACTCACACACACACCCATATTCACCAGCTCCCCCAGACATGTTAGTGAGAAAATCAAATATTCAGGCACATGTATTCATCATAAACAAAATATTGACAGTGTGATGAGGCATGAGATGGAGGAATTGTGGCTAGCTTAACTGAATTAAACCAATTGGCTGAAGAGGGTTATATGTAGCCCATTGAAACACACTTGCACTAAAACAAGTAGAGCTCATTGTGAGCTTGGCAGCACTGAGTTGTTAAACTGAGAGTGAATCCATGACTGAGAGCATCAGACATCACACACAGTCCCCAGAATTAAAGCGAAATGCTTTTGAGATCTGTTTGAAAAAAATCATGATTGGTTTCCAAGCAATCCAAAACCATTCCTCTCTTCTTTTCTCTGAATCTATATCTTTCTTTACTTCATTTCTAAGAGACCTTAGGATTCAAGATGCTGTAGACTGTTGTACAATATTACAGACGAAGGCAACCTAAACTGGGGAACCAATGTAGGAAAAAGTCTAGGATACTAGAAATTAAATGTGGATTAGAATCAGGAGATATGAACAAAAGCTCTGATTTTCTACTTACAAATTTTCTTATCTGTAAGGTGCAGTTAATGTCCATACCTCATAAAAGGCTTAAATAAACAGATCAAAAGGTAAAGAAATGGCCAGAAAGCATAAGAAAAGATGCTAAACATGATTCATCATCAGAAATTGCAAAGTAAAGCTACAGTGAGGTGCCAGTGTACACAAACTATAATAGTTAAAATCACGTGTTGGAGAAGTGTGTATTCATCTCAGATGCCCATTTTTGGATTGGGTCCTTGAATTTTAGAGGCCTGATTTTTTTAAATTCTCTATATGTTTTAGATAGAAGTCCCTTGTCTGATGGACAATTGGCTAAGATATTTTCCCAGTTTGTGGGTTTTCTTTTCACTCTGCTGGAGATTTCCCTTGACATGCAAAAACTTTTTAGTAGGATGAGATCCCACGTGTTGATTCTGGGAAGTGTTTCCCGTGCAATCTGATTTTTGTTCATGAACTCTCTGCCTACTCCTATGTCATCAAGATTTTTACCTACTCTGTCTTGTAGTAAGTTTAGTGTCTCTGTTTTTATATTCAGATCTTTGATCCATTTTGACTTTATTTTAGTGCATGATGATAGGTATCTGAGATGAATACACACTTCTCAGAGAAAGAAATACAAATGGCAAATAAATATATGAAAAAATGTTCAACATCAATGGTCATTCGGGAAATGCAAATTAAAAAATGCTAAGATTCCATCTCATTCCAGAAAGAATGGCCAAGATTAAAAAATCAACCAACAGCAAATGCTGGAGGGGCTGTGGGGAAAAAGGAACTCTTCTCCACTGTTGGTGGGAGTGTAGACTGGTGCAGCCACTGTGGAAGTCAGTCTGGAGATTCCTCAAGAAGCTAGGATTAGAGATCCCTTTCAACCCAGCTATCCCTCTTCTGGGCATTTTCCCAGAAGAATTGAAAACATCATACCACAGTGATATCTGTGCACCTATGTTTATAGCAACCCAATTTGTAATAGCCAGATCTTGGAAACAACCCAAGTGCCCATCAATCAAAGAATGGATAAAAAAGATGTGGTATTTTTATACAATGGAGTACTACTCAGCTGTTAAGAAAGATTGCATTGAGACTTTTGTAGGTAAATGGTCACGACTTGAGACCATACTTGTAAGTGAGATAAACCAGGTCCACATGTGTAAATACCGTATTGTCTCCCTAGTGTAAGAAGTGGAAAAGTATATATGATCCAAAATCTATAATAGATACTACGTAAAGGTAAAAAACAGCTCAAAGAGCAAAAGTAACTGGGAAGGGAAAAGGTGGAAAGAGAAAAGGGAAGAGGAAAAGATATAAACCTGTATATATGTATATGTAAGATAACTAAAATGAACACACTGTTGAATCTATTTGTTATTGAGAAAGAACAGTTAATACTCATATGATTAGATCAATTTTACATGTCTATATCTGTTAATGTAAGTAATCATTTTAAAGATAACGATATGCAATATTGCAACCATTGTCAAGTTTCTATCATCTGATTTTGTAAACCTGCAATGTTACTGTTGTGTATTTACTCTAGTCTTTTGTTTGTCTCTTTTGCTTGTTGTCTTTGTTTTATATGTCTTTTTTTCTATTTTTTCTTCGCTTAAATAAAAAAAAATCACGTGTTGGAAAGGGTGTGAAGCAACTACAATACACAACGTTTGCTGATGAGGACTTCAAGTGATATAACTTTGGAGAACTATTTGGCAGTTTCTTATAAAGTTAAATATAATACATGCCTTATTACTCAGTATTTAACTTCTGGGTTTTAACCCAAAGAAAGGAAAATAAATGCCTACAAAAAGTCATGCAGGAATTTTATAGTACTGTAGTTTTAGTCAAAATAGCCAATCTGGGAAGAGTTGACATATCATCAGTAGGTTAATAGATAAATTGTGGTATATTCACTCTATGAAGTATTACTCAACAATAAAAGAGAATGAACCACTGAGACATAATATAATATGAATGAATGAATGCAAAAAACATAAGATTGAACAAAATAAGCCATAACCAATAGAATACTTACTGAACATTGCATTTCCATGAAGGCCAAGAACTGGTAACACTGATAAATGGTGATAAAAATCAAAACAATATTTGCATAAGGTCTGGCATGATGGAATAACTGAAAATAGTATAGGGATTCCTCAAAAAAAACTTTTAAAAACTGTTGTAAGTTCCAGCAATCCTGCTTCTGGCCATATATAAATTAATACCTCAAAGAGATATCCACACCTTCATTATTATTGCAGCATTATTCATAATACTAAAGATATGGAATCAACCTGTGCTCAATGATAGATTAATAGGTAAAGAAAGACACACACGCACACAAAGGAATATTATTTAACCTTTAAAAAGAAGATATCCTGTCATTTGGGACAACATAGATAAACTGGAAGGACATTATGCTGAGTGAAATAAGCTATTCACAGAAAGACAAATATTGCCTGCTCTCATCTATATGTAGAATTTTAAAAGTTAAACTCATGGTACTAGAGTGTAGAATACTTGTTGCCAGGGCTCAGTCTAGCACAACTTATGCAATATTTATATTGGGAGATATTGGTCAAAGGATATAAAGTTTCAGTGATGTAGGATAACTACCTTCTGAAGATGTAATGTACAGTATGGTGACTATAGTTAACAATATTGTATTGTTTACTTGAAATTTGATGAGAGTAGATCTTAAATGTTCCCAACACATTTACACAGAAGATAACAGCATGAGGTGATGAAAACATAATTAGCTTGATAGTAGTACTCATCTCAATGTATATATCCATCAACACATCATATCATATTATACATCTTAAATATATATGTATATATAATTTTTGTTTGTCAAGGGTACCTCAAAAAAGTTTTAAAAGATTAATTTTTAGCCGGGCATGGTGGCGCATGCCTTTAATCCCAGCACTCGGGAGGCTGAGGTAGGTGGAGCATTGTGAGTTCAAGGCCTGCTTGGGCTACAACACAAGTGCAAGGCCGGCCTGAGTTACACAGTGCGACCCTGCCTCAAAAAAAACCAGGGCTGCGAATTTGGCTCAGTGACTTAAGTGCCCGTCTGACAGGCATGAGGTTGTGAGTTCAATCCCTGGTGCCTCGAAAAAAAAAAAGATTAATTTTTTTTCCTAATGTAGAAGAATAAGAAGAAGGAGGAGGAGGAGAAAGGGGAGGAAGAGAAAGAGTAGAAAGAAAAAGAAGAAAGAGGAATAAGGAGTAGGAATGGGAAAGAAAGATAAGAGCAGAAATTAGTGAAATTGAGAATATAAATCAATAGGAAAAAACAATTAAATGAACGTTAATTGAAAAATAAATAAAATTGGCACATCTATTAATACTGATTAAGAAGAAAGAGAGAGGACTAAATTTATTGATGCAAGGAATTAAATGGAGAATATTATTACCTGCCCTACAGAGACTGAAGGAATAATAAGAAAATATGAGGGTCAATTTCACAAACATAAATTTGATACTTACAATGAAATAATCCACTTACTTGAAAAGCAGACTAGCACAACTTACTCATTATGAAAGATAATTTTTTATTATCCTTTAGCTATTACAAAAATTGAATTCATAATTTAGACCAAAAAAGTCTTCAGGCTCAGAGTGGTTCACTGGAGAATACTACAAAATATTTAAAAAAGAATGAACAACAATTTGACTTAATGCCTTTCAACATAGAAGAATACGGAAAACATTGTAATTTATTTTATGAAGCTGGTATCACCTTAAGAGGAAAACTAGACAAAGAGAGTGTCAAAAAGTAAAACTATAGCCAATGTTCCTCATAAATGTAGATGCAAAAATTATTAATCACACATTAACAAAGAACTCAACAATATATAAAAATATATACACGTACTAATTGGTATTTATTTAAGAGGTGCGAGGCTGGCTCACTATTTGAAAATCAGTGAATGTAATCTTAACAGGTGAAAGAAGAAAATACATGATCATATAAATCAATACATAAAAAATATTAGATAAAACTCAGGATTCATGAGTCATTCATGATAATTACTCTGAGAAAAACAGCAATAGAGGAAATGTCCTCAGTTTGACAAAGAACCTCTACTAAATACCCTACATCTAACGTAATAGTGAAAGATGAAAAACTGAATACCTTACCCCTATGTTCATGAAAATATCTTCAATGTTAAGTCTCACCACTTTTATTCATCTTAGTGCTGGACTTTCTAACCAGTGAAGCCGTCAAGAAAATAAGAGGTGCATATATCAAGAAGTGAAGGAAGAAGTACTGCCAATATTTGAAGGTAAGATGATTGTGTAGAAAATTTCAAGGAATCTACAAAAAGTTCCCTAGAACTGGTAAGTGATCACAGCAAGATCACAGGGTAAGAGATTAACATGTAAAAATCAGCTTATTTCTATATATTAGCAATGATTACATGGAGACAGTTTTTGAATTATACTTGCTCAAAATACGAAATTTTATCTCTCTATATAACAAAATTTGTACAAGACTTGTATACTGGAAACTCCCAAGTGCTGATGAAGAAACAAAGATGATGTTAATAAATAGACAGATCACCTTCATGGATTTGAAGATTCAATATACTAAAATATCAATTGTCCTTAAGTTGGCATACATATTTGCTGCAGTTTCTATCAAAGTGCCAGAAAATTTTTTTAAATACAGAAGAGTTTTCTAAAATATAGTCAGAAATGCAAATAAGCTAAAATAGTTGAAACAATTTTGGAAAAAGAAAAATAAAGTGGGAGGAATCAGTGTACTCAACTTCAAGTCTTACCATATAACCTAAAGAAATGAAAACCATGATATTGGCAGAAAGCAAGAGAGAGAGAAAGCAGGGAAAGGGAGAGGGAGAAGGAGCAGGAGACTGAGAGGGAGAGAGAGATCCAGAAAAGGAGATCAAGAAATTAACCCGCACAAGTATATCAACTAGAGTTTAACAAAGAGTCAAGAGTATCTAACAGAGGGAAGATGGTGCTTCTGGCAGAGCAGTCTGGCATTATGAGGCAAAATAGAAAATGGACTTCAATTTAAGTTTTAGATCTTATGCACAAATTAAGTCAAGAAAAATCATGAATTTAAATATAAAACTATAACACTTCCAGGAGAAACAGGAAAATATCTCCAAGATGTAGGATTTCTCAGAATTCTTAGATTTGTGACAAATCTATTAAAGACTAATTTGATAAGTTTAACTATCAAAATGAACTTCTGTTTTGTAAAAGGTCCTGTTTGAAGGATGAAAAGACAAGCTGCAAAATGGGAAAATATTTTTAACCTACATATCAGACAAAACACACATATCCAGAATATACAAAAATTCTTAGGCTAAAAGTGAACTCAGTGGTTGAAAGGTGCCTATGCCAGGCTTGGTTTCCATCTCCAGCACTGAGAAAAAAGAAAGAAAAGAAAGGAAGGAAGGAAGGAAGGAAGAAAGGAAGGAAGGAAGGAAGGAAAGAAGGAAGGAAGGAAGGAAGGAAGGAAGGAAGGAAGGAAGAAAGAAAGAAAGAAAGAAAGAAAGACAGACAGAAAGAAAGAAAGAAAGAAAAGGAAGGAAAAGAAAATTCTCAAAATGCGGCATCAAAAATCTAATTAAGAAATGGCCCAAATACATGCAGAGGTATTTCACTGAAGAGGGTATATAGATAGCATAAAAGCAATAAGCATTTGAAATAAACATATGAAATTATGTTTAGCATCATTAGTCCCTAGGGAAATGCAAATTAAAACTACAGTAAGTAATCACTACAGACATGTTAGAATGGCTAAGCAAAAAATAGTGGCAACACCACTATAGACACAAGAAACTAGATCATTATCACATTGCTGGTGGGAATGTAAATGGCACAGTCATTCTGGAAACCAGTTTGGGATGTTTCTTTAAAAACTAAACATCCAGCTAACATATATTGCAGCAATTATAATATGGAATTTATCTCCAAGAAATAGGACTTGTGTTTGCATAAAGTCCTGTACACAAATGTCAACAGATGTATTTGTCATAATAGCCCCAAACCAGAAACTACTCAGTTGTCATTCAGTAAATGAAGGGTTAAACAGACTGCATAAATACATCCACACCTCAACGGAATATTATTCAACAAAAAAAGAAGAAATTTAGATATACGAAACACTCTAGATAAATCTCTAGAGAATTGTCCTGAATAAAAAGCCAATATTAAAACGTTATACCTCATATTAGTCTACTTACATAGCATTTTTGAAATGCAAAATTATGGAAATAGAGAGATTAGTAGTTATAAGGATTAAGCAGGAACTGAGAGTGGGAGCAGAAGGGAAGTGTGAATGGTTTAGAACAATAAGTTGAAGGATCTTCGCTGCGGTAGGATTGTTATGTTCTTGATTAAGTCTGTATCACTATTCCTGCTTCAATACCATTATGTGATGCAAGATGTTACCACTGGAAGATTCTGGGTAAAGAGAACATGGGATTAATCTCCTTGTATTATTTCTTACAACGTCATTGTGTGGAATTACAATGGTCTCAGAGTTAAATGGTTGATTAAAAAGTTGGGCAAATATGAAAATAGCCTGTTTTGGTAGTTTGGTTTAATATCTCTTCAATATTCAAGTGTACCTTGATTTGTGGTTGGGTTATATCCCAATGAAACTTTCACAGATGAAAACTATCATAAATCAAATATGCATGTGATACTCCTAACCTCCCAAACGTCATGGCAATGCAGTGCCTTGTAGAGTAGCAGCTGATCCCTCCATGATCCCGTGGATGTATGGGAGCTGCAGCAGCATCTGCCACCCAGAATTGCTACAGACATTCTTATTGCATATTATTAATTTGAGAAAAGATCCAAATTCAAAATTCGAAGTAAATCTCCAAGTATGATGGTGCTGTTGCACCACCATAAAGTAAAATAAAAAATGGCAATTTAAACCATTGTAAGTTAGAGAACATCTCCTATTGGTGGTTTCATGGCATGAAAACTATAAATAGTATTATAGAGTGGTTCTGGGAACATCAAGGCTGTGTCAGCTTGGGTGGCAATGATCTAGTGCTGAACAGCAGATAGATGGATTTTGTATAAAGCATTTATACTTGGAGGTATGCTATCTGATTCACCATTGTTGAGCCAAGGTCTAGTATAGTGCTTTACACACACAAACACACACACACACACACACACACACACACGCACGCACACACGCACAGAAAGTCAACAATTGCTGAATGCAATATTGAATAAAAGATCACTTTCAGAAATCCACTAACCATACTGCCTCTGAGTTGGACTGTGTTGATTATATGCCAAGTCTAATGGAATTGTTGCCTCTCAGGTTCTCTAGTGATGATGTTCAAGAGCAATATAAAGTGACTTGCCTGAAAATTTGGTATCCAGATTGCTCAGAAATCAGAAGCACTCCTTGGTGGGAGCCAAAGAAATTGTGGCCTCATAAGAGGAGGCAGAGCATAGATTGCATGTTATTTTGAGTAACAAATTCACTCTCAGGAAATAGTCCTATGATTTTCCATCAATGGATATGCAATCACATGAACAAATAGTGCACATTTTATTGCAAGAGTGTTTCTGGTCACCAAAATTTGGACTCAATTGGACTTTAAATAAACTATCACAATCTTTATAGTAGAACACTATGCAGCTGTTAAAAAGACCAGGGAGATAAGCATTCAAGACATAGAAAGGCATTCAAGACATAGAAAGGCATTCAGGACAAATTTTAAACAAAAAGTTCAAAACACGTTTTCTTTTTTTGCATAAAAAGTAGTACAAACTCTAAGTTTGGTAGTATAGACATACGAATAGCAGAAATACTCTGCTATTAAACTGATTATCTTGGGAGGTGGTAGAATTATGGGGGACTCATTCTATTTCTGTAAGTTTGAGTAGGTTACTATTGGTTTCAGTAAATTTTGTAATCAGATAAAGATGTTTTTCTTTTAAAGAAAGAATACAAGCTTTGGAATTTAACAGACTTATGTTTGAATTCCAGCATTTCTACTAACTATGCAAATTTGGATGTTACTTAATCTCCTTAGTAAGTAAATTTTCCTCATCTGTGAAATGGAGATAATTGTATTTAATATATGAAGTTATTTTATGACCAGGGTCTGTCTTAAAGCAGTTATTCTAAAAACTATGTTTGTTACTACTGCCAAGACTGTTGAAAAACAGTAGATATCTGATTGTTGCATTTGGCTGTGACTTATCAATGGAGTAAAACCTGATATCCAACAGGCCTGGCAGATTCACTGAATTTTTAGGACAAGCTGCTTTCTCTCAGTTATTTTCTATTCTCAGCTAAGATTCAAAATAAATATCATTGCAGTATCAGTACACTGTTTGGATATTCATGTTTTATAGACAGGCTCATGTCTTACTCTTCATTCAGCTGCCAAGGTCTTGAATTTCCCTGCTAAGCCAATTTAGCTAACTTAGTGAACTACAAAGCTTTTTAAAGCTGTGTATCTTCACCACTGCACCCAACTTCACTCAAAAATGGCAGAGCCACCAAGGCATTCTTCAATTAGGTCTCTGGTTTTCAATTTTGTTTTGGAAGATGAATGTCCACATTGATTTTTGGACCATCTGATAGAGAAAGCCTCAGTTCAGTCCATTGTATGACAGAGCTTTGATGCCATGTAGTTAAAATGGGACAGGATAAGCCAGCCAAAGTGTTTTAGAGCATTTATGATTAAGCTGAGCCATTATGACTGATTGATCCCAAACTATTGCACAAAACCCACTGTGACCTTTAATGTCCAGAAAGAGCCAATCTGATCTGTCAGTGACTACACCGCTAGAAAACAGACAGACCAGAGTTTAATCCCAGTTGATGGCAGAAGAGGTAGCATAGCTGACAACTTGGATCTGATGCAGGTCACACAACCCCAAATATTCTTTCTTACATCTGAGAGGTAGCCCAACACACGAGACATTTCTGTTTGCACTGTGGATATCTGAGGCACTATGGGAATATGCCCAGTGACATCGAACTCACTAACTTTGGAGGAATGCTATCTTTACACAGTTTTGTGAGAACATTGCCTATGGTTACTAATACAAGCATGCCAACTCTTGCCCTCTCTACCTCCAGGGATGATGCAGAAAACTAGATTAGAAAACAGTTACTGTGTATTGAAATCAGTGGTCACAATTCTTTTAAAGTACTTGTGTGCATTAATATGTGATGCTTGACTTGAGGGGAACCCAAATTCTAAAGATGCTGGAGCAGATTTCTTAGTGCAGAGCTACATAGATAAGGGAGAGACCCTCAGCCTTGTGGGCAATCAGACAAATATTTTAGGATCCTATCACAGTACACTGACAAGAATGGATGTGTCCTGGCTGTGAAATCTGTCTTCCTAGTACCCTTGAAACCCTGTAGGAGCAGCAGTAGAAGAGGTCATTTTCCCAAATGCTTTGCTCCCTGAGCTTGTGTGTCTGACCCATCAATACTGACCTTGAAACTTTCAGTTTGATTCATTTTCTTTAAAAAAAAAAGCAATTTCCTGTGTCTAAGGGAGGGGGGAAAAGGTTAAAAAATATCATTAAAAAGGCTCCAAAGATTTTTGGGACATCAAATTGCTCTGACAAACCATTTTTATGAGTTAAGTGTAAAGGAAACAGAAACATACGGATTAAGTTTCCCTTAAAATACACATGGGCTTAAAAATTAAGGGGGAAAGAAGGACTTGGCAACATGGATTTCAGGCTTTGCCAAACCCCAACTCCTGAGAAATAACTTGAGATGCTTGACAAACCCAAAAAGCAGCTGGTTTTGCCCTGTGCCCTCATCAAGCGACATCTAGAGTCCTGTGTGATTGGAACCTTTATAAGTGAAATATGCTAATTTACAAACTCATGTTCTGATTCTTCAAATTACCCTAAACATTCCCTATTTATAAAATTTTTCCCTAAAGGCCTAGTCCTCCTCAGGTTTTCCTTGTATCCAGGCAAAAATCACAGATCAGCGTTACAATGCACATTTCACGGGTGAAAATATGGAACTCCGTGAGGTCCGACCGAAATGGTTTCTGGCAGCTTTCTGAAGACAAATAATTTGCCTCCAGGCACCCATACCTGCCTTAGGAATTACATAGATCCATTGGTTCATATTTTATAATAAACTTGTAGACAGGTGATAAGCATAAACTCTTCATTAAGCCTTGAGAATTCAGAGGGATCTGTGTGAACTTAATGAAATGTGTAATATTCATTCATTCATTCATTCAATGAACAAATGCTCACAGTGCACAACTGCTCTATTCGAATCATAATTGAGGAGAAAAATGAAGGCATCTAGCACTTGTTGGGGGTTACTATGTGATGGGCATTGTGCCAGCCCCTTCCTGTGCAGTATCTCTTTTGATGCTCACCTTAAGTCTCAGATGTCTTCACTATGCATATTTCCATTTTACAGAGGAGTAGGGAGGCATAGTGAGATTTCATAGTTTACCAAAGATTGGTTAGAAACAGCAAAGCTAGCATTCCAAGCAAAGTCTGATGTTACAGACACTTGGATACTGCTATCAAGAACCCCAGAGTCTCCTGGGCAAGCTAAGGATATACGCAAATGGAAGTGTAATAATCAGGGGTAAATATCCCAAAGACATACAGAACATGGAAGGATTCCTTTCTCCTGAGGAAGGTTTTGTGTAAGAAGTGAATTTTGATTAGGATTTTAGAGGCTGAGTGAGACCTGAGTGTGGTGGCTGGGATGACAAATTCAGAATCCTTTGTTGTGGGGGAGAACATCTGATGGGGGCATGGGGATAAAGAAGTGAAGCCCAAGGAACGGCAGAGGGTCCTGCAGGGACTTGGAGATTTCATCGGATGTGCCATTGACCAGGGCAAATGCAATTATGTACCATTGACCACAACAAGAGAAAAGAGAACTTCCAAAATAACTTAAGTACCTTAGGCAGTTTCATCTTCTGTTGTCTAACAAATGAGAGTAAGATAGGAGGAGAATTCCACAACTTCCTCAGGTGCATTCTGACTCTGAGAGCTTCTCGGGATGTGAGCATCTTGCACAGTTAAGGGTGTCTTAGAGTTAAGGGTGCACATTTCTGCAACACGTCCTCTGCTCATGGTAGCTGGCACTCAGACCAAGTCCTTCCCGGGGCTGGAAAACTTAATAGTCTATGATGGGATTGCCGAGAAGGAGTGATTTTGACCATATGTGATATTTATCTTATTTGCTGATTTTAGAACTTAACCCTCCTATGTAAATAAAAATCCACTCCATCCGTAAATGGACCCTTAAAATTAGAAGGGTTGAATTGTTAAAAATCCTTCAAGTAGATGTAGTTAAAAAAAACTCAATCCAAACAAAATGTAAATTGTGCATGAAAATATATGCTGACGCTAAAATTGTTACTAACGCATGAACATATATTAACCTCTAAATATGTACAAAAGGACATATTATGCTTAAAGAAAAAAAAAAACAATTCTCCTGTTTCTGACAAACCAAGCATAGAGATGTTTGACAGTTTCCCAAATGTTATTTATTAATAATAGCAGGGGAGCGTCAAGACTTGAGGGTGGGGAAGTTGGTAAACAAGCAGTGAGTCTGAGAAGAGTCATCAAAGAAAATCGAGGGATGTTGTAAGCATAAACACTTTAAGAACTATGAAGTTGCATGAGTAGTTTTGTGACACAACAATGGGTCACAGAAATGTAACTTTTCCTTTGACTTTTTCTTTAAATGGGAAAGCAAGCTATATTCATTTTGGATAAAGTAAAATATGCAGAAAACACAAAGATCAGAAGAGAAAAATCTGTCCATAATCCTATCGCAGAGAAAATGACTATCCCTTCACACATTTCTTTCCATATGTATGTTTTTACATATTTACAGTGGTTCATGCTCTACACTGAGTGTTTTCCAACGTTAACATGCATCAGTTCACCTGCCAATTATTAAAACACACAGTGCTGCTGGCCTTTGCCTAGAGTCTCTGAGCCAAGAGAGCTACTCTGGGGCCTGAGAACTTGTATTTCTGTCAAATTTCTAAATGCTGCTAATGCTGCTGGTCCGTGGACTACTCTCAGATCCACTGTCCTGTGAGGTTTACATTTTTGCTCTCTATTCTTCACATTACATTAGGGGCATTTCCTCCAAGTCATTAAAATTATTTGGAAATGCCTTTCCCTTTTTTATGATTATGGATTATTTGTACATATGAATGGGTTTTATTGTGATAGTTCCATATATTCATACCGTCTCTACTGATCCAATCCAACCCTTTTCCCCCACTTCACACTTTGAAATCCCTAATAATCCCCATTCTACCTTCAGGTTGTGTTTCTGTAGCTTCCAAAAATGAGAAAGAGCATGTGATACCTGTCTTTCTATTTCTGGCTTATGAAAACATATATTTTAATGGCTGTGCAGTGTTTTATTTCCATTCCTTATTGTTTATTCCATTCCCCATTATTCGACAGCTTTCTATGCTCATTAATAGAAAGGTGTCCTGCCTAATTTTTCTTTTCTTTTCTTCTTCCCTCACTCCCCTCCTCCCCTTCCTATTTTCCTTTTTTTTTTTTTTTTTTTTGCTGCACTGGGGATTGAACTCACAACCTTGCGCTTGCCAGGGCAGGTGCTTAAGCCACTGAGCCAAACTCCCAGCCCTTCTTTTCCTTTTCAAATTGGCTGGTTTTTTTTTTTTTTTGGCAGTATTGGGGGTTGAGGCTGGGGGCTTTACCACTGAGCTACATCCCTAGCCCTATGGATTTAATTTTAAAATTCTGACACAGGGTCTCACTAATTTGCCTAGGTGGGACTCCAACCTATGCCCTTCCTGCCTCGGTTTCCCTAAGTGCTGAGATTATAGGCATGAGCCACTTTGCCTGGCTTCATATTTCTTTAAAAAGAATCCTGAGGAGTGAGATGGACTTCTGGGTGGGGCAGGGAAGGCACGGTAAAAGGAGACATTGGCACTTTTATTTTTAGAGGATTTTAGAAGACCCCAGGCCTCACTCCAGTAGGAAGAATCCTAGTTAATAAGTTGAAATATGAAGCAAGGACCTCATGAGTCCAAGAAAGCTGCACCTCACAGGAGGCTGGTACCAGGGACTTCTACAAGGGACCAAGTAGTGCTTTTGAAATGCATAGCAGGAGAGCACCAAAAACAAGACTTTCCCAAGCCCTTGCTTTGACAGGAGACCAGCTTGTTCCAAAAGCTGGTTCCAGAAGTGGCTTGATAAGCCTATAGTTACACAGAGACCTTGGAAGCTCTTGGAGAGTAGCTCTTACCACAGAGTCATGATTTGGGATGCTCCGCCTTCCTGCCTTTTTCTCAGCCTCAGCAAGGAGCGACAGAAACAGTTAAACTGCCAGCGGCTCCCAAACAGTGGTTTCCGCCCTCAGCGACTGCCAGCCCCTGCAGGCTCACCACACACAGCCTCAGAGGTCTGGCTCCAGAGCTCCTCTCTTCCCAGACGCCGCCGTGACAATGAGGAGAAAGGAAGACCGTGGCCACCATGGAGCTCCAGGGGCCAGCGATACTCAGCGGCCTCCACCTTCACCCCTGGCTTGCGCCTTTCTCCTCATCTCATGAAAATCTGGGCCTGTCTTCCTCATTCATTTTCTCACACTGCCCATGAAAAATAATTCCAAAGAGATACAATGGCGCTGCATTTCGTAGGGATGAACCTCTGGGCACTTTTGTACTCTTCACCAGGGGGTGGATTGAGTCGAAGACCAGTAACAAGGAGACCAACGGTCGCTTGAAGAGTGATATTCATGAAGTGCATTGTGTGTGTTACTGCATTTATTCCTTGTGCTACTGGAGGAGCTCAGCAGTCTTATTCCTGTCATGTTGTCAGTGAAGAAACAGGATCGTGTCACTCAGCTGGCACATGGTGGAAGTGGACTTGATCTCATTTATCTACCTTCGAAGCTTGAGTTCTCTACCACTATATTCATCAGCTTCTCTACAAAAGTTATTTTGCATTTAATCTGCTCATCAGGCTCATCTCAATGCCAATGAAGGCCAAGTATTGCACTTTTTGTTTTGTTGAGCATCTTAAATGGCAGAGCAGAGTCTTCATAACCTATTTTAAGCCCTGGTCTGCTGATTTCTGACTCACCCTTGTGGTACTGGGACCACAGGGAGGGAGCACGTGGAGGTGAACCAGGAGTCACTTAGGGATGTCACGTCCATCAGCCGGAGGTTTCAATCCAAGCTATGCCCCTATTTAAGGAAACTGATTTTAAACCATAATTTTTGTGTAGCATAATTTTGTCTGTAGCTTCATTGTATACACATATCCATGTGCTAATGCATATATTATGCACACTCATATATTCCTGCTGTGATTTGATTATGTTTCCCCATAGTTCACATTTTGGAAATTTAATACTTAATGTTATGAGTTATAATGTTTTTTTGAGACAGAGCCTTGCTCTATGGTTCAAGCTGGTTTTAAACTTATGGTGATCCTGCTGCCTCAGCCTCCTAAATCCTGGGATTATAGGAGTGCATTATCATGCTTAGCAAAAGCTAAGACTTTTAAGAGGTGACGAGGCTATAAGAGTCCCTTCCATTTGGCTTCTCTCTGTCTTTTTCTCTCTTACCCTCTTTTTACCCTTACACCATGTGATAGCCTCTGCCATGCAAAGATACAGCGTGAATGCTAGATGCCAGCTCCTAAGTCTTTGACTTTCAACCTCCTGTGAAAAATAAGTTATATTCACTATGAACTACCTAGACTGGCATATTCTGTTATAGCAGTACAAAATGGGCTAAGGTAGTAGCCTTACTGAGGGTGCAGATACACATACACCACTTTCTATTATACACACACATGCATGCACACACATGTGCACACACACACCCACACACATCCATCAGTTTTTCTCTTTGTATCATGGTGAGCCTGAATCCTCTTACAGGAAAGCAGCCATTAAAGGTGCAGAAAGCTTCCATCTCCCTGGAGGACTATTCAAACATAAACCACTGGTCCTCACACCCAGATTCTGGTTCTGGAGGTCTACATGGGACCCAAGCATCTGTTTTTCTACCAAGTTCCTGGAGCTGCTTGCACTCCAACGGTCTGAGGATTGTCTCTGAGAACAATAGGAGCAGGAACATGACAAGGCTGACTCTAGAAGAAAGTAGCTTTGGCCATAATATTTTAAAGGAGATTACCTTTTTCCTTGAATTGATGCTGCTTTGCCTGTGTGCAGAAATGATTGATTGGGGATATGAACAAGAGAACCATCTGGAGAATTAGGCCTACTCCAAACCAACTCTTCCCCATCATGACAAGGGGTCCCAAAGCTCTAGCTAGTGAGCTCCCAGGAGTTTTCATTAACACATAAAAGCCAGAGTAAACCAGTGTTGTCCAATAGGTAGCTAGACACAGTCTCCTCTTCATCAATAATGGAAAATGATATTGGCTTCTTTGTTACTTAATAGAATTTCAGAGAAGCTCCCAAACAAACCCAGTCACTTTCTGTAGCTGTCCTAGGAACTAGATTTGCCTCCTGCTTCCACGTAGATCATGGTCTTATTTTCTCAATTTCACCCATTGATTTGTCCTATGCTAGTCTCCCAGGTTCCCATGTCTCAGGTCTTGTCCTGGGTGCATTGCTTCTGGAAGTCCTTTAGTGCATCAGAGTAGAGGGAGTTTAGGATCAATATTCAGTAATATTTTCATCCAAATTAATGGGTTCAGTTCCATGGCAGAAAACTTCTGCTGTTTCTGCCAGATTTGGGCTGTCCCTGAATGACACAGTCATAAACATGCAGATTAGGCTCCTGCTCCAACTTGAAGTTCTTTGTGTACTGAGCTATTTCACTAAAGTAAAACAATATAGGAAATATTGTGCTAGCTTTTTTGTACTACCAAATAATCAAATTCTCCAACTTCTACTTTCTTTGCCTAGGATGGAAGAAGCTAGTCTAACTCCCAACATGAATATTTTGAGACAGAACCAAAGTCAGAAAAACGTAAATTTGCTTTCTTCTTTCATGAACTGTGTTGGCAGAGTGTAACAACCTGGATTATGGTGTGGCCCATGGCCCAAGAATCTTAAATGTGGCTTCTGCTTTGCCCGACCCTGTTTCCCTTCATGCAGTGTTGTCTGGCACACAATAGTATGGACTATTCCTTGGTTTCCAGTGACCGTAATGCCTTCTTTTCTTCAATACCAGCCACCAGGGGATACCTGGGCCACAGGTAACCCCAAACAGAGCTAGCCTGGAAGCCAACTCCAGTGACTTGATTTGGGAAAACATTATTTGGTTTCTTAAAATAGCTATT
The DNA here is from genome assembly GCA_004363535.1 of Dasyprocta punctata. Lineage (NCBI taxonomy): Eukaryota > Metazoa > Chordata > Mammalia > Rodentia > Dasyproctidae > Dasyprocta > Dasyprocta punctata. The sequence goes on along the minus strand of RJWM01000424.1, from coordinate 73,372 downwards.
TTGTATCTCTAACTGATAGCAAAACAAATTTTAGTTCCCTGAGTACATATAGCCTGTAATAGTTTGCTAATCAGGGAAGAAAACAAAAACTGAAATGCAACAAAAGGATGACAGAGTATGCTTATAAAGGGCCAGGTAGATAAACCACATGGAAAAGTGTTTCATGCCTAGAATGGTAAGTAGAGTGCCAGCAAAACCTCCAGGCTGAAGACCTCAGACTGTTCCGTAGAATCCTGGAAAAAGGATGGAGGCCGAGGGGTTAACTGAGGAATAAATCCTAGCCCTTGTGCTCAGGGAGCTAGTGACCCAACAAGTGGCTTAATGTTTATATGGTTAATTATTTGGCAAATAAACATTTGACACTTAATATGCACCTAGGAGCTTGTTCATGCCATCGAGTCCTAGAGTAGAGTCTCTACACTGGGGGTCCAAAGGTTCCTGGCCATCATCTATGCCTGCCTTGCACTAACACCTGATCTCTGCTCACACTCTCACTTTGTGAGGCAGTTTCTTTTATTGCTCCAGAGGAGTCATTACACAAGGATTCATTTTGTACCATTCTGAATCCATTATCTGCCTTATTATGTCCTACCCTTATGTCTATATGGAAAAATACTGTGGAATAACTCAATAACCCAGCCTACCCTGAAACCCTCTCTCTTTCCCCCTGAAATAACCACACACACACACACATACACAGACACCGTAATAGTCTGTTTGGCTTGTTTTTTTGTAGTCGTGGTAGTAGACTATATGTGATACAATGAATTATAAAGGTGGGAAAGATTAAGATGTAAATGGACAGCCCTTTATCTACCATGATACCTGGCACATAGGTCCTCAGCAAATATTTGTCAAAGAAATGCACAAATAGATGAATAGTGGATAAATGAATAGGGTATGAGTTACTAACTAGATCAGTGATGATGAACCTTTTAGAGACTGAGTGCCAAACTGCAACTGAAAACCCACTTATTTATCTCAAAGTGCCAACACTGCAATTAAACCTGAATACTGAGGTTTTAGTTTGGAAAAATAAAAGCAACTCTACATTAACAATCTTTTCTCTTAAAAGAAAAACACAGTAACATGTGTGCCATAGGTTTGCTACCACTGAGCTAGACTGTAAAGTTTTAGTATTACGCCTTTTGTCTTGTACATCTTCATGTATTTGGTGTCAAAGATGGTATTTGGCCCATAGTTATTCTGCTTCAACTGGAGAGACATCATAATTACAATGGGTAGGTGAGAAAAGTATGACTCCATTTAATAAGGCTGAGAAGCTCTTTCCTACTGTTGACTCAGCAGCCCAGGCAGTGTGCCTTCATCCTGCGGTCTTTCCTAACACGCTAGGGTTAGCTAGGTGAGATGGCAGTGTTCTTTACTTTTTTTTTCTTTTTAAACCAAACAGTGCTTTGCTTAGAAGTTCTACATTTGTTTGGTTTGCTTTCCAGTTGCTTAAGGGAACATGGATGTTAACTAAAAATGGTTACAGATGCTAACAGAGAAGTTGGTTTGGTAACAGAGAAAAGAAAGGTCTGGAAAAAAATGAACACATACTGATGTCTACATCCTGGTCCTACTAGGACCATCTGGACATCCATCACAGACACAGTGGAGGAGCAGACATCAACTTCTCCCAAGAGGTGTCTCCTGGGTGTCTAGCATACTCTTAGAACAGCAAGTTGGCCTCCCCAAGCATGGTCTTTAGGTTTTTAGAACTACACTGTCTAAAGAGGATACCACAGTTTTCTTTTGAGTCCATAACTCTTGGATCCTAGAAGGCAGCCTTAAGATGGTGCAGGATCAAGAGTACTGAAGTCTGTTTTTTTTTTCTTCTGCCATTGTTAAATCCTCAACCCCTGAGTCAGGTTAGCCTCACTGCCCAAGAAAACAAATATGACTTTGTCCTAGTGGGAATCTGACTCAGTCCCTGCCTCTTTGGAAGGCACTGAGAGTTCCATGTCAGTGATGAGAAGCAAAACTAGTGATGCCCACTACTCAGCAGCAATAATTCACACAAACATATTGTTAAGAGATGCCACTCAATTATCTCTCCTGTGCTAATGGAGAACAAGACCCTTACAGCAGCTCCAAAAGTTGCAAAGAATTTGTCACAAATTTTCGGAGAATTACATGTAGCCTAATGGATTAAATGCCCTCTTCTCTAAGGTAATTAACTCTTGGTTCTTTATTAAACTGGGGTCATTTGCAAACTGATATTGAAGGTATTGGACACTAAAAAGATCTTCAGAGAAATAGTTAAACAGATTAGGAAGGTTCAACAGATACCTACCAAGTGTTAGAAGGTGTCTTCCTTCTTTACTTCTAAAGGCACTCCAAAGAGTTTCTGGATGGCTATGAAGAGCCAGTAGCAGGCTGGGTGGCCAGGCCATCTGCTGGCTCTGCTATTAAGTTCCAAGTCCTGCAGCAAAGGACCATTGGCCAAGTTGGGCAAGAAGACAAAGCTACCAAAGACGACGGTTCAAGGCAGCTATCCAGTGTTCAGGTCAGCCTAGCTAGTTGAAGCCAAGGTTAACTTAGCTGGGAAAAAACCAAGAGAAGTTCGTTAGGCTCCTAAATATGTTGCCATTCCACATCTGGGCATCAGAAGGTCAGTTATGTGCAGTAGGATAACAGATGCCCATTGACATGACCTTGACCTGGGTTGATCTGCCCTACTTGGACATTAATGGTCATTTTAGGCAGGCACCTTCCAATTATATGAATTTCTTCAGAGGCTGTGCGAGGAAATTCATTCAGAAATGACAATCTTTTCATATCTCATCAATTAATGAATTAAAACACCACACAAGAGTCTTGAAGTTTAGAGAAACCTGAAAGAGATTCTGGAGAAGAAATGAGTGCGAGACCACATACACATAGAGCCTAACAATGATTCTGCAAAATTCTCCTGCAGATATTTTGTCTTTCAGGAATTACTGACAATTTTAACAAAGATCCTCTTGATTCTGGTATTTCTTGGGATGGATGGAGTCACAGTAATCCATATTCTTATTTACAAACTAGAGATAGAGCTTTTAAGAGTCAAGGGGCATGATTTTGAGATTTCATCCCCACATCCATTTTACCTTTTATATTAAGATGGAAGTATTTAATTCCTTATATATTAAGTCATTGTTATCCAAGCATGATAGCTGCCTCCTAGCCTAGGGACAGGAGGCAGACACTCATGAAAGCTTGTCTTCATATTGTTAATTTTCACAGGAGGGAAGGAAGTGAGATCAGACATCATTCAGAGAGTAATTTTGATATCAGATATTCTTCTAAACACCTGCAAATCAATAGAAATTGAGGTGAGAGGGGTTATTAGGAAGCATTGTAAAGTGACTAATGAGACTTGTTACCATCTTTGTAAGCTGGACTATGAATAGAAAATTTAATATTTTGATTTGAATTTCTGAGATATTCCTTATTTTCAGGACCAGACAGATTCCACCCTTTACTGAATCCGTGCAACATTTAGTGTGTGTTTCCTCAAGTAGAAAGGGTGATATGGGGAGACAGTTCTGGGTTTGGCTGCAAATCCAATGTGCCAGCTAACATAATATTTCAAATTTTAAAAAGAGAAGTGCAAAATGGCTAAGTCAAGGCGTGCATACATAAGTTTGATCTAAAGATGTAGGTTGTTACAGATATACAGATAGATATATGGATAGGTTTATAGAGGCCCAATATTTCCTTGGGTACTTGCAGTTTTTAAGAACATTTTCAACTCTATTGTCTTACAATTTTGGACACTGCATCTTTATTTCAAGGTTGGAGGAAAGGAATCACAGAGAAGCAAAGAGATTTCCTATGAGAATGGTTACAATTTCGGGTGAAATTGCTGGGTAAATGGTGAAGTTGGTGCTGTCATTCTAAAGGGTTCACAGTCTTATCTGAAACCCTTGTTGGAATAAGAGAATTGATGAAAGCAAAGAGGATGGGACTGAGAGAGAGGAGGAAGGAAAAATGGGTGCTAGGAGAGTGGGCAGAGAAAGAGAAGAACTGAGAAAGGAAAGGAAAGGGGAAATAAAAAGGGCAGAAAAGAAGAGAAAATAAAAAATAAAACACTCAGCTTTACTGGGGAAAGTGGGATGATATGGGGGGTTGGGAGTCAGCCCTGCAGCTAGCTAGCTGCAGGAAGAGACTGTCTCTTTCTCAGTCTTCTTGTCTGTGAAATGGGACTAGCCACATCAGCTGTCTTCCCTCACAAGAGTTTGCAGATCAGAGGAGACCTGGGATACCAAAGAGCCTTGGGAAACCCAAAGTGCTCCTCAGCTTGGCAGGAGCCCTGGAGCAGAAGCAACTTCTCCATATCAGGGATTCAGGGTTTTGGATACCTTGCAGAGTCACTTACAATGTTTGAATTCTCTGCTGCTACCAAGTTACAACGGGGTCAATGTGGGCTTCGTTTATAAACACTGAAGATTCCAAAGCCATGGGGAAGGGAGGAGGGCATGTTGCCCTGAAGCGAGGGCTCCAGGCGCCAGCAGAAATGGAGCTGTCTCCCTGCTCTCAGTTGCCAAGACATCAACACTTAGAGCAGCCACAGGGCAAGTTTGATTCCCAACCAGAAAAGCAGAGAAAGAACTCAATTGAGATGCCCAGCCATGTCGGAAAGCTTCTTGCTGACATGAATGAGAACTTTACACTGCTAAGGAGCTGAGGACTGGCTCGTAAATTTTAAGTATCCCTTGGGCTTTCTTGGGAGCAAATCTGCTGTCCTTTTGGCCCTGGGAGCAAAATTAGAGGCCTCATAGCTGGGCCCAAGGGATGAGACAGAAGAGAAAACTATTTCCGAACCCTGAAAGATAGCTTTTGCCCAGACTCCATGAAGCAAATTGTAGGGCTCTAACATGAGACTCTCTGGTATCCTCACAGCTTTACTCTGATACAATACCTGCTGATTAAGTTAGTCCCTTTACTTGCTTCTCTTCAGTGAAAAATATCCGGCTGCCTTTGCCAACAGCACAGTCTGTTTTCTTAAAACAAAGAGAACAAAACACACAGCCTTTCAATGACTCAAGGTCCACTGTCACAGAAATGGATATGATTCAAAGTTACATTGAAATGGCATCAGGGGGCGTTGTGCTGAAAGCTTTGTGATTGTGTTAACCTTGCACTCTGCTAGGCTATGGAGGACTGACTTACTTCAAGATCACCTGTGCAATCTGTGCTCTTGGTAACACATAGTCTCTGCACTGCCAGCAGCTGGGTCAGTGTTCAACCTGTAGGACTAGAGATTTAATTATTTGTCTGTATCCCATTTAATAGTGTTTGTTTAGAGTTTGAGGATTGATTAACCTTTGTGAGATTTCTTCTTCAAACTGTGGAACAGTGCTTTGCTATGAGAAAGGACTAAAGACAACAACTTGCAGAGTGATTTGAGGTTAGTGCCCTATCTATACCCAGTTGCAAAGCTGTTTCCCCACAACCATTTGTCACAGCTACATCAACATTTACTACTTAAAGGTCTTCCTTTAGAAAACTGGGTCTACTAAGTATGTTAGGTGAGCTGTTAGGTCACACTCCATCATTAAAATTAACTTCCCACTTTCTGTTTGGGTGTCAGAGATGTGTTAGGCACTGGCCTCGGCACTCTCTGGATATCATTTAATTCCACAGCTGGAAGTCAACACAGGAAGTAGGGTGTGTTGCCTTCATTCCAAGAACAAGAAAACTGAAACCTAGAGAGGTTAAGCTCTTTGTCCAAAGCCACTAAGCTGCAGAATCAGGACTTGAAGCCAGGTTTGTCTGATCCATGACCTGGCTCAGACCCCTGTGTGGTGCTGCTTTCCTGTTAGCAGGGGAAGTTGGGAGTGGAAAGTGATCTGATTCCACATGGTACTGACTTCACTGACTGGCTCTGTGGCTTTGAGCAAGTTATTTCCCTTCCTGTGTTTCCCTTCTCACTTGTAAGTTGGGGAGAGTGAGGCCTGGCACAGCTACATCACAGAGTCATGAAGATCAAATGCAAAAGTCTTCCTGGGACTGTAACAAGCCTCGTGCCTATAAGAGATTGTAGACATGTTCTTGATTAGAGAAGGTCATCCAATGTCACAATATCAAGAGAATCATCTTAGAAAAAGTTTGATGAAAGAAGGTCACAAGGATTGTGATGCTTGCCTATGTGGTAAATTACTTAGAAAGGGTGGCTGGTTATATTTTCCTAAAATCATCTTTGTCTCTGTCTCTGTCTCTATCTATATTAATATCTATCCTATCCTACATGATCTTCTTAAAATAAGTGTGTAAGTTTGGGAATGGGTCTCTTTGCCCTCTAATTTTGGCATTAGCTTGCAATTTCCTTGATAAGTGGAATACAGTGGAAGCCATGCAAAGTAACTTGAGTGTTACATGAGCTTAGGACATGAAAAGGATACAGATTTCACCTGGCTCAGGACATTTACCCTGGGAACCTGACTGCCATGTTGTGAGGAAGCCCCAGTCGTATGGAGCAGCCATGTGTAGGTGTTCTGGTGCAGATATATGAGTACCCCAGCTGATACCAAGTATCACTCTGAAGACATTGGAGGGACTGTCCTTTCAATTCTATTTGAAAGAGCATATAACAGAATAAAACCAATGAAAACAAACCAGTGTAAGAGATACAGGACTTCAAAACATTATGGAATCAACAGTAGTTACCATAATGCCTTTTGATGTCTTCAAAATAGCTGCAGATAACTTCAGGCACAGTATAAATCAAACAGAACAGAATAGAATAGAAGCAATAAAACCAAAACAATGAATGTGATAAAGGATTTCAAAACAAGCCAATAGTAAATTCAAAATTGCTACCATAATATATCTTGCTATCCTCGAAATAGCTTTTTCTGCCTTGGAATTGGACATAACCAAACCAAACAAAAGAGATTGAAACCCAATCCGACAAAACAATGAAACAACATAGGACCTCAAAACAAGACAATAGGGAATCAACAATGTCTGCAGCCCTCAGAAGGATATCCCTCTAGATGACACACTGTTTAGCAATATCCTCTGAACCTATGATCAGATCACTGGCCCTAGACCTGCAATGTTAGTGAAACACAAAAGCACCACAGGCATTCAATTGCATTTCACCTCGATAGCTATCATCACAGCCTGTGTTTCTCTAGATAAGTCAGTCACTTGAGGGTGAGGGGGAATGGTTCTTCTTGTCTGCCAGCCCTCATGCCAGAAAGTGCTGGGGTCTGGCTGTTTCTAGTCCAGCTGCGGCCCACACACTGCACTGGTTCCCAGACTGGGCTTGCTTGCTGCTGTGGCCATTGTTCTCTCTAACCCTGGTCTGTGAATGGCCAGGACTGACCTTGCAGATCAGTCCACTTCTCAACATTAGAGTTTTCTGAAGAGGCCATAGATACCAAGAAATAGAGATAAGATATTCTCCAAATGTCTGAACTAAATTCCTGAGCTACAGAAACAATGAGAGTTAGTACCTAATTTTGATTGTTTTAAGTAATTAAATTTGGGGTGGTTCATTATGTAGCAGTAGATATCATATGCAGGGAAGCATAGGAACAGGGTCATAGACTCTGAGCATTATGGTTTTCTCTAAGATTCATATTGTTGCAGAAGCTTTATATTTTAGAAGTTCAAGGTGATTCTGGAAGGCAAGAGATGTTGGAGGATCCTCTGAAACTATAGATCTGAGGGACTGACCAGCTGTAGGCCACTGGAAAATAGCTAACTAAGCAGGTGGAGCAGAATATTAGATAGAGCAACTTTCTATACTGGGGTGCTGCAACTCTTTTGAAAGTGTTAATAAAATAGGTTTCTCTGGGACCAAAGGTGCAGACAGGGATGTCCTGAGTAAACTAGGATGGAGTGACACAGCAACCAGGTTAACAATGGAGAGATGATAGCATCTGGCATGCTAGTGGGCCACTGCAGGGGTCCATACAGGAAAGTGGTCACTGCTGGAGAGCTAGACAAGGAAGTCTGTGTTTGTTACAGTTATAAAATCATGGGGATGGAGTGTAGAGGCAGAATTCTGGTCCTGGATGGGGAGAGGAAGACCCAGGGTTAATGAGAGACAAGCTAGGAAGGAAAACACATCAGCTGTATAGCACTTCAGCACTCACAACTCTCAATCAAAAGTTAAGTTTCAACTATATCGTTTTTCTTGAAAGAAATTCCTTAATAAGACTAGGAAAAGAGTGATGGGGAGACAAATAAAGAAGTCGTTGTCATTGAGGCAGGTGTATGAGTGTGCTTGTGTGTGCGTGTGCATGTGTGTGTGTGTGTGAAGAAGAAATAGGCAAATAATAAAGTGAGTGGAACAACATTATAGTGGGAGGGTTATGTAGGATTTTGGGGCATGCTTGGGGCAGGGTGATGTTTAACTCCAGTTTCTAAAAAAACCATGAAGATAGAAAGCTACCTCAAACCCAGCAGTTCCAGGGAATAAGGGCTTAACAGCCCGTCCAGTCTCTGTGCCACACTCTTCAGAAACAGGAATTCGTCTGCAGGGAAAAGACCACACACAGTGCCCAACCACACCCCTGCTGTCACCCTAAATGACATTCGTGTGGCATGGTTCAATTAAAATTTTGTGAGAGGGAGACAGATTACAGGACATTGTAGTTGTAGATTCCTCCATGACATGGCTTTCTGAAGTATTCAAAGATTCCTTTCTATCAAAAAAAATATATATATAGTGCAGTGTTTATATAGCCACGGAATAAACAGAATCTTGACTTGTGCTTCATACTTTGCATACCTCATTCTAGGTGATTCGGGTGCTTTCTGACTTCTTTCTTACATCTGTGGCAATTGTTCCTCCACTGGGGAGCTGAGGGAATTTGCTGGTGCCTCTTCCTTTACCCCACTGAGCTTGTGTTCAGCGGGCTGGTGAAACTCTCTTTACAGCTTCCTAGGGATTTCTTATTTGTACCCAGACCTTCTGCAGAACTATACATTGATGATCCCAAACTGCTATTCTTTTAAAAGATTTGGACTTTCACATTTCTGTTAGTAAGTGGACAGCTCATGTTATTATATAGAGCATGGGCCTTCAATCTTGACTATAATTTACATTAAGAAATACTTCTCACATTATGACTCAGACAATGTATACACCTCATATAGAAAACTAATACAAAACTTTCACAAGCAAAGAAGCCTCACAAAGTACCTTACTTTGTACTCAGATGGTTTCCATCATGTTCTAGTCTGAGCTGTGTTTTTGTGCGCCAGGAATTCTAGTAGATTAAGTGAGATTCAATTACAGTTGAAAATCATTAGCTTTAGTTGGGCACTTTTTAGATTTAAGAAGGTTGAGCATATGAAGAAAAAGAAAGGGAAATGAAAAATATTATGAGTATTTTTAACTCATACTTTCAAAGACAGCTTTGAAAGGTGAGTTATAAATTAGAAATTTTGTAATACTTTTTAGTAATCTAGGAATGGAATTTAGAACATTTAAGTCCACCATTGGAATTCTACAAGTTAATTTTTTTTCATAAGCTTTGAGCATTTGAACATGTTATATGTGTGAAAGTAGGAGAAAGTCTATTAAGATTTAAGCAAAATTTTTGTCTCTGTCTTTTTCTGTCTCTGCCTCTCTCTCTGCCTCACTCACCCGTCTTCCTCTCCCTGCTTCTTTCTCTCTTGGACACAAATCCATGCATTTGCCTATAGAATCACACGCACACACAGTATTCCCAAATTTCTCTGGAACTCTTATCAACTACCAGGGTATAGAGTCTTTCGTTTTCCAATCAGAAGAATCTAAATGTCTACTGTTAAGAGCAATGGTTTGTTTCTTCTGAAACTCATGTTGAAACTAGATTGCTGTTATGGTCATGCTAGATGGGAGAGCCTCTGAGAAATGATTAAGTAATGAAGAGGGGTTAATGCTTTTGTTCAGAAGAGTGGGTTTGTTTTCTTGAGAGAGGATTCATACAAAGCAAGGTTGCACCTTGTGTTTTGTCTCTTCCACACACCCTGTCTTGCCCTTCTACTTTTCTGCCATGTTATGATGCAGCTTGAGGCCCTTGTCCGATGCTGTCAGTGGAGCTTAGATTTCCAGCCTCCAAAACTGTGCTAAATAAACTCTTTCTATTGAAAACTTCCCTGTCTTAGGTACTCTGTTATGGTTACAGAAAATGGACTAATACATTGGGTCAAGTAACCCATAACTCTTAATATAGTTATACTAAAGAGTCATCAGTTTTTTGCAAGCTATAAAGAGTATCAAACTGTTTCCTATTTTGAAAGATATTGGCTTGTGGTAGTTAAAATGAACAAGATAAAGTCATCTAAGAAGAGACATATTTTCTTGAAGGAGAAAAAAACCTTTGTAAAGACAAAGGTAAAAAGAAGCTGATATTTAGCTGAGGTGTTTGGTGACTTACTGACTCTTTAAATATATTAGCACGTTTCATGCTTGCAATACCAGTGAGAGCTCCATATTCACTCAGTGTCTTGGTTACTTTTTGCTCGTTGCCGAGACAAAATACCTGACGCCCAAAGTTAGGGAAGGAAAGGTTTATTCTTACAGTTTCTCGGGAGTTTCAGTCCATAAAGTGGGCTCCAAGGCAGCATGGGATGACGGGGCTACAGTTCATGGCGGCTGCAAGCTGCAAGCCACAATCCACACCGGTGAGAGAGAGGGCGGAAGCCGGGAAGCAAGCAAGAGGAAGACCCGCCTTCCCTTATACTGTATCTCAGCTCCACCCCTGGCCGGGTGTAGCAGTCACGTCATCAATCCTGGTGCTAGACAGCAAACTGATCACAAGCATCAGACTCAGCCCCATCAAAACTATGAGGACTTGGGGGTACATAGCATATCCTATACATTGAGAGCTCCATATTCACTCAGTATGCATTATAGTTTATAAAATATGCAACATCTCTCACCTACTGTGTTGTAGGCAGTAGTACTAATAGTGAGCAAAGGTTTCCATGCAAACAGATTTTAAACTCAAGAGGTTTTCAAGAACAATTCCTTGGGTTATGCATGAGACTAGTAGGCCTGAGCCTGGGTTGGGATTTTATCGGCAGAAGGATTTTGCAGGGTAGGGAGGAGTGTGTGGAGAAGTGACTACCTAGGACAGCCCTGAGTCATTCGCAAAGTGCTAAGGAGGCCAGTTGCTATAGCAAGGCCACTGCATGGGGCTGTGAGCCTTTGTCCGGAACAATCCCTTGTCACTAAGCTGAAAAAGATTTTCTCCTGGGTATCTGTTCTTGCAGCTGAACAAGGACACTGCTGTCAGGACCTGTCAAATTCATGCTTCTCCCTGTGGTTTCTGGAAGGTATGTAGGAATGGGTGTATATGTGCTTGTATGTGTGTGGGTTAAAAAATTGGGTGGAGCAGAGAAGAGAATTTTGTTCTTAGAAAATTTCTTAATTAAGATTTTGTGTCATAATACATTGAGGGCCATAACTCAGTGGCACAGTGCTTGCCTGGCAAGCGCAAGGTTGTGAGTTTGATTTCTGGTACAAAAAAAAAAAAAAAAGTTGAAACCAGTTTTCATCTTTTTAGTCTCAAGCATGTATTTTATTATTTTTGTGTGACTATTCATAGAATTCCATTCTATAAATGTAATTTCTAGTGTCACATACTTAAACTTTTACTTTAAAAAATTTTAATCTTAGACAACTGTTTTAGTTACTTTCTCATGGTTGAGACAAAATACTAGACACCCAAGGTTAAAGGGGAAAAGATTTATTTTGGCTCACAGTTTATTGAAGTTTCAGTTCATAGTTGGCTGGCTCCAAGGTAGGCTGGCATGGCACTGGGGCATCACAGAGGAGAAGTAGTTCATGGCAGGAAGAAGGCAGCAAAAACAGAAAGCAGCAAGCGACAAGCTACAACACCAGCCCTATTTCTGTCCTTTATATTCTAACCCAGCTACCCCCTTTAAGGGTAGGTAGTAATTACACCCAGGGTGGGGCATCCTTAATCCCAGCATCACACCATGAATCAGGTCCAGCATCACATCCTTAGTCTCAGCATCACACACTCTACATACAGCCATCTCCCAAAAGCCTCATCTATGATTGTATGGGGCTAGATACAAACCATAACAACTACCTCACTAAAATTACCAAAGCTTCTAATGCATCTAGTGAATATGCAACACTTTGTCAAGATTCCAGATACTACACATTTATGTGTAAGTCACTCTTGGTGCCAGGTCTTTTCTTTCTTTTTTGTTGAATTGCTGGTTAGAGTGTATTCCTTTTGTAAGTCATGAAATCCATTCATTTTATTGGATCAAACCCCTTTTAGCATCCAGATAAAAACTGCATGCATGCACTCAGTGCCATGTGATTGTTTTGGATCACTTCAACACTGTTTACTTCAAACTTGTCTTTTTCTTGGAAGACTTTTAAAAAATGAAAACATTTCCCAGTACTTGTATAACACTTTATAGTTTATAAAACTGCTTTTAAAAGTTTCAATCTTTAAGATGTAGTTTACATACAGATCATACAGAGCATCAGCATATACTCTGATGAATTTTAGCAAATGTTTCAATAAATATACACACCTTTGTAACCCATACCTCGACCAAGATAAGACATTTCCAGCCTCTTGAAAAGTACCAGCCTATTGCATATCTTCTCCACCAAAATACAAGGGCAAGCCATTCTCTGGTTTTTATCACTACTTGAATGCAATCTTACCGTATGCATACTTTTGGGAATAAGAGGGTAATATAAAAGAAATTTAGACTAATCACACTAAGGATCACACTAAGGTTATACAGGCAAGTTACAATATTTTAAATTTCCTTAGAATTACTCCCTGAATCATGAGGACTCCAACTCATGTATCTGGTTTCTTTTGCTCAACCTGTTTTTGAGATTCATCTGTGCCATTGTATTAGTACTTTATTTCTTTACAGTGCTAAGGATGAGTATACCAACATGTGTTTATCCTTGCACATATTGGTAGATATTTGAGTTGTTTCCATATATTTTACATTATTAATAAGCCGCCTATGAGCACTCATGTAGAAGTTTTTGTTTTTATTTATCTCAGGTAAACAAGAATGAAATTGTTATATTATATGATAGGTATGCATTTGATTTTATAAGCAATTACCAAACAACTTTCTAATGTAATTAAATTTCAGTTGCTCTACATGATTATTTACATTTGTTGCTATCAGTGTTTTAATTTTAGCCATTTTAATGTGTGAGAGTCATAGTTCATTCTGATTGTAATTAGCATGTCCTTGATATATAATGAGTTTGAACAGGTTTTTGGAATATGCTTACTGATTATTTTTGGAACTTTTGTGAAATATTTGTTCAAGTCAGTCTCTCTCTCTCTGTCTCTCTATTTCTGGTGCTTTTTTTTTCCACACATGCTAAGCATATTCTACTACCTCCTTATCTTTTGCCCATTTTATTTATATATCTATTTATTTATTCTATTTTAAAAAACAAAACAGAAAAAAAGGATAGAAATTATACAGAATTTCAAAAAAACAGTAGGAAATTAACACTAGTTAATATATTGCATATTGTTATCTTATAAGTAGTTGTTCAGGCTACAAGATCTAGGCACAAAAATAATCAAACAATGACAGCACAAACTGTTCTTTTTGATGAACTAACAGAGATTGGTAGTATAGTTATCTATCTTGCATACATATACATACATACATTTATATATGTTTACCAACATACATATACTCTTTTCCTTTTTTCCTTTTCTCCTTTCCTCCTTTCCTCTATTCCAGTTGTTCTTTCCTTTTTAGCACATTCTTTCCCTTTCATTATTACAATATTGAGTTGTCTTTTTTGTTATTGAGGTTTAGGAGTTCTTTATTCAGAATATAAATCTTGTGCAGCATGAATGTTTTTCCCAGTTTGTGACCTGCCTATTTGTATAATATTTTAATGAGTCTCTTAAATTTTTTATTTAGATAATGTTATAATTTATTTAATGGTTTGTACTTTCATGCCTTGTTTCGGAAGTCTGCAAAAATTTTATCTTTTAATTTCTTCTGTAAATTTTATATTTTTAGCTTATCCACTTAGGTCCATGATCCGTATTATTTTATATTGATATAGAAGTAGGGATTGAAATTTTTTTTCCTAACCTGATTACTTAATTGTCCCAGAACCATTTATTGAAAAGTTTTCCCTGTCTTGATTGAATATCTTTGGCACCTTTGTTGACAAATAAATTGATTGCATAAATGAAGGTCAATTCTTGGATCACTTATTCTCTTCTTTTGAACTATTTGTCTATGTGCACAGTAATATCATACATTTGCACTACTGTAAGGGCTTGCAACATTTTTTTGCAAGATTGCTTTGGCAATAGTAGAGCCTTTGCATTTCCATAAAAATTTTAGAATCAGTTTAACATTTATCAAAAAACTGTGATTTTGTATTCCAGTTCTCCAGATGAAGAACAAATAATATTCATACATATACATAGACACATATCAGAGGAAACTTATTGTGGGAACTGGCTTATGCAATTATGGAAACTGAGAAGTCCTATAATATGTTATTTACAAACTGCAGGCCAGGAAAGCTAGTTTTGATTGGGATTGCATTGAATCTATATGGTAAGTTAGTTGCTGATTGTTAGAGTTTCTTAACAGAAATGGGCAAACTGAAGCTCAGGCCAAGGAAGTTAAAATACTAGAGCACTCTAACCTCACTGCTTTTCACAAAATGTCATATGAGTATTTGTTCTGAAAATATACGTAAACTCTAAAAGACAACAGCTACTGTTGCTTCCAGCCCAAATGAAATAGCTGCCACTGTCTTGCCTGCAGAAAATGTTCTCTAGCTCTTTGTGCTGCTTTGAGCAAAGTTCTATATATGAATTTCCTCAGGAAGGGAACAAAGAGAGAGAACAAAGAGGGGGAAGATTGGAAGAAAAAACATACGCATTAGAACCAGGTGTGTTATTCAACTCCTGGATGCCAAGTCAATAGCTGTCTTTGTGTTGTCAATTTTCAAACTACAAAAACAAAAAAAGACTGTTTGCCTAAACACTGTGAAGCCTGAACCCTTATGCTTCTTGGGTAAAAACAAAGAATATTTGACAATATTATAATAATATAGCAATTTCTATTTAAATTTCATAGAAAGACCGTAGCTTTGAAACATCACAAGTAAAAAGAATAGTGCTCAGCACACACATTTATTCTTTTCTTTCTCTCTCTCTCTCTCTCTCTCTCTGTGAGATTCAACTTCCTTCTGTTTGGAAAATGGAAATGATAGGACAATAGGTAGGATAAAATGATATTATATAATTTTTAGTTTCTTTAATGGAATATGTTAGAATTAGTAGTGCTTTTTTTTCCTCCAGCATAGAATATTTTTCATGCTCCTGAAGAGCAGAGGTGAACTTTTCTTACTATCTCTCATTAGCACAGTGCAACATGTGTGGAGGGATATCAAAAAGGGTTAAGTCCAAGTGTCTCACAAAAGGAGAAAAGCTAATGACTCTCTTAAAAATAGCTCCAGCAAAAGTCACACAGCTTTCACTGTGCATTTCAAAGCTTTTAAAAAAAATCACATTAAATTACTCTTTCGCCTTTAAGCTTCACATTGAACACCTTTCAAATAAAAGTCACTTTTCCCATTGCAAGGCAGATCAAGACAAAAGAAAATTATATCAGTGTACCTAATTCAGTTCCAGAGTTTCTGTTTTTTAAAAGGTTTGTTTATGATTATTTGTGTTTGGTCACTGACATCTGTCAAGCTGTCATTCAAGCTGTCTGTTGGTCATCAACTTTCATTGCTAAAAAAGGTACCTTCTTGTTTTTGAAATGGGGCTTTACTTTTTAACATACAGACAGATTCATGTTTAGAATCAGTCTGTATGTTCCTAAAGCCATAGTAGCTTTTCTGAACCAGAAATACATGAGGGGCCCCCTCAAAGCTGTACTGTTTGGTCTGGGTCAAATGAAGAAAGAGGAGGCAAGAGATCAGCGACGTTCGAAAGTTTACTTTGGAGACAGGAGAGGATAAAATGAGAGTACAAACATATTTCTTTCTGTTATTTTTATCTTCCCGATTAGAAGAGAAAACCATGATGGAATAAACATGTACTTAATACCTAATTTGGGGATTTGGGAAAATTGAGATCCAAGAGGAAAGGCTGAGGGAATGAGTCAGGCAGCAGTGAAAGAATTCTTCCTTGGGGACCATGTTGCCAGACCTGAATTGATTCCCCTGCATTTTTCTTTAAGAATGCTGGAGAGGTTGGCAAAGACACATTTCCATGAGAAGAGGTCTTAATAGGAGACATAGGCTGCTTTGATCATTTCGATAGTGTGGCTAGGTCATTCAAAGCGGCTTTTATTGGAAATTGTTTTTAAAAAGTTATTGATGGATGATAAAGAGCCAGTACATCTCTTGATATTTACTTGATAAATGTTTGCTTTCTTAAGAGGGCAAGGGGTTTCAAATCACCCTTATCATTTGTGCTGACACACAGTGTGGGCATCATCTCTTGATCTTATCTGTACAGTCATATATTGAAAAGGTCACCTGCGACCATATCACCAAAGGCAATGTCATTGTCTCTTTATAAGAAAAAACTATAGATCATTTGACTGTATTCACTCACATAAAAACTTAACTATGCTGTTTCCTTTGGGCTTTGATGAAATTCCTCTGTCACTCCTTTGGATACACCATTTACACTGAAAATACAATTCTGTTGTTGTGAGCTAGAATTTAAAATAACTCCAAAAGGTTGCATACTGAATACTAAAGCAGTGTTGGCTTTGGAGTTACCCATACTTGCATTTGACTCTGTCTTCTTACTTATTATGAGACTTGGATACAACTCTGAACTTTAAAGTCATCCTTTGTAAAATGGAGCTATTAAAAGTTATTTTTCAAAGTTAACATGAGGATTATATAAGAAAACATACATACATCACCTAGGACAGTAGCTGGCAGAGAGTAAGCATTCAATACACAAACATTATTTTTGTTATGAGCATTGTAGTTATCATCCTACTGTCACAGGATAACTCTGTAAGTCAACAAATGGATAAGAAATGTTCTTAAAGAAAAACAAAGAATTTATAAAATGAATGTTTGATAAGTCAAACTTGTAGGATTTGGAATTGTGGATTCCTATACTTCTCAATACTGAAATTTGTTTAGGATATGCTTAGTCATCTCTATAGAATGAGATGAAAATTAGGTACTTTGTTTGCTATTATTGATTCAAATAAGTATTGTATTCCTGAGTTCTATTGAGTATTTTGGGAATAATTAGGATTAAGTGAAAAAATGATGTTTTGATTTTTACAAGTTAAACAAACAAACAAACAATCCAGAATTGACTCCTGAATCTAAATTTGGTCCTTGAGAGGTTCAAGAAGAAAACCAATCAATAATTTTTTAAAAATAAATCTTTGCATAAAAACTGACCATAATGAACAGTCACCAATGAATGGTTGGTCATTTCTTCACATGACAGTGGGAGGTTGGGGAGGGGTAGATAGTATGACTCCTAGCCTGCACGATAGTTTTAGTTAGGATTTCAGAAGTGAGTAACCCATGAGTATTACTACTGAGTGCATTTTTCTGAGAAGGATCATTTCCTTCCAATAAACCTGGAGACTGAACTTGCCACATTTCAATGAAAAGGAGTAAAACAAGGTCTCTGTTGGAAAAGCATCATTTCATCTGAAGCCTGTGATGAACCAACCAACCTAGATAATGAATAATAAAGAATCTGAGAGGGGTAAACTGTTAAAAATAAAAGGAATGACACATTTGTAGAAAAAGAATAAGAGTAATGTCCCTTTCATATCATTCATCTTTTTGTTAATTAGCAACAACTCCAATATGAAGAAGAGGTTAAATCCTCTACCATGATAAAACTATCTTGCTTAATTTAACTTTATTACTATGACATGTCACACTCAGCTTAGATACCAGACCTGAAATTATAAACAACCACTTCCTGAAGCAGGATGTGAATAATGGTTACAGCACATGAGGAGGTGGTAACAATGCCCTTCCATGCCAAGCAATGGCTGGTCATGATTAGGGACCAAGGACACGGGCATGGCCCTATTCAGGTTTCATGTATTAGCCAACTTAATTCTCAGAGCAGCCTTAGAAGGAAACGGCTTTTCCAGATAAGGAGACTGAAGCTTAGTAAGCTTGCATATTATCCTCAAAGTGCATTTTTCAGGGAGCTGAACCCTCCAAATCCCATGGCTTTAACCATGGGTCCATGAAACCAGAAGTCAACATGAATAGGAGCTTCATCCTCTGGCTGAATAAATGAACACATTTAGCCTGAATTAATGTAGCCACATGAAAATCCTGAGCTGCAGGAAAAATTTTGGCAAACTGATAGCTTTAAAGGGACAGGAATGGGATAACCTTAGGATCAAACATTTTAAGGACTTAGTCAAGCTCTTTAGTGCTTCCTTAGGATGAAATGAGACAGCATTTAGATTGCTCTTTGCTGTTTACAAGCTATGTGATCTTAAAGAAGCCAAAACCTCCCCAAGTTTTTACTGAACTCAAGTCAAAAAAGCCTCGAATTCTTACCTCAGACAAAGCACCTGTCAATACTAGAGTAACTTGTACTACTCAGCATCATGTACTCTTCTCCATTCAGAGAGTTCTCAGTTTCCTTTAGGATGCTGTTTGCTACCCAATCTCAGTTTGCACACGTTCTATATGACTCAGATATAACCCATAAGAATGTAGTATTACTGTGATTGTAGACTTAGTAAGCACCAAGAAAATGCAATGAGACTTGGGCCCAGGTTTGTGGCAGGGAAGCCATATGTTGCAGAGAGGAGCAGTCAGTTGAAGTAAGAGTCAAGAGGTAGAGAAATTGAGATAAGGATTTTTTGTAGCACAACATTGTTTATAATAGCAAAAACCTGGAAGAAGAAAGTTAAGTGTTGAATAACAGGGGGATGGCTAAGAAAATTATAGCCAGTTATGGAACTGAACATTGTAAACTCTTTAGGTAAGGATATTCACAAAGATTTGTTTACAACTAGGAAAACGATTATATTACATAATTAAATTAAAAAGGATATTTCATGTACAAGTATGAGTTTAGCCATATCAAATATTATATTTAATAGTATGTATACTTAAAAAAAGAAAATATAAAATTATTTCTCAGAGAGAATATGAAACATGTGCAACATGTCCCATAAAAGTTAGAATTTGCTGTGTTTTGTCTCAAAGTGATGGTTTGCACTGCTAAAATGCATTAGAGTCCATGTCTAGAAAAAGATATTTGGTTTTAAACTAGGGGCCCAATCTACATTGGCATCATTTATCAGTTATCTCTGGCAAGGATTTAAAGGAAACAAGCTAAAGGACATTTTCCCAGAGATTCAGGCTAAGTGTGGAATTAGGATTCCACCCATATGGTTCCCCACTTGTCCATTATATTTCCTCCTTCAGCCTCCACTTAAGACTGGAACTGCTGGTGAGAATGTAAAATGGTATAGTCGTTACATGGTATAAAATGGTATGGTTTATCTTAAAACAAATAGAAATAGAATTACTATATGACTCAGCAATTCCACTTTCGTTTATATACTGAAAAGAATTGAAAACATCACTGCAATGAGTTATTTGTGCAGCCGTGTTCATAGCAGCACCATTCACAATAGTCCACATGCAGAAGCAACCCAAGTGTCCATGGATGAATAAATGAATAAACAAAATACAATATATGCATAACCTGTAATATTATTCAACCTTAAAAAGAGGAGATTCTGACACATGCTCTCACATAAATGAACCTTGAGAACAATATGCTAAGTGAAATAAGCCAGGCAAAGAAAAGGATAAATATACTATGATTCTAGACTTACGAGGTTCCTAGACCTCAAAAATTTCATAGAGGATAGAGAATAGAATGATGGCTGCTGGGGCCTGCAGAGAAAGAGAACGGGGAGCTGTGACTTAATGGGTATAGAGCACCAGTTTTGCAAGATAAAAAGAATTCTGTGTATGCATGGCATTGATGGCTGCACAGCATTATGAATGTACTCACTGCCCCTGAACAGCTCACTTCAAATAATAAGTTTTTATATGTAGTTTACAATAATGTTAAAAACAGACAAATAAATGTAACTGATAGATTGGTGGATCAAGAAATTCTCCCAGGCACTGATACTGTAACAAAACCATGCATTCTGCTTCATTGTCATTAGCATTTTTGTTTTACTCTGCCCCAAACAATAGCTACCATTTGTTGAGTATTCAGCATTTGGAGCTTTATACATTTACTATAACATAACACTCTGTGAGCTGGATATTATGGTCTCCATTGTGCAGGAGCAGTACCAGTTTTGGTGAGGGGTCTGAAGGCACATGACCTAGCAATATCAGAGGCACCATATTTGTCCCAGGTTACCTGACTGGCTGCATTTTCATGAGCCACTCTGGTCTCTTGTAGGTACCAGGTCCCTAGTATTCCAACAGCATCCAACCTTCCAGTACTTTTGGATTAGGGAACAGAAATTGCACCTACGGTAATTGTTTTAGCACCTCCTGCTCTCCCTTGTCACTGTCACACAGGATGCTTGAGAGCAATGTCTTGATGTCACCCTACCAAAGACTGATGGGATTCCTTTAGGTCTGCTTGTTTCCCTAGGTTTGCTGTTGAGGAACTGAGGGGCATTTTTCTGTCTTCTTTAGGTTTTGTGCAACTCTGAGTTAAAACAGTTGTCAAGGACATCCATCCATCCAACCATCCAACTATCCATCCATCCAGCCGGCCATCCATCCATCCAACCATCCATCCAACCATCCATCCATCCATCCATCCATCCATCCATCCATCCATCCAACCATCCATCCATCCATCCATCCATCCATCCATCCATCCATCCAACCATCCATCCAACCATCCATCCATCCATCCATCCATCTATCCGAAAACATTCTCTGAGGTACTACCTTCTCTGTTGGGTACTATTTTAGGCACGGGATGTCAGGTAACTAAGGAAGAAATGTGCCTAATCTCCTAAAGCTTATACTTTAGTGAGAATCAGTAGAAATAATCATAGAAACAAAAGATATAATTAAAATAATTTCAGGTGGTATATACTGTGAAAAAATTAACTACTAAAAAACAAGTTAGTGTGGGGCTGCTACTGTAGCTATAGCGATGAGGGAAGTGGCATTGGAAATAATGAGTATTGAGATGAAACCAGCTGTACATCCATCTGAAACAGAACAGTTGAGGCCATGGAAACAGCATATGCAAAGACCTTGACGTTGAAGCAAGCTTGGCATGCTCAAGCCAGAGAACAGAAGATGTTGGGCTGTATGGGAGTGAATGAGGACAAGTGGTAGGGCTGATGTTAGAGAGACAGGCAAGGCTTGGTCATGAGGAGTATTTTGGCTGTGGCAAGGAATTTGGGTTTTATTCAAAGTTCTCCAGGAAGCCATTGGGAATTTCTAAGCCAGGAAGGGGCACACCTTGATTCATGTCTGACCTGGAGGAGTGTCAGGGTTTGAAGCAGAGCCGTTAGGGGCAGGATGATCGTGGCTACAAAAGTGCCATGGTTTGGATATGGTTTGAGTGTGTCTCTCCAAGGGATTTATAGGCTTGAATTTTGGTCTCATATATGGTGGAGGTGATGCAGGCTTTAAGAGGTAGGTAGTAAAGAAAGATGGTGAGGCCATTGAGGGTGCTGGATTCAAAACAATTAACATAGTTCTAATGGAGCCACCGTTTCCATAAAGGTGAGTTGTTACAAAAAGAATAATCCTGGCTTCTAAGTCTCTGGCTTCCTGTCTCACTATGTGGTCTCTTTCACACATGCTTTTGCCCTTGGAATGTCAACCTCTGTGAAGTTCTAACCTGAGGCTGAATAGATGTTACCTGAGTTTACTCTTGGAATATTTGGTACTTATTGTTTGTGACTCTGAAGATCGAACCTGAGACTTTCACACTGAGCTACATTCTTAGGCTTTTCTTTCTTCTTCTTCTTTTTCTTTTTTTTTTTTAACTTTTAATTTTGAGACGTAGTCACACTAAATCACTAAGTAGTCTGGGCAGGACTCAAACTTGCGATACTCCTACCTCAATCTATCAGAGTGCAGGGATTATAATTTTACAGTATTGTGCCTCACCAGTCTTGGACTTTTAGCTTCCAAAACTGTGAGCTAGGTACATTTCTTTTCTTTATAAAGTGCTCAGTCCCAGATGTTTTCATTATAGCAATGAAAATGGACCAAGACAGACAGCTTGCTTTGTGAGCAAGATCCGTGGGGTTATTGTCTTTTTGGAGTCAGCAGTTCTGTAGCTCATTTCCCCTCTCTTTGCCAATGGAGGCTGGGCAAGTTGGGTAAAACTCTTTGACAAGCCTGCAGTCCTGTCTGATTTTTACTGCTTCCCATGTTAGTCCACATTGACCTGGCTCTGGGCAACAAGCTGCCATGTCTCAAGCTTCTTTGGGTTTGTGGGTTCCCACTGCCGAGGGGCCCATGACACTGCCAACCATAGGTCCCTGCTCTGTCACATGTGCTCAGCACAAGCATGAGCATGCCAGGAAATAAAAGTTTTCAATGCCTCATGCAAAGGAAAAAATAAAGACTCCAAAAGATTTTTGGACACCAGATAGTTCTTAAACACAACTTGATGAGTTAAGTGTAAATGAATCAGAACCATGTGCCGTGGGTCTCTCTTTGTAGGCATTTGGGTTGAAAAGTGAAAATAAGGGGTGAGAGAGACGAGTTTGGTTGGGTTTTATAAGGACCTGAATGAGAACTTCACAGAACTGAGGGCCCCAAACATGGTGTGATTTTCCCCTGCTCTAATTTCTTTCATCTCCGGACCGTGAGAGCTGCTTGATATATGTGACATCCTACTGCACTTTTTTTGCAGACACTTTGTTCCTGGTATTCCTTGTTTCTTTGCCAAAGGCCTTGTTATGTTGTGGGTTAAAACTATGCTTCTCCAAAGCCATTCTGATTTATCCTAAGAAGTTCACAGACTTTGTTCTCATGAGATCCAGACGTTTGATGGCAGGAGCTCCTCTCTGTTTAAGGCTGTGCTGTACCCTTAAGTAGCTGAGAGAGTACATTGCCTTGGCATCATTCAGAAATGCATAGGAGCTTCACGACCTTGGGAGAGTCAGCATTACAGTATTACAACATCAGTTTCTTGTATGTAAAATGGGCACAACTCCTTCCTTACTTGTTTTCCAGGGTTGTTTGGAAGGGCTGTGTCAACTGTAGAGCACCTACAAAGAAAATGAATGCTTACAGTGAGTGTACCAGAGAGGCTGTCAATAGTTTCAAGTGAGTTCAGCTTGTCTAAAAGTGAAACACATTTGTGTCCTCTTATGTCTTATACTGAGAGAGGGTCAGGATAGAATCTAGACTGGAATTAGAGAAGAAAGAATTCACAAATAACATTGTTTTCTGTGCACATCGTTTGGCTGTTGTAACATAGAAATTTACACTTTTCTAACTTGGCAAGTTTTTTGTTAATCTCTTTTTTCACACTTGAGATATTTGAAGATCACAGAGGCAAGCAACAGGCCCGGCTCATATAACTGTCTTACTAAAAATTCCAAGTTGCCTATAGTTGAGAGGAAAGGATCCATTGCTAGCATTGAAAATATTGCAGGAGTTGGGCGTCTGTTACTTGTAAATCATTTTCAGTGCTAAAAATGGATCCCAGGACCTTGTGCATGTTGGGCGATTGCTCTATCAATGAGCTACACTTGAAGCCCAACATCTTGGAGGCCCTTCAAACACCACTGACCCTGTGGTCTTCATCAACCCACATAGCTCCACCACCCAACACTGATGTGTACTAGACATGATGTCCATGGACACTAGGAAGAGGAGTCAAGAGAAGGAGGAAGGAACAGAAGCAGTGGTAAAATAAGTTTCTGGATGCAGCCATTTCTTAAGCCATTAAATTATTTTTCTCCAAAATAGTATCTATCACTTTCATTCAAAGATGGTGGATACAGTGGGTAAAATGTTTGGCAGATATACAAAGGTTGGTTGGCGAAGCTATGTGGGTTGATGAAGACCACAGGGTCAGTGATGTTTGAGAGGACTTCACATCTGAGGAGGGGTGGATTTGAGTGCCAAGTCACGAAAGATAGTAGGCAGTAACCTTTGGTCTTAATGAGAAGCGGTAAGGACCTCCAAATTAACCCAGCTTTACTCTCATTTGCTGACCTCAGCACCTGCAAGACATATTACTGGACTCCACTGTTCAAAGTCAAAGTTCTCTAGATACGTTGAGTGCAACACTAACTCCTATAAGTACTAGAGTGCATCAATGTGTTCAAATGCTTTTATTTTCTTTACTTCAGTGCTTTTCAGGTTTATTTCTAATGTTTTCTGAGAATGGCAAAGAGGCAGTTGGAGTACATAACATATCCTGAATAAGCACAGAATTAGAGGTCACAGAATTGGATTCATATGTAGGTAAAAGGCTCACAAAGTAAATGTCCTACCTGTTCTGATACAAAAAGATCAGTCTTGGAGGCCATGGATTATGAACAAAAGTAATAGTAAATATTCCAGGGTTCAGTACATTTGCATATCCAACCTCAGCACACAGAAAAACAGTATTATTTATGGCTCTGCACAAGTGAAAAATAGCAAGAAAATCAAATTTACTGATCACAAAAATTCTCTTTTCTGGTTGTTCCAGAGAACAGTCTATAGCAAGATCCTCCTCACAGTTAAACACCCGTCTCTGCATCTGCCTTCTTCATCAAATACTATGGCCTTTGACTGACTGCACTGTTCCCACACTTGGCCTCCAGGCTGTGGAGTTCTTATTTAGCTTCCCCAATTCCCCAGCCATTAGCCTCAGATTCCACTTTTATTAAACATTTCCCTTTTGGCTTAGATCTTGGGTTTGCTCTCAGAATATCTGTGAATCTGTGATTCCTAGAAGACCCGTGAGCCTATATCCACATTTAGGGATACTTTTTTAATAATGTTAAATTGACCCAAAAAGGGAGATATAGAGCAGAGAAAGAGATGATAGAAATTATTCAGATTTAGATGGGACAGTGCACAAGGTTAAAAGTAAGTGGTAACAGAGCCAGGACTTGAGAGCTACAGGAAGGGCTTATGGCGGCATGATTCTGCTTCCTACTCCCCAAAACCCACAAAATGTTTGTAGAGAGGCCAGGAGAGTACTAATAGGTTTTATGGGTCCCCAAGAGGAAACATAGAAGATAGACTATGAGTCACGGAAGGGCATTTTGAGGCCATCTGTTAATTGCCCAATGTAGTCACTTACAAATGAGAAAACTAAGGCTCAAGTCAAAATTATTTTTCTCAGGCAGATAGTGGCAGAGCTAAGGTTAGAATCGAAACCACTAGACTCCAAATTCAGTGCTCTATTTGCCACATTATGCTTCAGGCCGCAAGGGTGGGAAGAACTGTCTGGCTAACCTTTGAGAGGGCTAAAGAGCACAGGGGAGAAATCCCTCTACATCAACAGAAAAGGAGGGAAGGAGAATGTTTGTAGACTGCAAACTCTTTGAAATTCATTTGTGGTGTCTTACTGAGACTCTAAGTTTGGGAGGTCTAAGAGACAGGGTAGGCTGCTGATGCATGAAAAATCCTCATGCCAGTCCAGGCCGGCATGCAGCCAGCAGGCCTGGCTGTTCATATTTCAGAGACAAAGGCAATGATATCTGTGGAATCCTGCTGCAGAGGAAGAGAGGCTCCAGCACATTGAATAAGTTACACAGTTCAGCATCTTTAGAGACAACACAAATTCGTTGTGGTCATTTGACTGCATTCTGTGGCTTTCCCATAGTGAATTTGACCTATATTTACAAACCCTTTTCCCATGGGGCCCCCAATATCTTTCTGCCCCCATAATTTGTGGACAGCTCCACCAGGACCCTGGATCTCCTTCACCATCTTTAGTGAGACTCTGTATTACCTGGCTGAAGGAAGAAAACCATACTACACAAAACACCTTCCCTTCCCTTTCTTTGCTCCCTTTGATCTTTATAAAATGTTATGTCACACAATGGCAGCCTCCGAGGTCAGCCTTTCATTGTTAGCTGGCCCCTCCAAGGGGTCTTTAAGTCTGGAACTGTTGGAAGCCCTTTGGGATGGAGGTTAGGGTCCAACAGCAGGTATCAGAGGGACGATGACAAATGAGAATGGTGTCAAGAGAGATTGTTCAAATAAACAGTTGGATGCTTGGAAGTATGGCCTGAAGACCTCAGATCTTTCTCTCCCCTCTGTTTTTTTTCCCCTCCAAAACAGAAGATTAAGTTTGCTGTGAACATGAGCTGATGAAAAGAATTCAAATAGTACTTTGAATAGGACCCCAGTCAGACCCACAGGAGGGCTACAAATTGCTTTTGGAGACACCAGTCTCTCTTTACAGAAAGTGAGCATAAAGTTCACATATCTTCTTTCTATAAGGTACTAACTTGTAAATTAACCTTTAATGGTGTATAAATGATGTTCTGAAAGAACTGCTTATGCAACTATATTTATGATCTAGAAAATTGCAAATATTTACAAGATTATAGGTGTTAATGGTCTGTCAAAAATGTTTGTATATTGTACATACATTAAACCCTGGTTTCAGACCACCCTGGTATAAAAGACCACCACTCTCTAGTCCCATATAGTGTTTCACTTTGATTCCATATATGCCAATCCCTATAATTAGCCTGTTCCCTAATATAGATCAAGTCTACTTTATAGGGAATTCTCCCAATCGTTTTCATTTCGTTTAAATTCAGTACCCAGGCTGCCTGTGTAAACTGTTTGCTAAATGGCCCAGGATGGACAATCGATCTTATACCAGAGGTGGCCTGTGAACTTGCCTGTCTTGTTTCAGAGTGGGCCCCCCTGTAGGGCCCCCTCGTTTGATTGCTTTCCGGAAATAAAATTAAGCATCTATATATGAGCTCCTGTGCCCAACCTTTCCGCTGATGTTTGGTCATTCGAGAAGTAAATGTACATAAGCCACAGACATAATTCATTTCAAAGAGTTGCTCGTTGTTACAACATCCCTTTAACTGCCTTGCTAAAAAATGGGAAAGGCCATCAGACAAAGGGGGAAAAATGTTTTCTCCTGTAATTGTGAATCCTCTTATGGGTCGTTTCTCTGAACTATCCTGTGTTACTGTTCTGTGTGGGGGCGTAGCAGGAAGAAAATTTTAAAGAAGGTCACAGGTTGTTTTGAAATGGGTCTCTCATCCTGGTTTATTATCTCATTTGTGCATTTTTCAGTAATGTCAAACTGTTTCCATGGTTGTGTTAAGGCAATCACTCCCCACCAGGCATGGCCAAAATTAAGTCTGCTTCTTTGGAATTTATGGAGAAAGTTTGTTTTCAAATGCTATGAAAGGAACTGCCTTTCTGATTACTTTGATAAAGACACACCTGAATAGAGTTGCTGAAAGTCCTGGAAAGTGGAAAAAGTAACTTTGGAAGTTTTGTATAGATCTCCAAATAATTGCTCCTTTCTCACCCTTAGAAACAAAGCAGGGAAATACTAAAGTCAATGTTCCTTTAAGCCCTTTAACTAAACCTGGCTACACACCCCTCATTTTCTTGAAAATAAAATAGGTGTTTGGGTGGTTGCAATGTATTTAAACTATTGAAGTTGTTGTAGAGTTTTAAGTGGAATAGGATGGATGACTTTAGGCCCCAAATAAGAAGCAGAATTTCCCATATGAAGGGGAGAGGCTCATGATGAATCTA
Source organism: Dasyprocta punctata (assembly GCA_004363535.1). Classification (NCBI taxonomy): domain Eukaryota; kingdom Metazoa; phylum Chordata; class Mammalia; order Rodentia; family Dasyproctidae; genus Dasyprocta; species Dasyprocta punctata. The sequence continues at coordinate 45,693 of RJWM01000424.1, read as the reverse complement.
AGGAGACAGAAAGAAACACTGTGTTGGGGAAAGAGTGGCCCCACAGATTCTCTTTGGAATGATTCTTGGAGCTACCAAGTCTTTTGACTTACCAAGTATTGGGAAAGATTTGTTAAAATAACATTGGGATCCTTGCAGGGCTTGGACCTAAAGAATTTTGCTGGAGTTGTCCTGACATTTTTCTACCTTGAAATGTATTTCAGATCCCTCAGCCTACTGATTCCCAAACTGAGATCCTGGCTCTTCTGGGATTCTTGGACTGGGAGACATAGGCTTTTTTTTGAGACATTCTTAACATGTCAGAAATTCAATGTTAAGTAGGCTTAGATTGCAAAACAAAACAAAACAAAATGAAGTATACTTTCTTTTAACTCAAATGCTATTCACTTAATGTGTTTATGTCAGTTTTCTCACAGTAGTGGCTTCTGATTAATCCTCAGATGAGGACATTACTTCACATTACTGTACATTGTGTATGGATAATGTGGTTCAAAATACAGTATCTGTGCAGAGAGAAGATAGCAAGGTCCATGCAGATAGCGTGATGGCTCCTAGCAGGCTACTGAGCATCAGATCATGCTTGCGTTATTCAGGTGCCAAATGAGGAAACTGACAAGTAAACACATGCTGAGGATCGCATGTAGGGACTGATTCCAGTCTTTGTTCAGTTAACTTGCATATCGATCTAGGGGAACAAATGACTGAACAGCCAAATGTACTAGGTTGTGTGCTCACAAATAAGTTAGTCCTTTCTCTCACTCGCGAAGTGGCCCTTTTTTATGCACAAAGCCCATACTAAAATTAGGGAGCCACCTGGGTCATAGGCAGGTGAGGATATTTACACTCTATATTTTTCCTGCTGTTGTTTAAGAAGGAGGTGGCCAGAGTGGTCACACAATCATCTATGCTTGTACTCCGCCTGGTAATGTTGGCAGGGTCCACGAGGGATTCATCAATTATTTCAAACTATTTTCTTTTTTAACATTATGGGTTTGGCAAAACCCCAGACATACTTTACCAAGCGCTTTTTTCCTTCATTTTTAAATCCCATGTGTATTTCAAATTTAATCCGTATGGTACTGATTCATTTACACTTAACTCATCAAAAATGCTGGTTGGGATGAATTAGTTGATGCCCAAGGAGAAGCATGGTCCGCTTTAAGGGAGATGTTAGAAACCTTTTCTCCACCCCACTCCTATTTGCCAAATGCTGTTCAAAGTGAATCCACACCCCACCCTGCCCCAACACCATCACCAACTTTTAATCATGTTAGAGAATGCAATTCCAAGGAGCACTGAATTTGGGGAAATTCTTTATTCTATTCTCCCTCCTTTAAAAATCTTGTGTATTTTAAGGGAAATCTAATCCATATGCTTCTGATTCATTTACACTTAAATCGTTACAGTGTTGTTTTGAACAAGCCACTTGGTGAACAGAAATGACTATGAAACTTCTTCTATTATTATTTCTTTAAGTTCTTTTCTGCAAAACAAGAAGTCACATTGGGAAAGACAAACACTTAGAAGTTTAAATTTGGTGTGGTAATTCTTAGGCCACCATGCTTTAGATAAATCTATTTTTGCCTTTCGTCACATGGGATCCAGGGCAGCTCTCTTCTTGGATGGCAGATGTATAGTCATAATTGCATACAATCAGCTAAATTGCATCTGTGAGTAAGTTCCTTCCTTTGAGTAATTTGAATGGAGTGTGTGCGTGCTTGCATGTATGCACTTGTGCATATGTGTGTCTAAGGGGATGGTCATATCAAATCTTTTGTACCCTAACTATACCCAGCAAGGTGGGATTGAAGAGGAATCACAAGCTGAGAAACAGAGAGAGCTGGTTTGAAACAGTTTGTACCTTTGCCACAGCATGAGTGAAAAACACATGGAGTGCAGTTTAATTAGTTCAAGTTAAAGACTAAAGATATAGAATCAGTGTCACCTTTCTCACTGACTATCTAGAAGGGCAGATCGCTGCTGCTTTCTTTCCTTCTGTCTTCTATAATGGTAGGTACACTCATTCATCCCCCACCTATTGGATACTGCGGTTTGAATTTTTTACTTTTGCCATGAGCTATATCCTTATCCCTTTTTCATTTTTTATTTCAGGATAGAATCTCACTAACTCACTAAGTTCCCAGGTTGGGTTTGAACTAGGAATCTTTCTGCCTCAGCTTCTCAGAGCGCTGAGATTACAGGTATGAAGGATCATGCCTGACTTCTCATTCTTTTTTTGATCTTTTTTTTTCCTGTTTGTTGAGTCCCCTAGTAGCTCATGTTATGAATTTCACTAGGAAACCCGCCCCCCCCATCCTCTTATTTCACAGAATGGAAACAAAAGTTAGAGACAAAATAGGGACTGGCATATAGAAAATTGAATCCTCAAGCCCGGCACTTTTGCCTCTTTGCCCTAAAGAGTAATTACCAAAAATAAAATGCCTGTAGGCAGAAACTGGCATATTGTGCATTAATCTCCCCAGCCCTTAAAACACTCCTAATGGAGTGGGCATTGCTGCTTTTAGCTTTCAGATGTAGAAAGTGTGATTTTGAGTGAAGCTACAGAGTTCATGAATCAAAGAGCCAGGAAGAGATCTTATGTAGGCCTCACGCCGAAGTCTGGTGGTTGCAGTCAGGACTTTGGAGGGCATCTGAATGCTGGCTTTACCATTCAGTAGTTAGGTATTTTAGAACTGTTACTTAACCTTTCTGTTATTCCCTTGAAAATGGGAATAATAATAGTACCTCTATGTAAAGGTATTATGAAGATTACATAAGATACACTCTGTTATAGTCACTCCACATATCACAGCTGATACATTTTTTACTCCTCCAAAGAGACAATGTATATCTTGAATACTTCAGATACTTCACCAGGACAAAGAAACATCTTTACTATTTTATGAACAAAGACGCAACTAGTAGCTGCTGTGGGCCAGATATTTTGTGCATGTTCTGAAATCCTGTCTCTATCTATCTCTTATTCTAAATCCTGCCCAGTGATTCACAGGTTCCCATGTACCCAGCTCAGCTGGGGAGAGCACAGGACGCCAGTATTTTCCCGACACAGAATCCCAAATAAAACCCTTACATCTTGTGGGAATATGAAAGCAAAACAGAGTCAAGTTAAAAGGAAGAAAACAGCATTGCAACAATTACTCATTAATGTGATTATTTCCCCATTTATATCCTACCGTTGTCTTTAAAATACAATTTTTATGCCATTGTAGGGCATTAACATTTCTAATTGAGACCATGGGCTGAGAAAGTTTCTAAAAGTTCACCTATCAGGTAAAGCCATCTGAACCCCATTAGAATTGTGGAATGGAGATTTCATGGCAAATAAAAATACTATATCATTTTAATAAAATCATCATGTGCAAGTGAACAGAGAGGCAAGAAAGAGCTAAATTTGTAAGCCCCTACCCAGATCTTTTTACTCTGGCTGAAATTTCAAACTCCTGAGAGAAGAGACCTTTAGCAGCCGTATTACCAATCTACAGCAGAAGCTGTTGTTATTGTCTCGATTTTCTCATTTCCTAATTGTAGGCATGATTGTGAGGTTTCCAGGGTGGCAACTGAATATGGACAGGCTTAGGAACTGACAAAGTGCTCTTGGAAGGAGGTCAGGAGTTGATGGGAGTTAAGGAGAAGACTTCCCAGGTCATATACCCACTGCATATTTCCCTTCGGATTCCCAGATCCTTTCCTGGACTCCAAAGACTGCTGTTGAAAACCTATGATGTCCTGTTTTCTATATCCAGCCTTTAAAATTAACTTTGTAAATTGTCTAAAGGAAACTGTGGCTCTGTCTAGCTCCATGGTGCCAAACATCTGGGTGAAGGTTGGGGGAAGGGAGTCCCCTGAGCAAGCCCTGTGTCCTCATTTGCTTGTGGCCTGCAGGGTTAGTGAATGTGAGCACACTGGCGAGGGTTCTGAGGGACATCACCCCGGGAGAGAAGCCCAGTGAAGAAGGGAGACTTTCACAGACTGCTGGAAAATGCTCCCGCCATGGCATCTGGGTGTCTGCAGACACTGAGCCCAGCGGATTTACCCTCTTTTCCCAGACTCAAAAGCAAGACAAAGACTGTTCATGTTTATGGCCCCCGGAAGAATCACTGTGATACCATGTTGTATTCAGGTGGCTCTGTTGGTTGTGGTTCCTTTGGGTGCCATAGAGGTGAGGAACAGAAGGACCCTGCAGGTCCTATTGGGCTCTTGGATTCAGTGGTCTCTGACCATTATTTTTCGCTCTCAGCTTTTCTTAGTAAAGGAATGATAACTTTACTCCCAGCACCACAGCATCTGATCTTTAACATCATTACCACCACCTCCAACACAAACTATTGTTTACTCTATCCAGGTTCCAAACCAAGGAATCTGTGTGATCATTTCATTTAATCCTTTGATTAACAATACTTTGAAGCAGGGACCATCACAATACTCTATTTATGAGGTTAAGTGAATTCACCAAAGTTACTAAGATAGCAAGTGACAGATATAGAACTTGACCTCAAAGCCTATGATGCTGATCAGTATGCAGCTAAGCCATCTGGGCCTAATATGAATTAATTAATGAGTACATAAATAAAAAATAATAATAAGGCCTATTCTGACTTGACTTTCCAATAACTCTTGATCATCTTTGGGTGATAGTAATGTTTGGTAGAACAGCTACACTTGGGATTGAATTCAACACATGTCATTTTCTGGATGTTTGGCCCTAGCCTGGTAATTATAACTCTGAGGTTAATATTTTATCTGTAAAGTGGGAACATTAACTATTCCCTAGGTTTGATATAAAAATTCTCATGCATGATATGCTTTCATATGGTTTCAGTTTCATAGGTGATCCTTGCTACATGTTTCAAATTATCTATTAATAATTTAAGTGTTTATTTTAATTGATAATTGCATATGGCCTAAGGCTCTCATTCAAGAAAAGACAACTATGGGCAGGCAACAATCTACCTTTTGACTATCACCTCCTGTCATTCTCTGACCCTCAGGATGTGAGAGCCCCTTTCTTCTATTCTTCACTTCAAATTACAGCCTCCAAGAACTCTCCACCAAACAGAAGCAATGCTCTGTGAATCCCAGCCTCTTTCCTGAAGGTCAGAGAACTAGAAGGGAGGCTTGCTCTGCCAAGAGGAAAATGACCAGTTTTGAGAGGCTAAAAATATTATATTTTTTCTATTTTGAAATTTTCAAATAATTATTTTTTCCCATCTTACAAATAATGGATTAAAATCAGTACTTTCTTACTTATCAAAAATGGATTTTCTTGAGTTTTTGAAAATATTTGTGTTGTAGTCAGGGTTTGCAGATCTGTCCACACTCTACAGACCCAAAGAATCCAGCTGAGGGCCTAGATCCTATGACAATGCCCTGCACAAATCCAGTTGAAGACCCAGAGCCCATGACAATGTCCTCCATGAGTCAAACTGGAGGCCTAGAGCCTACAACAATGTCCCAAGGATATGTACTGGGAAGGCCCAAAAGTCAATGGTGGAAGCTAGAAAGTCTGTGCCAATGGGGTGAAGGATCTGTGGCAGCAGGCTGAGGGATCTGCACTGGAGCCAGGAAGTGATGCTCAAGGTGAGGACCAGAACTCCTGAAGAGAACTGCAGCCAGGACCTAACCTCCTCTGACGATGAGAACAGCTGAGTTCATACCAAGAAAACCACCATGACAAGCTTCTGCAGCAGGATCAACAGCACCATCTTCCCCTCCTGTTCTGCTTTTATTCTGTTGGCTACATTCCACAGGTGGGCCCTCCACACCTGGCACCACACTGATTCAGCTTAACTGGGTGTTATAAATTGCCCATTAGTTAATCCGTAACAATTTGCATTACTTTTTCTGGTTTGTTTTTGCTTTTGAAGAACTAGGGATTGAAGCTAGAACCTTTGTACTGGGCTATATATCCAGCCCTTTTTCACTTTATAAAATTTTGAGACTGTATCTCATGAAGTTGCCTAGTTTGCCAGGCTGGGTTCAAATTTGGAAATTTTTTCTTTTACTCTTTCTAACACTCTCCAGGCTATACCCAGAGTAACTACCAGTGCTGTGTATGGCACTGGATGAGGAAGAAATTCAGAATAGAAATTGCCACTGTTTGGCCATGGATAAGTTCAGGACACATTCTTTCTCCACGTAAAATTATTATCTACTAATTTTTCACCATAACAACTTTGCAAGGTCTATGTCCATTTTTAATGTTAGATCACCAAGATTTAACCAGTAATGAGGAAATGTAATCAAGGTACCTGAGTGGTTTATGATTTGATGACTTTGGATGTCTGAAATTTAACAAGCTTGTGTAAAAACTGGATGATATACAGCAGTCCAACAAAAACCTGACCCATTTGCAAAGTATGATTGAATTACATTGCTACAATGCCCTTCTTGCTTTGTAAACAGACTACTCTTTTTTGCTGGAATAACACATAGATTAAATTTCCATTAAAATTAACCACTTCTGATTTTATACAATTAATTCTCTCTCTCTCCTTCAGGAACCATAGAAAAGATGGAAAGGCACTCTTTTCCTTTTGCAAGTCTGTCTTTCACATGGACCATCCCCTTCCACAACCTGTAAGCCTAGGGAAAGCAATGAATATATTTTTCAGGAGCAAAGGTCTGTGTTTTGTGGATCATGTTGGCATAGATCTATGATCCAGGTATTTGGAGCTGTGCTGTGCCTCAAAATACCCACCAAGACATTTTCAACACAGGGCTGGCCCAAAGAAAATCACCCAAGAGTCAAACAGACATGGTGAAGGGTAGGATTGAAAGAAGGAGTTATTTCCTCTGCTGCCTCTGTCTCCCACCTTCAGCCCACTTGTCAGTGGTCAGTGCCTCCATCAGTGTTCACTCTTCCTCTTTCTGACCCGCCTTGATAGCTGTCATTTAAGCCTTAGTGTGGTTGAATTTCTGACTTTGGGTGGGTCTTGTGCTGGAGGCGTGATTTTCAGAAGGAGCAAGGTACTTTGTTGCCATATATTTGCAGCCAGGGCCATAAGACTGGGTTCCCCCTGTCACAGCACAGTCCCCCATCCTTCATCAGCCTCCTTCCTCATTATCTCCTCCCAACCTCCCAGATACCAGGGCTCCCGGGTTCATAGTCACAGTATCCTCTCCAAATATCTTCTCATGTCTTTTGAGGATTCCATCCCAGAGGGTCAGGAAACTCAGGTGCAGCCTGAATGTGAGCCTTTTTCAAGGCTTTCCTGATGTGACTTTGATTGCGGCAAGAATGGAGAAGCACAACTGTGGCGGTATCAGAGGGAGGAGCCTCTTTTGTTTCTGAGAGCACAGGCATGACTGTTAAAGAGAAAGGAGACGAGAAGTCCCCTGGGAAAAGGAGTGTGGTCATTCCTCAAAGTTGTTGGGTGTGGAAACTCAGTGGCCTTAGTATAATGGTACAGACAGGGGCATCAAAGCAGCTGTGCTATAACTTTCATATTGGACCCAACACTGATTTTGATTCACCCACATTCAGGCTCCTGTTAGCTAGGTAACACCGTCTTGTAGTCATAATTTAAAAATCAGTGCAGACATTCATACTTTGCACTTCTTATGTACTGAAGTGCTTCAGAACAGTATAAATTATCTGTTTCCCAAGATAATGGTGGAGATGGGGCAGTAGCTCAGAAACCCAAAATGCAGAAGGGCTGCTTTGCTTGCCTTGGTTCTTTGGAATGTTCTCTAGTTTGGGGATAACACTTTACCTTTGCTAACGAGACTCTCAGTAGCACTGGCTATTTGTTCTCTATGTTCTTGACAAAGCATGTGACCTCTATAGCCTGGATTATATCATTATTCAGTCCTTATTAAAAACTCGGTTTTGAGGAAATCCTAGCCCAAAAGAATTATGCTGACCATAGGATGATGCTTACAGAAATACCCAGTATACTAAGATCCCAAAGTAAATCTTGGGCTGTTTCTCTCAGTGTTGCATGTCAGCCCTAGCTGATCTTAGGCTGTTGGTGAGCTATGCACCTGGATTATGGTGTTCTGGCCTCTTGGTTGGAGGCTTCCGTAGTCATAGGTATTGACTTCTCACTGGCACGCAGAATGACTCAAGAGCCAACCTGTCAGAATTTACTGTTGAGTCAATAGAACCAGGACTTTTTCTAAGGACCTACAGGAGAAATACCATTGAGACTGTAGGACCAAGAGTGATCATATTTCTCCAGAGAATCTAAACTTTTAAGATCTGACATCTAACAGGAGTTAGACTCTTTTCCCCTTGCTCTACTGCTGGGAGGTGACATCAATTAATTGATAACCCATTTTTAGCATTTGTACAGAAACTTATGGATATGTTTACTTTACTGAAACCACTGCTTGCTTCATCTAATTTCTCTCACTCTTCTTTCTTTCTCTAGAGTCTCTCTATTATTATTTTTGTCTTATTATAACAAATGTTTTTCAAATAGAAAATTTTAAGTAAGAGTAAGGGATATAAGCAAGCAAGTACAGCTGGCCTAGAAAGGAATATAAATAATTCTATTGCAGATATAATGCCCTCATTTTTTTCTTTGATGAAAAGGAAGATTACTGAGTGTTCTAGTCCTGTTTTCATCAATGATTAACTGTGTAACTTTGGACAAACCAGGTCAAGTGATTGGTCTTCAGCAAGACAATATGTGGGAATAAAAGCTCTGAGATGAATAGTTAAGTTCTGTGTAGTCCTGAGATGGATAGATACTCTGGAGACTTGAGCAATGGGGATAAAACCTGTGGACCTGGAGAGATTGACAGAAGTCACTAATTGCATTTCAAAAGTCACTGGTGATCTAAGTGTAGCTAAGCCAAATGCTTAGAATTCAACTAAAATTCAACCTGTCCCCAAATAGAGACTGCATTTATTATTTTATCCTTAAATCAAGATTTTATTTTCAGAAGCTTTTTTTTTTTCTTCCTTTTTTGCTGTTCTGGGGATTGAATTCAGAGTCTTCACACTGAGCAATATCACCATCACTATTTTTTAAAAAAATCTTAGAGACAGGGTTTTGCTAAATTGCTCAGGCTGGGCTTAGACTTGCAATTCTCCTGCCTCATTGTCCAAGAAGCACTTCTGAGCCATAGCTAAAACATTATTTTATACCACTGCAAAACTATGCAGAGCTCTCACGTAAAACGAGAGCAATTAAAGAAATTTTGAGTTGACACATTTTGGCTTTCTTTGGAAAAAAAAAAACAACCAATTACTTTTTAAAACAAGGCTATCTATTAACAAGACTGTATGCAGCTATCATAAGCAATTTCAACTCTGTTTTTGTAAAGAGGTGAATTCCAAATATATTGAATAAATGAAATGACACGATAGGCTTAGCTTACCCTCTGACTTTCCTAAATGGGCACTATTGTTCAAATTATTTATAAGCACTAAAGTTCGAGATGATAATCAATGATAGCTATGCTATTCCTGTCCATAATTATGCTTAATTGTCTATTATTCTAAGAAGGAAAACTTTTGAGTGTGCATCATATTTCCAAGTCAGCTGTTGACCTGCTAAAGCTAAATAATTTAATTCTTCAGGGTATATCTTTCCTCCCAGCTGACAGAGCTATGACAGGATGCTTATGCCTAGTTTATTTGGCAGATTTCAATCAGATGCTTTAAGGACAAATGAAGAAGTTTTTGTTAATTCACTACTTTACATAATAATAATACCAAACTCCTCATATTAATAAAATAACAATTATATTTTTATTTCTGGATAGGAACATATGAATTAAAGAATGTAAATTCTTGGCCTTTGTATTGTCACTTTCTCCTACTGTGCCCATGACATTCTTAATAATCAGTTCTGCCCTTCTTTTTCATAAGCTGCTTTGGGATCACTGAAACTGCTACTTCAGGAGGTCACATGTAAGATGAATGTTATTTGCCATACATTTTGGAGAAGAAAAAATAAGAGTGTCCATGCAATCTTTTAAATAGGGCATACCTCAACAGTGAATTCTTAACAAAAACTAAAACTAGGAATTTTGAACGCTAAATTTTCAAAGGAAATCGTGAACAGAGCATCTATCAATTGAGCTGTCTGTACTGTTTTTGAAATAAGCTTCTGTTCTCAAAAAGATGCAGGGGTCTAGGAATCAAGGGTAAGTCAAATAAGCGGGGCCTAAATGTCCTTACCTTGTTTCAACTACTGTGTAAAATTATACTTGAATTGATTCCACTCAAGTTTTGTTTTTTTCCCTTGACAAAAATACTAATAAGTGTAGCAGAAAGGTACATACCCCAGGGACTGTGTGGAACCACCTAGATGACTCTCCTTGACTCTTCATGAAAAGAAGAGCAACTATTTCCATTTTGGATCATCTTGGCCCTGTCTCCATGTATTGATAGGTACAGAGTTGGCTAGGTTATTTCTTTGCCCCTTCAATTGGCTTTAAGCAATGTAAAATGGGTTAGCTGAGGAGCTGATGTGTAATCTCTGGAACAAAGTGACAGGTCAGTGTTACCCACCCAGTGACTCTCCAAATACGTGGTTGAGCTGGGCGGGATGGAGAGCCGTGTTTTGTGTTATCCGGTGGGACTGAGCCTTGAGAAAGAGGCAATGACTTCCCAGGCAGAAAGGATTGTACATCAGGGCCAAAGTACTGACCCCAGATTATTAGACACTATGTCAGTTGTTATGCAGGTCGCTCTCTTTGCATTTCTTGCCCTCTGCATATCGCATGGTGATCTCAGGCCTCCTACCTATCCCAGCTCACAGCAGTTACGGCAGTCACAGATTTCCCACCACTCTCACTGTCACTCATTCCCGAGCCACTCCCCTTATGGAGGGTTAATAAAACCTGGGTTGGGCTCTGGGTGTGGCCTTTGTTCCAGTGAACCACCATCTTGGCTGTACTTAGGACCTCTTGGCTCCGCATAATGGTATCTATGTCTTAGTGTCTTTATTCTCACCTTGGGTTGCACTGGAAGTGGTAGATTGGAATTAACTTACTAGAATTCCAATAACTTCTCTTTGGGATTACAGATGTAAACTTTTCTGGACTGTGATGAGGACAAGAAAGGGTTCTCTATAAGGAATTAAGCCTCACTAAGTGCTTTGGGATAATGGGTTATAGGGAAGAACGTCAAGTCTTCCTTCAACTTACCTTCACAAGAAAAGCCAGCAGACTCACAGCGTGGAAGAGTTCATCCTTCTACACTGAAGTCTCATGGTCTCTGCTCTTTTTTTTTTTTTTTTTTTTTTAACCAGGGGCCTCCCTGGGTCCATTTCAGGAACTCTATCCTACTATAGTACTCCTGTCATAATGCATGCCACATTTTAAATGTTTTTGAGAAAGAGTCCTGCTCTGTAGTTCAAAGCAAGTTCAGCTGAATTCACAATGTAGTACTCATAGAAATCCTCCTCCCTCAGTCTCCTGAGTACTAAGATTACAGGTGTGTACCACCATGCCTGGCCATACTACTTTAATGACTACAGCTCTTGAGTCTAGTTTTGTTCAGGCAAGTTCATACAACCTTTATCCCTTTTCAGAATTATCATGGCTTTTCTGGGCATTTTGTTCTATATAACATTTAGAATTAGGGTGTGAACTTCTATGAATAATCCTGTTGGGCTTTTGATTGAGTTTTCTTTGAATTTACAGATGACATAGTTAAGTTTTTGCAATTTTTAGACTCTTGGTTCACAAACATGATCTATCTAGTCCTTGATGCATATCTACTTTTATGGCTTTCAATAGCTCTTTCTTGTGAAGATCTCCATGGTTGGTTGATCTTAGCGGCAGGTTAGTCACTTGCTTAAGGATGCTCCAAGCTCTCTGAGCAGCCTATAGGTCACTACAGGGTCTTCTCCATGCTGTTCAACCTAGGACTAATGTTATTCTTCCTCCATCATCCTGGTCCTTATCTCTCTCCATTGGGGTTAAGTTCAGTCAGCCACAGTGTTCACTGACTTGACAGTGTACTTCCAGTCTTTCTCTCTTCCTTTCCATGACTCCTTCCCCCTGTCTCTTACTCATGATTCCTGGGATTACTTCCTAACAAACCACAAGTACTTGCATCCGTGCCTCGGGGCCTACTGCTGAGGAAACTGTGACAAGTACTAAACCAGTTTCCACCCAAATGTAGTAACATGAAATTCTCAGAACCTAAAAGCAAAATCCATGACTGGTGATAATCTCCAGGGAGGGGCATTCATGGCAAAAACTTGGGCTTTAAAGTTTGGTAAATGCTTGAGTTCTTACCTCTACTCAAGTTGAGCAGACTCAATCAACCTCTGTACCCCACCTATGTAAAAATAGTCGTATAATGTCTCAGTGTCATTTGGATTATCAAATGATATGTTACATTTTTTGTTCATTCAACAAATATTTATTTCTCCAGGTATAACACAGGTAAGTAACATGGTTTAGTAACTGACACAGGCTGCTATATAATATATGGAAATGATGGCTATGCATTGATAAATGAGAGGCAGAACATATCCAGGAGAGCTAGTGACAAACAGGAGCATTTGGTACTATAGGGGTATGCACATGCCTTTCCTCCTATCTGTCAGTGTCATGCACCGTTGGGTTCAAGGACCCAGTGCATTAGCCGTGTGGCTTTGTTAACCTTTCTGAGTCTGTCTGTGGGATGGTGATCATGACCCCTGCCCAAAGGATTGTGGGAAGGAGTCAGAGACATAATGAATATGAAGGACACATGTTCATCAAGGTTATTTATCTTAATCTCCTCTCCTGTAGATTGGTTGATTGTTGACTTCTGAGTGCATCACAGTGCTTCCTCCTGAAGTGGTAACTTGTCACACCCCAAGGTATTCAGAGAAGTCCAACCGGAGGGCATTGTGCCTCCCGGTTCTTCTCCAGAATCAACATTAATTACAACCATGTTGCTTTTTATACAGATGATATAGGTAACAGACAGGATTTGACATCTATTATCTAAAACATTTTTAAAATTATTCTTAAATTTATTTCTGATTAATGTAATTACAAACCAGGTAAGACTTATATTTATCGTTTTATTACAACTTTTCTAGATATCATGCCTTTTTGATCTTTTAGGTCTGTGTTGCTGTCTTTTTTTTTTACACTTTTTAAAAAAATAGTCTTTACTAATTACCATATATATTTTTTAGTTTAATGTTTTAATGTTCTAATTTCTTTACCACATTTGAAAGTATTCTTAATGGTTGTTCTGGGATATATATATGTATACATTCATATTCTATATATCATTATATATATTCATATTCTATTAATATCCACTTAGTTTGTAAAGAATATAAAAGCTTTTCTCCACTGTAACTCCATTCCCTCACCTTTTCTTGTGGTATTGTCATTACACATACACAATTCCCAGAATAGCCAAAGCAGTCTTGAACAAAAAGAGCAATGCTGGAGATATCATAATATCCAATTTTAAAACATGCAATAAAGCCATTGTAACAAAAACAGCATAGTACTGGCATAAAAATAGACATATAAATCAATGGAATTGAATTGAGGCTACAGAAAAAAACCTATGAAGCTACAATTATCCAATTCTCAAAATAGAGGTGACAAAATATGCTGGAGAGAAAACATCCTCCTTATCAAATGATGCTGGGAAAACCTGATATCCATATGTAGAAGTTTGGAACTAGATCCCCTCCCAACACCATGTACAAATGTCAATTCAAAATGGATCAAAGATCTAAGTCTAAGACCTGAAACTTTGAAACTGCTAAAAGGAAACATAGGGAAAACAGTTCAATTTAATGAGCTCCTGATCAGGACTCCAACAGCACAGGAAATAATAGTAAGAAGGGACAAGTGAGACTGAATCAAATTAAAAATCTTTCACACAAGGGAAACAACAGCGTGAAGAGACAGCCTGCAGAATGGGAGAAAACCTTTGCTACTTATTTTTGTGACAGAGGATTAACATCCATAATATGCAGAGAATTCAAAGCAATTAATACCCAAAATTCCAAGTAACTCAATCAATCAATAGTCTAATGAATGAATAAATCTTTTTCAAAAGAAGAAGCACAAGTGGCCAACAAATAAAATGAAAAAAATGTTCACTATGTTTAGCCATCAGAGAAATGCAAATCCAAACTGCATTGAGATTCCATCTCACCAAAGTCAGAATGGCTATCATCAAGAATACGACAAATGAACAGACACAAAATGCTGGCAATATGCAGGGAAAACAGAAACCTTTATGCACTGCTGGTGGGAATGTAAATCAGTACAGCAACCATGGAAATGGGGATTTCTCAAAAATCTAAAAATAGAGCTGTCATTTTATCCAGCTAAATCACTCATTGCCATACACCCAAAGGAATTTAGGTCAGCATAGTAGAAACCTGTATACCTCTGTTTATTGTGGTGCGATTCACAATAGCTAAATGTGGAAATGGCCTACAAGCCTGTAAACTGAAGAATGGATAATGGTATGTGATTATATATACACAAAATAAAGTATAAAAGGAGACCTAAATCATATCATTTGGAGGAAAATGGATGGAACTAGATATTATACTGTTAAGCTAAATACGCTGAACTCAGAAAGACAAATGTTACAGGTTTCCCTCACATGTGGAATCTAAATTTATTTTCTTCTTTTTTTCCCTCTATTTATTTAGTGATGAGGATTGAACCCAGGACCTTCACACTGAGCTACACCTCCAGCTCTTTTATGTTTTGAAATAGGATCTCAATTAAGCTGCTAAGATGCCTAAACTGAGTTTGAATTTGAGATCTTTTTGTCACAGCCTTTGAAGTGCTAGGATCTTTGTGCCTGGCTTGGAATGTAGGAGGGGTGCGGGTGAAGCATGAAAATAGAAAGAAGTGAATAAGGGGGCTGGAGAAACAAAGGGCAAAGCGATAAATGGGTGGTGTGGGAATGACCAAAGTGTGTTGTACTTATGTATGAATTTGCTGAAATGAAACCCATTATTATGTATAATGAATGTAAAATGAATGTGACTGTTATCCTTAGAAAAGATAACATGAGACAAAAATAAAAACATGAAGCATTAAATATAAGTCCAACACCCTGTTGATTGTAAACATTCTTAGCAAATGCTAGAGAGGTTTCATTTATCCATGAGTAGCTAACAGAAGTGTGTACCAAACATAACTCATGACAAACTATTTGCCCATTCAACTGAAGTCAGGAAAAAGATACAGTATAGACACAGTGGTAAACGTAAAAGACTATAAAATATTTTTGGTGCTTTTTCAAGTATTTGATTAAAATATAGCTGAGTAAAGCAGTCACCACACAATGTTTTGATGGACTTGTATAAAGGTTTTTTAGAATGTAGCTTTAGAAAAACATACCTAGGTCAAGTTAAAGGTAGGGGAATGTAACAGTTTCATTCAGTTCTAACAAACAGTTTCAGGAAGAGAATAATTAATAATGGGGAAAGAAGTGGGAGTGTGACTCAGATGGACTGGATTTTAATTCTAGCTCTGCCCTTTTCTACTTAAATGTGATGCTGGGCCAATTGGATTTCCAGCTTCTGTTGTTAACTGCGATCCCTGTTTTGCATAGTTATTAACACAATTAGATCAATAAATTTGGGAAAATGTATATAGGGTGCCCAGTTTGGTTCCTGGCACATAATCAGTACTCTGTAACAGTAAATGGAAACAATTGCTACTGTGTAGCTGCTGTGCAACTCCGAAGTATACATCCTTGTGTTCTCTTACACAAAGTTGTTGTCTTAAGCTTGAAATATTTGTGAGAGATGGTACTTCCAGTTTAAGTGATACCCAGTTTTATAAGTTTAGCTTCCAAAGGACCTACATTTTTGTATATTATGTTTTAAAATCCCCAAATTCCCTCTTCTGTAATCAAATTTAGATACGTGTCTCAGGTTACCATTTTAAATTTATGTGGTGTTGCTTGCCAGCCAGGGTTACTATCAATGCCATTGTCATCTGCAGTACCACTTTTTATTTGTACATTTTCTGAATAGCTTATTGTATTCCCTGTTGTTATAGAAAAATGAGTGGAAATGGACCAATAATAGGTATGGTTCTGGTAATAAGCAAGGATGTAAAAAGGATGCCATGGCATATACCCCTGAAAGTGGCAGATCTTTAACCTTGCTTTGATGTTCTTTTTGCATAAATTGCTTAAGAGTGGTTAGAAGGTGAAGAAAAAAGAAATTCTTGGATGAGTAGTTGATGCTTGAAGTTTATGTGTATAGGACACAATTAGTTATTTTGTAATACTCTTTCAGTTCTCTGAATAGACACTCTCTATGTATGACTACCATTGACATTCACGCACTAAATCGTAGCATCACTACCAGTGATGCATACATCAAAGGAATCCATCTATATTTCTAAAAAGTATAATCAAAAGTGGGAACTTACTTTGTTTCATTATGAAAAGTGATAGCTTGTGTAACAACACAGACCATATCAACTAAATAAAACTCTGATTGACTAATTCCCATTTTGCTTTGAAAATTCTAGAATTTATTATTGACTATTCATTCAGTTAATCTTTGTTTTTCAAAGCATGAGTTCCACCAGGAAAAAAAGGAACCAGGGGGTGTGTGAAGAAAATAATGAGAAAATGTTAGAAGGCAAATTGATCCTACAAACATAGGGGCAGTTTTGTCACTCGAGTTGCTTCAGCCATTGACTTCAGCTACAGAAACAAGTCAGTGACTGACGTCATCACGGATCTGTTAGGAATGGGCTTTCTTTGATGGGATCGGTTTCTTGCATGCAAACAGGTACAGAATCTCAGTTCACTTCTCACTGCATTCTCTAACAATGACGCTATAAGTGAGGAAGGCTTGTTCTAAAGAGGTGGCTCAGGATGCTGATTCCTATCTGAGCAGCATGAATCTCGTTATATTTCTAATGCAGGTTGGGATCACCCGGCAAGTAGTGCTCATCTTATTAAAGTTGGTGGTGGTGTGGAACTGTAGAGAGAAACTTTGCTGATTACAGATGCCTATTTCTGGGCAAGTGATATACACATCTACAGAGAGATGCTATCTTGACAGGCATGGCCATTTTCACTTGATTCAGGGGAGGAGAACCATCTGCTTTTTTCCCTCTGACCTTTAGTAGGTTAGTGCTGTCTTCTCTTTTAATAAATTGCAACAAAGCTCTCCTATTAAAAGAATCCATAAAACATGACTTAGTGCTATAGCCAAAGTACAAAAACCAGTTACCAGCACAGCTCCTGCAGTTCTGTATGGAAATGTCAGAATAAAAGCAGGATTCTCTAGTTTCCTTAGAGAAGTACTCTTCTCTTGGTAGTGTCTCCTAGGTCCCACTTCTATTTAGTCTTCCTTTTAATGACACAATTAAAAGGGACTAGAATATTTTCTCCTATAAAGTGTGGTAAGTGAAATAATCTTCTTTTGTATATAGATAAAATAGAATTGCTTTAAAAGTGTTTGCTGTCAGCTTTAAAATGTTACTGAAAAAAATTTCAGATGCACAATATAGTCATAGTTCATGAGGGATTTAGGCTTGAAATTTGAGGTGTAAGATAAAAATTGCTTATGGTCAAAATTAACAGTGACATTTCTTTACATCCCCCACGAATTGCACAACCTGCACCCAGAATAATCAGTATGGCAGAAAAAAACCAGTTGCAAACCAGGTGAAATAGTATTGTGTTTAAGTGCATGGTGTTACACACACACACACACACACACACACACACACACACAGACATGCGCACATGCCCTTCTCCTTGTGAGGGTCACAAAGTACGTGGAATAAATCACCTTTCACTCTCTCTGCCTGCTGAAAGATTGTTGACTGGCAAGTTGTGTAACATTTCTCCCATGATTAAACTATTAATTTTCCTTTTTTTGCTGAATGCTATATAGCTAAATGTGCGTTTCACAAAGAAGAGCCATTGAATATTAGAAATTAAGTTCCATACTTTTTTGAGCTATAACCAGTCAATTTGCAGAGGCTACATACAAGGACACAATCAGATTGTTTAGTAGCTTACATGTGTGGTATTACTGAAGCTTCTTTTGAGAAACAGTATTAAAATTTAAACAAATTCGATTGTTGAGACTAAGGAAATCTGTTGAAATTTGGATGGAAAAGAAACTTGGCCATCTGAATGATGTTTCTCTAAGTCAAACCCTTCCAAACACAGTGCTGTGGCTTAAATTGTCTGCTTTACTGAGGTGTAAATTGGCACAAACTTGAGAGGATCAAAGTAAGAATTCTAGGAAACTCTTGTCTCTTTACTCTCCAATCCCCATCAGCGCTCTGGTTAGAACTCCAGGTCTCACCACTCTGCTGAACTCACCTGGACCTGGTAATGCTCAGCCCTCACTTGAGGTTCCATATATTTGCCTGTGTTCGTGAAGTAGCTCAATATCAATCTCAGGCAGGAAAATCCAAAATATGTGAAGGTGCATCATCACACCATTCATTCAGCTTTCTCATTTCCTGGTTGAAAGGCAGCTCCTCTAAACTGAGTAGTTCCATTTCACCCTTCTAGATTTCTTGA
This sequence comes from Dasyprocta punctata, assembly GCA_004363535.1. Taxonomy (NCBI): domain Eukaryota; kingdom Metazoa; phylum Chordata; class Mammalia; order Rodentia; family Dasyproctidae; genus Dasyprocta; species Dasyprocta punctata. The sequence continues at coordinate 27,212 of RJWM01000424.1, read as the reverse complement.
TGGAGCCAAGAGAAAACACCATCAACACGTTAGTGTTGTTAATGCATGCAAAAGCAGATTGCCTCCGAATGTACAAACACAGAAACAGTGCATGATATCAATCAGTTCTAGAAATAACTCAAAGGCTTTTGAGAGTAGGTTGGCAATGAGATGTGGGCACAACTGGCATAAGTGGAAGGCATGAGTAACATGTGCTTTTAACTAAAGAAAATAAAATCTAATCAATTATATTAAACTGTGTTTGAATATTAGCAGAAGATCGGCACGTAACCTAAATAAATAGGGGGTCAAAGAAGGAAAACTTAATATTTTTTTTTTCTTATCATTGCCTAGTATATGTGCAATAAATGACAGAGCCTGTCTTGGAAGGATACTATATCTCTAAAAGGAATACATGTCACCTAATTCCAGAGGCTCTTGAACATTTCTAGTTTTAATTTGGTTTTGATATGGTTTTGCACTCTAGGTAAATATACTAACTTACCCACTGATACAGATCTAGTGTTGTGAGTTGGCATTGTGGTTTGTATGTCAGTCATTTGTTGGTTCATTTAGTAGGCATCAGTCCTCCTGCATTTAGTTCCTTTATGGAATGCTCCTGAAATGTGTTTTCTAGGCTTATCAAAAAGATTGAAGTCAAACATGTGGTGCATGACTATAACCCAAGCACTCTGATAGGCTGAGGCAGGAGAGTTGTGAGTTCAAATTAAGCCTGGACAACTGAGTGATTTATCGAGATCCTGACCCTAAATAAAAAGTAAAAGTAAAAAGGGTTGGAGATGTAGCTCAAGGCAAAAGCCCTAGGTGCAATGCCTAGTATTAACAACCACAGTCACCACCACCACCACCACCACCACCACCACCACCACTGCCACAATAAATAACAACAACAACAACAACAACAACATGAAGATCAGATCCAGCTTTCTAGTAACTGCCCCCTTCTGGAGTGAGGCATGAGATTCTCATGACATAGTAACTTTGAGATGTTGAGACAGTGTCTTCTAGACATCAGACTATGTGTCCTCGCCACACAGGACATGTTATGGCAAATGTCATAGAAAAAGAATTCCTTTAGTGTTTTCTGCCCTATCTTCCTCTTGCCTCCTGTGGAGGAATACATGCTTCTTGAGGGCATAGCCGTGGTTTGTCTTCAGTATTGATTTGTCTTCACCAAGAACAGCTGGTACAGCATCTGATCAAGACCCCAGGCTGGACATACATTTTGAAAATTAATGTGTTGAAGTTTGGAAGCTATGAGCAGGAAGGAAAGCCCATCACTCACACAGCCATCACTCACATTCCCTTCCTGTCACCCTTCCCATCTGCTGTGTGACTCTCACCCTCCTCCAAACACCACGTTGCCCTCCTTCCTGCTCCCCCGGCTCTGGGTCTGCTCTCCCCCATTCTCAGTTCATGACGGTCTGTGGCTGAACTCTGTGCCCATCAGCTTCGCAACTCCAGGACAAAGAGGTTTCATTGCACTGCAAATGTCTTCAAAGGCACACAAGTATAAAATGTGATAATTAAAAGGTTTTCAATTTTAATTAAAAAGACTGAAAAGTCCTCAAATACCCCTTAGTGTAAATGGAGGTTAAAATTGTAGTTCCAGGTATTAAATGAGTGTTTGTATAATTTTAATAAATGGAGTTCTTTGAGTATTCTTCACAAATTAGTTCTCTCTTACCTATAATCAGGGCAAATCTAAGAGCTTCTTGCAGACTTCGGTGAGTTTTAGGTAAGCCAGGCCCACTTTGGACTTCCAAATCACACCTCACCTTCTAATCTTTATCCACCTGAAATTTATTCAGCGGTGCCAAGAAGTATTTGACCCTAGTATCAGATCAGCATTTGCCCCTATTCTTTCACATTGTGGTCTTAAAAGTGTAAGATCTTCTTTCTTTTCTCTCCTCTCCAGTAGGTGAGTGTCCAAATGGCAACATTAATTAAATATGTGACCTCTTCCAGTTGATACGGATTTTCATACGGGCCCTCAACTTCCTTGCCCAAGCATTGCTTTTCCTTGGCTTTGTTCCTATTGCCACAAGTGTCTGGCTAAGAACTGGACCTTATTCAGGAGATGGGGTATTCTTTTCCTATCATAGATTACTGACCTCTTGGCCTTGAGTCTCTGCAGTCTTAGTGTCTTTCCAGTTCTTCTGTAAGAGAGTAATTTCTACATGCTCTATTGATGGTGCCATGATAGTATTAAGGGCAACAAAGGTAAAATAGAAAAGGTTCAACTGGTTACCACCCACCTATTTGGAATATACCTGGTCATAAAATTCCTATGATGAATTTATAAATTACATTAGCACTTCCCATTGACTAGTTTCTTTCATACAGCATCATTGGTGAGATTTGCTCATATGATTACAGATAGTAGGAGACTACACATTCTTATTGTTGTAGTGTTTCATCGTGTGAATATGTCATCATGTATATGTTTGACAAATACACCAGAATGTAATTGCCATATTGCAGGGAACTGCTATGTATTGGGTGATACTATGTATCCCCAAGTCCTCATATACTTTTGATGGGGCTGAGTCTGGCTCTTGTGATTGGTTTGTTGTTTAGTGCTGGGATTAGTGATGTGAATGCTGCACCCGCCCAGGGATGGAGCTGAAATACAGTGTAAAGGAGGCGGGTCTTCCTCTTTCTCTCTTCCACTCTTCTGCTTGGTCTCTCACCAGCGTACTTTACTGTTTGGCAGCTGCCAAGAATGGTAGCCCCGCCACTTCATGCTGCCTTGGAGCCAACTGAGTATGGACTGAAACTCCCGAAAAATTATCAGAAATAAATCTTTCCTTCTCTAATTTTTGGTGTCAGGTATTCTGTTTTGGCAACAAGTGAAAAGTAACCAAGACATGCTATATTGCATGTGATGATCTATAGAGTTAAATCCAGTTTTTCAAATTGGTTGCACCAAATGTTTTATTTACTGAACAAGAGTGACAGTTGCTTTGTACTCTCACCAGTGTTTGGTATCTCCTATGACTATGGTCATTTGGTTGTTGTCATTTTATTATCTTTTATTTTGATCCAAATATGTTGATCTAGATATATGCTAGGATTTTCTGGAATAGGTTGTTTTTTTTCCTTCTGGACTGGCATCTATTCATAACCTGAGTAGATAGCTTTTACTGTGCCTTTCATACAGCACTGAGCCTTTCTCTTGGATTGTCTCCTTTTAAAAGACAAGATACTTCATAATTTAGGAATAATGTTACTCTAACCTTTAAATAAGTTGGCATTAAGACATCATAACCACACACTAACTCTGTGACTAAAGATTTCAGTATACCAACAAGTGTTCAGCAACTTCCATAAAAGCCATTGGCTAAAAGCAAAAATAGCTGATCTTAAAACAACCTCTTCGTGTGCCTTGATGCCTTGAGACCTTGTTATAAGATCAAGATTATTCAACAATATCTGTATAGTGGTCCCTGGAAGCAGGCAGAATGAGTGAAGTCATGGAGATGCATATTTAGATCTCAAATGCCCCCAGTCTCGCATGTTTGGCAAGCCATCGAGTCATGTGAGCCCTGTACTCATCAGCGAATTCATCCATTCATGAGTTCAGTACCTGAATGTTGTGTTAGGAGGTGTTGCTTGGTAGGATGTGGGTCACTAAGGATGTAATTTGGAACAATGTATTCTTGTCTCCAGTTCCCCCTTCTCTCTCCACTTCCTAGCTGCCTTGGAGGAGCAGCTTTCCTCTGGTGTGTATAATCTTCATTGGTCTTTTAGGCCTGGAAACACTGGATTCATCCTCATGTGGAAATTAGGGAATGAGAGAAATAAGTATTTCATCAATGATTAAATAGGATGGTCCACTTGTAAGAGTCTTCAATGTCCTTATTATCATAACACCACACCATATTTTCTTGTTTGTTTCCCACACTAGACTTGCATTTTCTGAAATCAGAGCCAACCCTGTCTCTTAGTACAGCATTACCTGCATTGTCTCTGATAGAATGGAGCTGAGTGTGTGACAGCGCTCAGTGCACACTTACTGAAGGAAGAATAAAGATAAGGTGGAATAAGTGGTCATGGAAAGTTGATTAAGATTTAAGCAAGCAGATTGAAAAACAGAAGGCTTTCTAAGTAGAAAGACTATACCAGGTTTATACCAATGTTTCCTTTCATTATTATATGTCTTTTTTGTATTTTAATACATTTCACATAATTCTCAATTCGTTCCTCCAGAAAATCATATATAATTGTGAGACTCAATGAGGCAAATCAAGTACCTGAGAATATAGCATGTTCAAAAATGAAATTCATTATTCTGTAGAGCAGAAATTAAACAGAAAAGAGATAGTGAGGATGGGGTGGGAAGAGGTGAAGCCCTTAATCAGATGGGCTCTGGGATTCAGTCTGTAGTTAAGGACCAAGAAGGACTAGAATCCAGGTTGGGCCAGAAGTTTAGCACTTACAGTTTATTAGGGAGTAAAAAGGACTCATGTCAAATAGAAGTCTGAAGTTGGACTCACCACTCAAAACCAGGTGGTGAGTCTCCAAGCTTGTCAAAGGACGCAGATAAAGGTTGTTGTTCCTCTTTTGGGCTATAGCTGCTGCCTTGGGAGGCAGGGGAATAAGGGCTTCACTTTACAAAAGCAGGTGAACTAAACTGGTCCTAGTTTAGGATCTTGGACCCCAAACATTCCTGATGTTACCTTGGAGTGGGAGCATAAGCCCCTATTAAAGATTTGGTTGAACTGGGAATCTTGGTGGGGGCTCAGTATCCATGACAGCTAAGTCTTCATAGAAGGAGTGCAAGGCACGGGATGGAGAGAGGAAGCGAGAGAGAAGGCTCAAAGGATGTAAGGTGCAACTCAAAGTTCCAAAGCAGCAAGGAATTTGATGTCAAGTAATATAAACAGGAATATAATGACAAGAAAGAAAAGGAGAAAAAGATAGAAAGAAAGGAAGGAAGGAAGGAAGGAAGGAAGGAAGGAAGGAAGGAAGGAAGAAAAGAAAAGAAAAGAAAAGAAAAGAAAAGAAAAGAAAAGAAAAGAAAAGAGAAAGAAAGAAAGAAAGAAAGACAGGATTATATAAACATTTTCACAAGTGAACAAAAGCATAAAAATGAATAGGACATTTGCAAATTTATAGCAATATATTTTTAAAAATCACTAATAAATAGAATATAGGCCAGAAATGCAATGATATTCTACCATCAGAAGATCTGAATATAATCTATCACATAAATAACAGAACACTCATATCATCTTAATGGAGAAAAATATTTGATAAATGTAAACACAGTCATGAATTGAAAACAAATTTTTGTAAACAAGGGATGGGAGACATTTTTCTTAATTTAATAGAAGTTATTTAACCAAAAGTATGCAGCAAACATTATTTACAGTGGACTTTTAAATATATTCTTGTTAAACAGAAAAGTAATGCATGACTGTGATCATCCTGGTATAAAACACGAGTTGGAGGCCCAAGACAATGTAACAAAACAAGTAAATAAAATTCGAGGCCCAAGAAATAGAAAGGATGATCAAAATTATCCTTGCTTTCAGAGTGTGTCTGATGGTAGAAAATCCTTGATCTATAGAAATACTATTAAGATCAGAGAACTTATTGGGGATACTGGATTAAAAATCAAATATGAAGATTAACTGAACTGACAGAAAATAAATGGCACATATTGTTTGACAGAATTTATAAAAACTTTTTTAAAAACTGCAAAGCAATGATGGCTGCTGTTCACTGGTAGAGGAAAACATGGATTAATACATGGGATTTTGGTTTTTGTTGGGGAATGAGAGAGTAGAATATCATCAAGAAAAGAGGCAAGTGAAGATTGGATTATGTATATTTGTAATCATTTCTTTCTTTAAAATCTATACTAGTCTAAACCAAATATTGAAAAATGTGTGGGTGGTAAGTACAGGAGCAATCATTATATTATTTCATTCATATATGAAATATTTTACCACTGTTTATTTTTGTTTGTTTCCAGAACCCAGAGGTATACCCCCACTCTTTTTTTTTAGCAGGTTCTGCTAAGTTGCTAACTTGCCAGACTGGGATCCAACTTGTGATCCTCCTGCTTCAGCCTCCCAGAGTGCCTGGATTACAGGCATGGGTCACTCTGCTGGGCTATAGCACTTTGTTTATTGAATGGAGGAGTTCATTTAAAAAGGGACTGTCATTGTGTCCTTCTACTCATAGTTTCCTAATGGAATCACTGCCCTGACCCATTGATCCTGGAGTGCATCCAGCCCTGTACCTCCCCACCATCCTGGAGTCAAAGCTAATGGGTCAGAGGTGTTTTACACTGAGGAATCCCATTTGCTTGCTGACCAGTGGCCTGGCAAGAATGAAAGACAGGAATAATGTGGATTTCTTCCCTTGGAATCCCCCAGGATTGCCCAAGTGGAAAATGGAACGAAAGAGTCTGTTATTATCTTCTCTTTTACCACTGGGTCCTGTGAAATCTGGGAAGTAAATACAGTGACATGGTCAGTAGAAACTGCAGATACCAGAGGAACCAAAGAGAAGAGAGCTGTTCTGATGCTTGGTAGCTCTCCATTTCGTATACAGATCTCCAGTTCAAGCCAGCATAAGGGCCAATCAAATTTTGTTTTCTGCATAGGAATTTTACCAAATATCTTTACACTCTGACATTTCTTTCCTTCCATTCCCTTTTAATTTTAACTTCTGATCCTTGTCTATAAAACTTATTTAGAAAACATATAATGATAGAATATTCGAGTCAATCAATAATCAATATTAAAAATAAAAATATTTTCATGAAGAGGAAGGTAAGAAATAGCTTCTGGAGACTTAGAAAATTGTCCCAGATCTTTGGTAATTCTGAAACAGTTCTTAAACTAATTTTTAAGTAGAGGAAAACTGAACTTGTAAATTATTTCCAGTCATGATTCAAACTCTTCTTCCCACATCCTACCCCCACTACTGTCTAAAAAGGAAGGACCAGTGTTATGCTAGAGATGGTTTGTATGAGTTTACAAGGAGCAATTGTTATATTTTTTAAGAATGTGTAAGTTATTTGCTAAACACAGACATTCTTAAATATTAAATTATATAAACTTGGAATTATATAGCTTACATTAAAAACAAAGGAAATAAGTACTAAAACTCATCTTTTCCTAAATATTTTGCTTTACTTTATTACTACTCACTATTTATGCTTTTAGGTGATTTCCTTGTATTTTATCCATATGTTGACATACACAAAGATGTGTTATCACTCACCTTCCTAATTCTGCTTTTGGTGACACATTGGTAGTTAGAAATGGCTACAATGTAATAAACGCACCAAAGATTGGCAAATACTACAAGCCTGGATCTGATTTATCATTTTGTTGTCCAAATCCAAGAAATGGATGCATAAAATGCTAATAATTCAGATTAAACAAGAAAATGTGTTCTGTCTATAGCTGTCACATTATAAATACCACGGACATTTAGGAAATATTCAACTGTTTTTAAGATCTATTCTCCAGTTTAGCAAAAAAGTTACTGGCGTTACTGATAAAGGATGTACCTATGACTTATTTTTGTTGTTTCACTTTTCTCTTACTCATGAACATAGAAATATCAACCATATTTACATGCAAACTGGATTCATTATCAATTACAGCAAAAAATGAAAATATTCTGTAAGAATCAGTTAGTTATGTAGAATTAATTTATTATAAAGAGTGTGGTGTATTTTATTATTATTTGTGAATTGTGTGCTATACCTTCATCATAACACTTACAATCGGCATATGCATGCATGCATTTATATGTATACATGTACACACCAATGTATGCACATGCATTCTTGTAACTTTTCCAAAAGCAGGCTGGAAAGGCTGTTTTGAAATTGCATAGTATATGAGGTGGTTGTAGATGGTAAATAATAGATTTTAATTTGGTAATTGTGCAGCAGTGGCTTATGATTAGGAGGGAATAGGTAAGCGAGGAAGAGAGCAGTAAAGGTGGGATTATTTTATGTACAGCATTGGGGAAGAGTTTGGAATAATTACCAATAAGGAACTCAGATAAATATCTTTAGAATACTTTGCTGAGGAATATAATCCAATTTCTCTTTGAAGGGCTCTAGTATAAATACACAATGTTGTCATCTTTTTTAGATATTAGTGGATTTTTTTAAATGTGTATCTGAATTTAGATGGCCCATGAAGCAGTTATTTTCAAGCTTCACCAGCATTTTAAGTGTAAAATGACTGCTTGGAATTAATATGAGTTTACTGTGGGCTAGTGCCAGACATGCTTTTGTCCCTCTTTGGATAGGGTGATTATAGTATATCCACATGTCGAGAAAAAACAATGCAACTCTAACTAGTATTAATTATTGTCATATTGCCAGTAGTTTTTCTATATTTTTTTCATGGATTAATCAGTACAACAAGTTTTGGGGCAGACATAAGTGGCTTATTATCACATTTTGCATATTAGAAACAGACCAAGAGAGATGATACAACTTACTCCAAAACACATAGCCAAGTTTAATATGATTAGAATCCAGGCAATCTAGCCCTTGAGATCACACTGTTAGTCATGTCTATGATGGAACAAAATTGTCAAGTGTTAGCATGGTTGTGTTAAACTAGTCTGTTTCTAAAGGGCTCCAGTATCAACCTAAGGACAGGTCTCTGTCGAAGTGTTGGAAAACTGCCTGTATTTTATTTTGTTGATGGATTTAACAAAAGCATTTACTGAGCATTCTGTTGTTTAGGAGAATGTCATAGACACTTTAGGGAGACAGAGAAATCGTGGTGAAACAGGAGTTTAAAATCCAGAGGCTCCTTGCTTTTATCAATCTTTTGAGAAAGTCAAGAGGCAAAGCAAATTGGGAAAGGATTTAAAAGAATTCAAATTCAAAAGGTCCTGGTAGTTTCCACAAATACTCTAAAACTAGTCAGTGTTACAGGAATGTGTGTAAAGGTTTGCATGGTATTCAAAACTATGTGCATAAAACTAGAAAAACCTGCTTTTATAGCATCATTTATGTAATTTATCTAGAAGTTTTAGGATTAACCTTAGGATCAACAGTGGTGCTAAAGCTTTTGATATGCTCTTAGGTTATACTACTGGCAGTACATCTGGATTGAGAGTTTTGTTTTGTTTTGCTTTCCCTTAGAGCTCTGTAATGGCCAACCATCCCCACAGGATCCTTTTTAGGCCAGGTTGTAACATTTTGAGGACACTGAAAAAGGCAATGGGGACTAACAGAAAAGGATCACTTAACCCAGTCATATGAAGGATGGCTGAAGGAATTGGGGTTGGTTAGCCAGGATGAGGAAGACTCAGAGAGTACATGGGATCAGATTCCAAAATATTTGGAAGGTTGTCATGTGGAAGAGAGAGTCAGTTCCTCTGAGCAGTTCCAGAAGGCAAAACCAGCACAAATGACCTAAAGTCACAGGAGGGTTATCTCAGGTTAGTAAAAGACAGGGAAGATTGAGCTATTAAAAAATGGATCGGGCCACTTGTGTAAGACAGGGAAAGGGCTCCTAGAGAAGGTGTCACAAGGAAGACAGCTTGGGGCGGATTGTTAAACTGCATCATAATGAAAGCATCATCTAAAATCAAAATCCCATGATTTATGATTCCATAACAGAAACAATTTCCTAAACCTTTAGAATGTACAGACAAAGTAAGATCATATTTTACCCAATGCAGAATTTGGGGAACTATAATTAATATGTGGGTAGCAGTTCTCTTTATATTCCTCTAAGAAGCAGTAACATTTAGGTCTTGACAAGAGGAGATATATATATATATATAAACACTGCATAGACAGCCCATGGGCAGGGGCATCAGCCAAGGGAATCTGCTCCGTGGAGAACAGGGGGCTGTTTTGATATAAAAAAGTGAACAGAACAGGAATACAAGGTTAATCCTGGATGCAACTTTAAATCCTTCAGCACAGTGCCTAGCAGTCATAAGAAAGCAAACAAAAGTCTGCAAAGCCTTTCCAGAGGCGATGAATAGAAACAGAACAAATCACTGTGGCCTAGATAAATGCTACACCCCTGTACTGCCTGAGGGCCACAGACCTCCTCTGCAAAGGCCATTCCACCAACCTGAACAAGAGCAAAAATTCTGGCACATGGATCTTAAGCTAATTTGCACAAACCAAGTCAGCGTAATTGGCAAGTGGACACTTAGAGACAGAATATTTAAAAAAAATCTCACCAGAAGAGGCCTGGAGAAGCCAGTGGAAGAAACTACTCTAGGCTTATTGAATATAGGGAAAAAAAGAAAAGAGACTGACATTTTAACTCAGACAAGGCTCAGTGGAGAAGCAAGAAGAGTTAGGAGAACAAATCTTTGTCCAGTTGATGAAAGCCCCAGATAAAATCCTAGCCACACCATGCAATTTATTAAAAGTCGTTTCTTCCCTGCCAACCAACCAACTTCCACTAGTCTCTAACATTCTTTCTGAGTTATTTCATTAACATATCCTCTTTTTTTCTGGAGCACTTAGAGCCCCAGGGAGTCTTTCTCTTCCCCTACCTCAACCCCACCAAAGGGGCATTGAATGAGAGCCAGGGTGTTGTCTGTGTAAAGAGAAATTGCAAAACCACAAATTGCAGAAAATCGTCACTGCCAAAAATTGAGAGGAACACACAATATCACCATGCCTCTTAAAAAGCAATTGCGCATTTTACAGGCCTCTGGACAGTTCAGGTTTGTTTGGCAACTTTCTCACCCATACCACCCAGAAGACAGTGCTCCTCCACCAGAGGCAGTGGTCCTAAAGCATATGCGTAGTTGCAAAGAAGCAAGCAAAATAGGTACAAGTCTTTGTGGAAGACTGATTTTGCAGTGAGGTTCTATAATCTACTATTGTATAGTATTCACTTTAAGGTTCTAAGTTTGTCATTAGAGTGCCAGAGAAGTTCACAATACAGGGAGAGCCCAATAACCTAATAAGAATGCCTTATAGTTACAAAATACTGTTATATGCTAAAATCTTTCCCAAACATCATCTTAAGTGATTATCGTAACCCTTTAATGGGGGGTTCTCCCATTTCTCATAATAAAGACGCTTAGAACCTGAGGGGCTAAGTAACTGTCTCCAAAGGGGGCCACTTCCAAAAGAGTAACTGAGGCTTAGGCATCAACCTGCTGAGCTTTACGCCCCAGTTCCTTCCACAGTCCAGCCATTAGTTTTCTGTGGGCATATCTTCCTGACTGACTCTTCCTCCATGGGAGTTATGTGTTCCCCGCACAGTTTCAAGACCTTCACTTAGAAAGCCTCCTCCATTACCACAGGTCTAAGCCTCATCCAACGGAGTGCCAATCAGGTAATTTTTCATTGTCTTGATTGTATAGAATAACTGCTATTTGGACATTAAGCAAACTCCAGAAAGGCAGAGGAGTATGACTAATAATTTCAGTGCACTTCCGTGATTCCATGGGTCAGACCAATTTCCCACGAGTTACCTAGAGATGGCATGGGGAGTTGAACAACCTCATTTTGTCTGATTAGTGTAAAATTCCAGTGTAAGTTTGCATCTCAGAATTTTTTTTTTTTTTTTTTTTTTGCGGCACCGGGGATTGAACTCATAACCTCGCGCCTGCCAGGGCAGGCGCTTAAGGCACTGAGCCAAACTCCCGGCCATGGTTTTTTGAGGCAGGGTCGCACTATATAGCTCAGGCCGGCCTTATGCTCCCGTTGTAGCCCAAGCCAGCCTCGAACTTACAACGCTCCGCCTACCTCAGCCTCCCGAGTGCTGGGATTAAAGACGTGCGCCACCACGCCCGCTTTCAGAATATTTATTAATGTAATAGGTCACTATACATTGTGATGTCCATGAGGGAAAAAATGTGAAGTAGAATGACCACAGTTCAAGTCTTCTAAGATGAAATAGGCATCCTAACCCTTCACTTTTGTTTTTCCAGTCTGGAAGTGCTTTAAACTGAAATTTTGATAAAGAGATGAAGTCATATAAGTGCTTATGTTTGCATTAATGACTTAGAATGCCGCTTTTAATTATCCTTCCCTTAATTTTTATCATGACTATATACCAATCCTAACTTAGTATTGAACATTAAATCACTTAAAACAGTGATGAAGTTAGGCAGTGACAGTATGATACAGAGTCACAAATACAAATGAGCAGGAAAATAAACATAGGCAGTTTCCCCTGAACAGCACTCAGAGTTAAAAAGGAAGAATATAGTCAAAAGCCAACATTTGTACAGGCAATATACTCATGATAGCATTGGAAAAGGGGAATGGCTCATAAAATCTAACACGGCCTTATTTGTAAAATCTGTTTAAATATTCATGTCATGCAGGTGTTTTGATAATCCAATAAAGACCAAAGCAATATAATACAGGGCTTGACATTTAAAAAATTCCAGTGACTGTGTAAGACTATGACATTAAATTTGAATGATTTTGAGAGTGAAGGTCTCTTGCACTGAGGTTTGAATATTTCGTGTATAGCAATGAGATCAATTTATTCTACAGAGCAAGCAAAAACTTCATCCTGGGAAATCAGTAAAAACTAAATTTTTCTTGCAGTTCAGCTGAATGCATGATCTTCTCAGGAACTGAATGATTCAAAAGAGGATTTATTAGAGCACATATAATGTATGTAATTCAAGTGAGACCTTTGGATTCTGATAGGTCAGAGAATGTCTAGTTAAAGGATTTAGTGGCTACTGAAATACATCATTTATTGGAAATTCTTTATGAATCAGAAGCTGAGAGTTGATATCTCTGACATTTACCTGACTCAACCATCTTCTACCTTATGGTTGTTGGTCTACTTATCTGTACTGACAAGCAACTAATAACCTTTTGAATAGCTGTGTCTTCATACTGATCCTAAATCTATCCTCTAGTATTATCAAATTATTCCAGAGATAGATGGAACTTTCATAAACATATACAAATTTATAGATATAAATTCTTGTGTATATATTTACATTTGCATAATTAGACTAAATTACTGTTTATTTTATTAAAAAGAAAAGTAAAAATTCCATTCACATTCTAATTTTTAAGGCAGGAATCCAAAATACCCAGAACTCCCAGTTCAGACCTGTGATCTTATCTAGTTTTTCAGTACAGAGGGTATTTGTGATTTGTGTATGGACATTGGGAGTACAAGAGTAAAGAAACATAATATACAGAAGATTAGTTCTATCAGGAACACTGGTTTACAGAGTAGCTGTAAAGAAATAGACACATGAATGAATTATTAAGGAAACTGCCATACTGCTAAACAGAAGACAGTCTGTGGCTACACAGTGAGGACCAACTGGGCAAAGAGTAATAAATAAACTGGGAGGTGCTGAATATTCAGTTCTTTGATGTCACATGATCATCATATCTAAAAGAATTTTCCCTTCTAGGTTTTCGATGTAATATTGTCACAGTCACCATTACTTTCAGTCTGCTTCCCCAAAACGATTTCTAAAATGCTTTATGATGTTATACAAATCAGCAGTGTGAAACATTAGCTTCTAACTGTGACTGAATTTGTTGAAACAGACTTCAAAAATGCAGCAATGTGAGATAGGAGCCTTGACGATTAGGAGGTTTTAGGAATTATAGCTGAGAAGTAGATGCCATTTCAAGGAGGCAATGTACTTACATTTTGCTGCAAGTGAAATGCCTGTCTTTAAAGGGTAGCCTCTGAAACAAAGAGAGAAACAAAGAATGTTAAAAGTGTTGTGCAATGACCAAGTCAAAATGAAAAAGGCATTGAATTGTTTTCCAAAATATAGCCCCAGACTAAAAAATGAACGAGGAGACTTAGATGAGGATTTATTTAGTGGGAGAGTCTTCCTGGGGGTTTTGGGAACCATAGCATATGAAGAAAACATTTAAATCAACTATTATATCTCATTGTACCTCAACTCCATGCCCCTAGGTATCCTAGAATTTCAAGACCGCCTGATCTTTGTCTCTCATTTCCAATCCTGGAAATAGGAGGAGAGGTCTTGTTGCCTTGTTCAATGGCTCAACTCACACCATTCTCTTGCTTCTGGCACACAATGACATTGTACCATACCTTGTTCTTGTAGACCCAATTCTGACACATTGTTCCATTAAATAGAAGTCCTCTGAGAAATTATAATTTTCTCAATTCATGCTTATTGGGATAAGTGGACACTTTTCTTTTCCAAGAAATAAAAAGCTTTTGTGGGGGGTATCAAAGGGGGAATGAAAATCAGTGCCAAGTTCCTCTTTATTCAAGATGGCAATGAAAGGCAGGAACAATTATATTGTGCCTCCCTTGAAGGAATTTGCCAAGTGTGCAGGCAATTTGTTCAGTGTGGCAGCCCACCAGACAATTCAACTTACTTCCAAGTGCATTTTCTTTTTTAAAAAATATGTATTGTGGTTGTATCCAAAGAGGTACTTTGCAGGGTAGCAAGTTTAACAGGAGATGAAAGGAAGTCCCCATGAGTGATCTAAGATTCATATGGTTTCGGGTTATCTTTAACATGAAACACCAAGTCATTGTTCTCAGACCTGTGGAAAGATCCACACCAGAAACATGGATCTAGATAATGTAGATGGGTGACTTCAGTGACCAACGTTTTCCCAAGCTCTCATTTATTTTTTTAAAATAATAGTGTGACTTGGGAAAATTAATTCAATACTCCAAAATTGATAGAAAGAATAATAGCGACTATTTCAAAGAATTGTTACAAAGTTAAATAAAACAACAAATGTAAAATAGTTGCATAAAACAGTGTGCATAGTGTGTGCTGTGGACTGTATCTACAGGAATGTCATCTGGAGACCCAGAGGTCAAAGGAACAGTCAACAGCATGGTACAATTGAGAGGTTCTTCACAAGGTGCTTTGTGAAATTATCTTAATGGTAGGGTTTTTGGTAATCGTGGTTTTGCAATAAAAAGGAATTGTGGGGCTCCAGTCCCTTCATTTCTTTCTCTTTTGCTTCCTAGTCATGGGTTGGGCATTTGTAGTCTATTGCAAGAGCCCAACCATGAAATGCTACCACAGTCCACAGATCATGGACTGAAACCTTTAAAAATGTGAGCCAAAATACACATTTTCTCTTGATAAGTTAATCACCTTAGCTATCTATTATAGTACTGGAAAACTGACTAGCATAGTAGAGACTTGGTAAATGGTATTTGCTGTTGTTTCTGTTGTTATCATTATTGTTGTCAGAGGGCCAAGTTGAAAAACCAAATTAAGAATGTGTAACAGATCCATGAAACGAGAGTTAGGAAGGCAGTGATAGAGAGCCTTGCTTGGGTAGGTCATCTCCACTCAGTAATCAGTACTCAGTACTGCCCTCCCAAATTTTGTACCCAGATTGCATTTCTCCAATCTGCATTCTTCCAGTTGCTGAGTATGACTCTGTCAACATCCACAGTGGAAAAATTAGGTGGTTTTAGCAAGCCACCTAATTCCTCATTTACTATCTGAGTGTGTGGGGCTCATAGAGAAATTTTTAACTTATGAAGTTGTTGGGTTTATGAAGAATAAGGATAATTACTCTTTTAAAAATTTTTTTGGGGACCAGAGACCAAACTCACAACCTCTCTCCTGCCAGGCAGGCAATTAAGCCACTGAGCTAAATCCTCAGCCAGGATAATAACGTTACACAGGTCAGTACACAGGTCTTTACACAGGTCAGTATTTAGTACATTTTTACTAGAATGAATTTCTTGGGTGGGTCCTATAGTGTGACTCAGGAAGATGTCACCTGTGTCGCTAACTGGAAGAAGTTACGAACGCTGCTCTGATCACAGGCTGACATATTCTCCACCACCAGGCCAAACAAAAATGTATACTGAAAATTCTTCTGAACTTGTATACTCATCAGCAGCTTTGAGGAACTTGTTGCTAAGAAGCAAGGGTAGAACTCTGTCACTTACTGAGAAAAGATTTTACTATTGCCTCAGATAATTGGTTCTTTAGCCACACAAATATAACAAAGAAAATTGTCTGTTGCTTCACAGCTTCATTGGAAAAGAACTCTTCATCTGGGCAACAATTTCACAACAGTATCATTGATTACTTTGCAAACCATTCAGCGCTTTCCTTGAGACTGCATTATTATGCAACTATGCAATGCAATGGTACTGATAATTTTTCTGGGGACACAAAATAAAGTAAGCGGTTATGAACACTGTGGTGGTTTGATTTTACAGACAATAGAGCTGCAGTGGACCCTTGAGTTACAACCTGCCTGACATATGAACAACTTGGGTTATGACCAGAATTTTATTTTATTTTATTTTAATATTTTTAAATTTTATGACCAGAATTTTAGTTTTAATTTACAACCAAAGTCTTGAATTATGACCCAAATGCTGGCCACTTGTGCTTTCAGATGGTCTCAGACACAGATTGAATCCGTAAAGAATTCTGGAAGGCATGTTACAACATCCTTTCTGGTATGGGGTTAATTGAGAAATCCTGGGCCAATATCTCTGAGGACATTGAGATCCACCTGTGTATGGGAGTGAGACTTTGAAGACTGTGTAGAGGAGCCTGAGACTTCAGCTGACAACTTGAATTACAACCAGCCTATGGGAATGAATAGAGTTCCTAAGTCAAGGGTCCACCTACATAAAGACTCACCTTTGCTTCTAAAGCTTATTTCCACATTAGAAACAGAAAAACTTCAGACCACCAAATGATTAACTCATTCACTGAATGCTTGTTACATGCCTACTATTTTGCAGGACTCTGTGTTCTGTTGTAATAATACACCCCTGGCCCTCATGATGATTGTTTTCTGGTTGTAGAGACAACTAGATGGTTTCAGGAGATGTCATCACATTATAAAATTACAGTACTGGTCTGTGAGGGGAAGGTGCAGTTTGGTGATATGATCCATACAGAGAGGTCAAAGAAGCCATGGGTAGGGTTGGCATAATATGTAAGAAAATTTTACTTTTAATGATAATAACAGCTAATAATGCTGTGTGTTTAATGTACCAGCAATGCCACAAGTACTTGTACAGGTATTGATATAGTTTATTCCTCTTGACAATCCTAGGGAAGTCTATTCGTATTCAGAGCATGAATGAATAAGACAGATGGGAAATGTGGCACACCAGAAGCAAAAAAAATATCAAGGATGTGGTCTCCAAGCAGGAGGATCTGGTTCCTTTGTGGAATCCAGAGACCAGGCTACGATTTGCATCATTTTGCATTTATTTGCCAGAGTCCATTCTTCCATGGCATGAGAGTATAAGGGATTGTGGACATGTCTCAATCCTGGATAGCTTTAGTCAGGAAAGTCTTGCCTCTGCTCCTGACTCAGGGGAAATATGAGGTACCTTTTGACTGTCGGCCCTGTACCATGGTTTCTCAATACCACTTGGGCCTCCCTGAGGATGGCCAGCAGGTTATCATCCTCATGTCATGGTGGCAAGGTTCACATGGATCAGACTTGTTCAAAGATCTCAGACTCCTATTTGGTGCCTCTTTTTTGGAATCCACTCTCATATGATCCTGAGGAACTCTGGAGATCTATCTATCTTTTTCTCAAATGAGAGTCTTATGGCAGTTGGTTTTCAGACCAAATGTTTAATAAGGGGATTCTCAGTACTACACATCTTTCTCAGCCTGTCACTCTGATTCTTGTGGCTGTTTTTAACTGGCTAACATTTGTAAACTACAATTACATTCAACTATTAGAAAATAGATCATTTGCTAATTTCTGAATATTCTAGGATAATTGAAGCAGCTGATTGAGTTGTCTGCTATTTGATTTTTATGATTTGTAAGAGGTTGCAACAATATATGCTTGTATGATGAAACATATGGAGTCAAATTTCCAAAACACTGCTTCCAGACTATGATACCCAAAAGCTAATTTCTATATATCTAAGATTATGAATTTTTAAAATTTTATTTTAGAGATAGTAAAATCCAACAAAACATAACAGATCAAAGTCAATCAAAACAAAGCAGTAGAACTGGTACAGAACTTCAAAGTAAGATACTAAGAAAACAATAGCTACTATAGTATATCTTGTTATCTTCACAATAGTTGACCATTCCATCAGGTATAGTAAAATCAAACCAAAACCAAACCAGAATAAAACCAATAAAAACAGAATATGAAATAAAGCAAAAAAAAATTAATCAGAATGAAACAAAGCTATGAGAATAATATTGGGCCTCAAAGACAAGACAGAAGGGAATCCCCCATATTTGCTACATTGCATACTGTCATCTTCCCAAGAAATGCTCAGACTGCCAGCCCCAGGCCTGCAAAATCAACCAAACAATACAAGCATTTAGTTGCTTTATGTACCTTAGTTGCTATCAACTTAGCTGGTCCTCCAAACCAGCAGGTTGCTTATGTGGGGGCGGGGGGGGGTGTTTTTGATTCTCAACCCCTGCTCCAGGTTGAGATATGGGAGGCACATATCTTTCTTTTCCTGGAGACCGTGCTGGTTGCATGCCACTCACCAGGAAGGCAGGCTAGTTGTCTTTTGGTTGGAACCTCCCTGACCCAACGCAGTGGGTTCTCGGGAGACACATGTCTTTCTCAGATTATGAATTTTGAAGTGTCCACCACTTTCTTATTCTGAATACTGAATGAACTATGTTTCATGTTAAATTTACATATTTGTTTAATGCTGCAGAAGGAATGGTTATTGTCTGTTCTACTTATTCCCAAAAGGGTCAGGAATCAATAGTTTTAAATTATCTGAGAAATTGCGAATGGACTAATAAAGGCTTTAAGGAAGGTAATATGTATGTGCTACTTATCAATATTTATGAATTTTGGATCTCCTTGTCAAACTGATCAAATGTTCTTTAAAATCCAAAACTCTGCTGTAAGCACAGGAGTCTGATGTTGAGAATTATGAGCACAGAGGTAGTAGAATGAAAAGGTCAGGAGCTCTGGTCTGAGTTCTGCCACTGACCTCCAGGGTGATCTTTAGCCAGTTATTTAACCTAAGTTCCAAGATGTCACCTGTAAAAGGGAATAAGAGTAGTACTGCATGTCCCGTGTGATTATTCTGCTTCTTGGAGGGTATAATGCAGACAAAGCATCGGGCAGTGAACTGGCCCAGTCTAAGTGCTTAGAAAGTGATAGTTACAGTTGACTTTACTAAGTCCACACAGAGAATTTACTGTGCAAAGAATTGTATCTTCCAACTGAATCAAAGTATTTTGCACTCATTCCTTAAATAATCATAAAAAGGGCACGTGGCATCTCTGGCCTCTTGTCTCAGACTCTGGGCCTGCTTGGACCTACTGTGGGTTCTACTTTTAGAAGCCATATAGGGATTACTCATTTTGCTCAAAGTAGCATTTACATTCCCACTCCTATTTCCAAAACATTGCTGATGCTTTAAAAACTTTCTAAACATGTCCAACTGCTTCTCTAATGATACTGGGATTTTACTCTTCTTTTATTTTCCCTTCCCTTCCCTTCTCTTCCTTTCCTTTCCTTTCTTTTCTTTTCCTTTTTTTGCTGTTGTCTTGTCTGTGGCTTTACCAGACCTTGGCAGGCAGTTCCACTGCCTTATCATATTTACATATAAATGGCTTCTTGTGTTTTGATTTATTTCTAGATTTTCAATAGTTAAATTATTTTTTCAATTTAAATAGACAATTTTCACTACAGGATTTTGGAAAATTAAGAAAGCACTAATGTGAAATGGAGAGCTCAGAACCACACAGATTTATTTTGAAGTATACAAAGAAGTGAAAGCCTCACTCAGTATTCCAGCCTTCTTCCCCAGAGGCGGTGACTGTTGATGGTGTAGCAGGGCATCATTCTTAATTGTTTTTGTGCTTATGAAAGCACAAATACATACATAGAACTTTATACATACACATGTATATCATTAAAATTTTTTCAACAAAAATAAGGTCATGCTATATAATTTTCTATAATATGCTTTTAGTCTCTTAATGATATTTTTGTGGACATACATTCCAAATCAGTATATGCAGATTTCCTCATTCTTCGTAGTGGCTAAATAAGGACCCATTTATGGACTAGTCCTAATTTATTTAATCCATCCCATATTGATGAGCAGTTGAGGTTTTTCATGATTTTTTTGCTATTACAATGAGCTTTTAATGACCAGAGCATTTTGAACATTTGCTTTTAGATTTTATGGTTCTTAACTATTGGACAGTTCTTAGATTGTAAGTACTCTCTAACAGGGTATATGTAGATTTTCATTTGAGAGACCAAATTATTCCTCAAGAAGTTTGAACCTATTTGCCTCTATCAATATTAGGATATATCCTCCATATATATCTTTCACTGGGTATGCATAATCTTGTAAATCTTGAATTTTTCTTCTCTGAGTGATTGCCTTCCATCTGAACTTCAAGATACCTTATTCAGTAGTCAGCAGTGTTTTTGAGTTCCAAGATTTCTTTCTTTTTCTCATGCTTCTCCTCTGTAATTATTTCCCTAGCAATTTACATTGGGTTCATTTAGAGTTTTTCTTCTTCTTCCTCTTACCCTCCTCTTCCTTCTTGTTCCTCCTTGTTTATGGCTACATTGCAGTGAGTTGCCTGTTGGTCTTTGCTCCTTCAAACCACTGAGTCACCACCATAGCCTTGTGCATTTTCTCTTTCCACTGCTACTTGTCTGGACATCTCCAGATCTTTCTGACCAGTCAAGGGATGAGAGATC
Source organism: Dasyprocta punctata (assembly GCA_004363535.1). Classification (NCBI taxonomy): domain Eukaryota; kingdom Metazoa; phylum Chordata; class Mammalia; order Rodentia; family Dasyproctidae; genus Dasyprocta; species Dasyprocta punctata. The sequence goes on along the minus strand of RJWM01000424.1, from coordinate 6,580 downwards.
ATTGGCACATAGCCAAGCATGCTGTTAGGGGTTCCTAAATAGTAATGGGCCTACCAGATGTAAGAAAATGAGGAGAGAAAAGGAATCTTTCCTTGATGAATGAGTTTGCAGGCTATGAAACCCCCAAGAGAATGGGGTAGCATTTGCCCATTTTGCCCATGATCTTCTGTGCAAATGCACAGTGTAACAATTCTCTTCAAGTCATATATATATATATATATATATATATATATATATATATATAGACAGTTGTTTGCAGTCTTCTCCAGGCATAAATACAAAGTAGGCAGTGCTGCTGAGAACATCCTGTAGGTAAGTGCTTCTAATATTTGAATGCATCCTCTAGTCACCTGAGATCTTAGAAAGCAGAGTTTGACTCAGCAATGGGATCATGCGTTTCTTACTGGTGAATCTGATGCTGGCGGTCCATGAACCACACCTTGAGTAGTAAGGCTATTGGCTCCACGAGCTAGATCCCTTGTGTGCCCTGTTTCCTAAGAAGCAGAATCTTCCCAGGCTGCAGAGACCTCACCCTCCCCGGCCTTGTAAACAATGGTGTCCAGAAGCTGCCCACCAGGAGCCACACTGGCAGCATCTCCAAGGATTGGTGATCCAAGATGTCTGGGATTCTCCTTCAGCTATAAGCAAATGCAGGTCAAGCTTCTATCTTCAGGTTGGTGTTTTAAAAACTACTCTGTCATCACTGCAGATAGTTGGGAAAGAGGGTTACTGGTGTGCTGTCTTGGAAGTTACATCCACATTTTCAACACTTCAAATTATATTCAGATTTCTGTATGTTTGGATTTCTGGAAGAATATTTTCTACCACTTTGGGTTGTTGGGTATAGATATACGTGTGCTACCAATGAATTTCTAAAAGAAGTTGTATGAATTTATTGTACATCACCTATACTTCTCTCATCTTTAATGAATCACAATAGATGCCTTTTAATTTAGGTGACTTTTAATTTTCTTTATAAATTTTCATAACTTAACCACCTCTTGTCAATTTCTAACTACATATCATGTAGAAATACAATGTATTTGCCTATTTTGATGCATTTTATTTTTGTTTCCACTGGATTAGTATTCTGAAAATTAGAACATGAACCAGTAGTAGCAAATTCAAAACCAACTCCCAAAACACCAAAGAAATTCATATGCCAATGCCAAGATGACCTGCCAGTGCAAGTGTAGACCCTTAGGTTTATGATAGGAATACTAGGAAATCCGCTTAAGGTACACAATGTGCACATGTATTAGTATATTACATTGTACCCCATAAATAAGAATAATTATTATTTCAATTAAAAGTTTTTTTTAAAGAAAGAAAGAAGTTCACTTAAGCATGGGGCTCTCAGAAAATGCATCAACAGACTCCAGAGGCTCTCAACTCCTGCAGCCAGACTCAGGGTCCAGGTGGCACCACACTCCAGGGTACGCTCTGCTGAACTGCCTGGGTCCCAGAGGTCTCAACCCCTACCCAGTAAGGTGGAGGCTCCAGCAGCACACGCTGGGAATGCACCCTCACTGGCTGCACAGAGGATCCAGCTCTACCTGGTCCCACAACTCAGCACAACCCACCAGGGGAATGCCTGGCCAGCCTCGCAGGACACAGAAGTACTGAGCCCAGCCCAGCCCAGGACCCCAGAGTTGCAGCGACTGGCCAGCATAGCTTCAGGGCCTTGGACAGCTTGGGCTCTGCCCATCAGAGTGCAGGTCACAAGCTCCATTGTTCAGGGGTGTGGCCAGTGCAGCGGGTCCTAGAGGTTGCGGACCTGCCCACGCAGGAACAAGGCCCCAGCACTGTAGGCCTGGGACTTGCCTGCGCTTGACTGGCACTCCAGAGGCTCTAAACTCCTTGCAGCCAGACTCAGGGTTCAGGTGGCGCCACACTCCAGGCTAGGCTCCACCTAGCCGCTTGCATCCCGGAGGTCTTGGCCCCCATCCAGTAAGGCAGAGGCTTCAGCAACACACTCCAGGAGTGCGACTTCACTAGCTGCACAGAGGATCCAGCTCTACCTGGTCCTGCAACTCAGCACAACCCACCAGGGGAAAGCTCGGTCAGCCTCGCAGGCGACTGAGCCACACAGGTCCCAGAAGAAACTGACAAAATGAAAGACCAAGAGGCAGTCTCAATCCCCCAGCCCACCAAGAACAAACCCAAGAGACACCAAAATGGAAGACACTGGGAGTCACACAACTGAACTTTCTGAAATGACAGCAAATGCAGTAAAGAAACACCTCGATGAAGCTATAGAGAAACTCAAATCAGAAATAATGTCTCAGCTAAAAAATGAAATGACAATCATTATGAAAGAAATGTTATATATAATGAAAGAAGAGCAAGATAAGAAAAATAGAAGAGCATAAGAAAATGATGGAAACTTTGAGTGAACAATGTAAGATACAAACAGAATGCATGAAACAGATTCAAAGGGAAATTCAGGAAATGAAAAATTCCATGGAAAGTTTGAAAAATTGCTTGAATGAAGCTGAAGATAGGCTCTCAGACCTTGAAGACAGCATGAGAGCTTATGGCCACGAAAGAAAAGATCTCTTAAAAATAGTAAGGAACCAATTCAACAGCTGCAATACCAAAAATAGTAAACAACAATTCAACAGCTGCAAGACAATGCCAAGAGAAATAACGTAAGATTAATAGGTATATGAAAAAGCAGGGGTCAATACTAATGACCTGTGAAGACTATTCTCAGAAACAATAGCAGAAAACATTCCAAACATGGGAAGAGAATCTGATATGCAGATAAGTGAGGCATATAGAACCCCAATTAACCATAACCAAAATAAATCTTCACCCAGACATATAATAATAAGGGTATCAGAAATACAGCACAAGAGCAAAATACTAAAAGCTGTCAGAGAAAAGAAACAGATCACCTATGAAGGAAAGTCTATCAGAATCATGGCAGACTTCTCAACACAAATATTTAAGTCAAGAAGAGCTTGGAGTGTAGTATTTCAAACCCTGAAAGAAAACAACTTTCAACCCAGATCGCTGTACCTTGAAAAACTATCCTTAAAAATTGATGGAGAAATAAGATACTTTCATGACAAAGAACAACAGAAGAAATTTATGGCCACCAAACCAACACTACAAAGAGTACTGAAAGACACTCTAGAAAGAGACAAAGATAGCTACAATCTTAAGAACAACAACAAAAGGAAACCACTAAGGAGGGCAAATAATTAAACAGAAAATGTAGAAAACCAACAACAGAAAGATATGACAGGGATGAGCCAGTACATATCAGTTATATCAATCAATGTAAATGGTCTCAACTCACCAATAAAAAGAAATAGACTAGCAAAGTGGGTTAAGAAACAAAACCCAACAATATGCTGTGTACAAGAAACACATTTCACTCAAAAGGAAATTCACAGACTAAAAATCAAAGGCTGGAAAACAATACTCCATGCAACAGGAACCCAGAAAAAGCAGGGGTAGCCATTATGTTTGCAGATAATGTGAACTTCAAATTGAAAATGATCAAAAGACATAAAGAAGGTCACTACATACTTGTTAGGGGAAAACTTCAAGAGGAAGAGATTACAATCATAAATATATATGTACTGAATATGTGAGCACCCAACTACGTAAGACAATTCTTAATAGACATGAAAAACCAAATAAACAATAATACAGTTATAACAGGGGACCTTAACACCCCACTGTCACAGAAAGACAGATCAACCAAACAAAAAATCAAAGAAATAACAGAACTGAATCAAACTTGTGAACAAGTGAACCTAGTAGATTTGTACCGAATATTTCACCCATCAATATCAGAATACACATTCTTCTCAGCTGTACATGGGTCATTCTCTAAAATAGATCATATACTGGTCCACAAAACATGCTTAAGTAAATGCAAAGAACTGAAATAATTTCATGCATATTATCTGATCATAGCACAGTAAAATTGGAAATGAATGACCAAAAAACCTACAGTAACTGCATAAACACATGGAAATTAAATAATACTCTCCAAAAGAACCAATAGGTCACAGAAGAAGTTAAAGAAGAAATTCAACAATATCTACAATTGAATGAAAATGCAAATACAAATTCCCAGAACCTGTGAGACAAAATGAAAGCAGTCCTCAGAGGGAAATTTATAGCACTAATCTCCCACATCAGCAAAACAGAAAGAACACACATACACAACCTAATGCTGCTCCTCAAACTTCTAGAAAAAGAAGATCAAATCAAGTCCAAAGTCCAAAGAAGGGAGGAAATTATCAAGATTAGAGCAGAAATTAATGCAATTGAAACCAAGAAAACAATACAAAGAATTAATGAATCGAAGAGTTGGTTCTTTGAAAGAGTAAATCAAATTGATAAGCCCTTGGTCAACCTTATCAAAAAGAGGAAAGAAAAAACTCAGATTCATGCAATAAGAAATGAAAAGGGTGAAATCACTAGAGACCCTGTGGAAATACAGAAGACCATCAACACATACTTCGAAAACCTTTACTCACATAGATTCGATAACACAGAAGAAATGGACAGATTCCTAGAAACCTATGAATTACCAAAGCTGAATCAAGAAGATGTAAAGCTGCTGAATAACCCAATTTCAGCTAAGGAAATTGAAAATGTAATCAGGACCCTGCCAACAAAGAAAAGCCCATGCCCTGATGGATTCACCGCTGAGTTCTACAAGAAATTTGGGAAAGACTTAATGCCAACACTCCTCAAACTCTTCAGTGAAATTGAAGGGGAAGTAAGTCTCCCTAACTCATTCCTGGAAACAAGTATTACCCTAATACCAAAACCAGAGAAAGACCCAACCAAAAAAGAAAATTACAGGCCAATATCGTTCATGAACATAGATGCAAAAATCCTCAATAAAATACTGGCAAATAGAATACAGCAAGTTATCAGAAAGATTATACACCACGATCAAGTGGGATTCATCCCAGGAATGCAGGGATGGTTCTACATTCACAAATCAATAAATGTAATACACCATATCAACAGGGCCAAGGACAAGAACCACATGATCATCTCAATAGATGCAGAAAAAGCTTTCGACAAAATCCAACATCCATTCATGATAAAAACCCAACAGAAAATTGGACTAGATGGTCTCTACCTCAACCTGATAAAAGCCATATATCATAAACCAACAGCCAACATCTTACTGAATGGAGGAAAACTGAAAACTTTCAACCTAAAATCAGGAACAAGACAAGGATGTCCATTATCACCACTCCTATTCAATATAGTTCTGGAAATACTAGCCAGAGCAATTAGACAAGAGAAAGAATTAAAGGGAATAAGGATAGGAAAGGAATAAGTAAAATTATCATTATTTGCAGATGATATGATAATCTACATAGAAGACCCCCAAAAATCCATTAAAAGACTTCTAGAAGTAATAACCAAATTCAGTAATGTTGCTGGATACAAGGTGAACACTCAAAAATCAATAGCATTCCTGTACACAAACAACAAAGTCACTGAGAGAGAAATAAGGGAAACCACACCCTTCACTATAACATCCAAAAAAATGAAATACTTAGGGATCAATCTAACAAAGGAAGTAAAAGATCTATACAGTGAAAATTACATTACTCTGAAGAAGAAAATTAAAGAAGATTTCAAAAAATGGAAAGATAGTCCTTTTTCATGGATAGGAAGAACAAACATCATGAAAATGGCCATTCCCCCAAAGTTGTTATACAGATTTAATGCAATCCCAATCAAAATACCACTTGCCTACCTCACAGAGCTAGAGAAAGCATTCCTGAAATTCATCTGGAACCAGAAAAGACCTAGAATAGCAAAGGCAATTCTGGGCCACAAAGGTAAGGCAGGAGGCATCACAATCCTTGACTTGAAACTATAGTACAAAGCTACTGTGATAAAATCAACATGGTACTGAAATCAAAACGGACCTGAAGATCAGTGGAATAGATTAGAAGGTACAGCCACAACTGCAAACACACTTAGCCACCTCATCTTTGACAAAGGGGCCAAACATATACATTGGAAGAAAGATAGCCTCTTTATCAAATGGTGCTGGAAAAACTGGCTTTCTATATGCTGTAAACTAAAACTAGATCCATCTCTATCACCATGCACTAAAATAAAGTCAAAATGGATCAAAGATTTGAATATTAAAACAGCGACCCTAAACTTACTGGAAGACAAAGTAGGTAAAAACCTTGTGACGTAGGAGTAGGCAGAGTGTTCATGAACAAAAATCAAATTGCATGGGAAACACTTCCCAGAATCAACAACTGGAATCTCATCTTACTAAAAAGCTTTGCATGTCAAAGGAAATCTCCAACAGAGTGAAAAGAAAACCCACAAACTGGGATAATATCTTATCCAATTGTCCATCAGACAAGGACTTCTATCTAAAACATATAAAGAATTAAAAGAAATCAGGCCCCTAAAATTCAAGGACCCAATCCAAAAATGGGCATCTGAGATGAATACACACTTCTCAGAGAAAGAAATACAGATGGCAAATAAATATATGAAAAAATGTTCAACATCAATGGTCATTCGGGAAATGCAAATTAAAACAACACTGAGATTCCATCTC
>RJWM01000423.1:36204-214492 GCA_004363535.1 Dasyprocta punctata | reverse complement strand
GGGCAATGTAGCAAGTATGGGGGATTCTCTTCTGTCTTGTCTTCTATTATTAATAAAATAAAAAAAATAAATAAAAAAATAAATAAAAAAAAAAAAAAAGAAAAGAAAAGAACTGGGTAAAATATGCTTTCCAAACATCCATGTGGTATTTAGTGATGCACTATGTTCCGTTGCCTTATTGCTGTTTGAAAATTAACTTCTTAAGGTTTTCCACAAGTCTACCTATACTAAGAATTTTAACTGCTACAAAGTTTTATGTCTATTCAAGTTCATCAGCTCTTATTGAGCAGTTTATGCCTTTTTTCTTAAGATCAAAATCTTTGGTGCTTTTCTTATTAAAATAATTTCTTGTTTTGTTTTTTATTTTATGTTTTTGAGAACTGAACCTAGGGTCTTGTGCATGCTAGGTAAGTGCTGTACCATTGAGGTACATCCCTAACTAAACTAATTTCTTGTTGACTTTCAATTATTTTCTTAAACAAACATCATTATTTTAGTTTCCTTTGGTCCCTCCTTTCCTCTTCCTCCCACACACACATAGAAGTTCTATTAAAAGCATTCTTCTTTAACACTGCTTCTTAAAATAAATCAAAACATCAAAAGAAATAAAGCATAGGTTTTTTTAGAAAATGAAAAGAGTACTTCCACCCTTAATGACACTTAGAATATCTTCACATCTGACTCTCCTCATCGTTCTCTGAGATGACAGAATAACTCTCGTCCAAGGTTTTGTCGCTTCCACTTTGCCATTTAATTCCTCCCTTACTGTAAAAAAATAATTATAGAGCACTCCCCTACCTATCTCATGTACCCTATTTTCAGGTAGATGAAATTGTTATCAGCATAAGTGAAAATATGTTATGTTGCTTTACTGATATCCAAGGGAAATACTAGCTAGTGGGTAAACTGAGGTTACTATATTGCTCTGTATTTTGCTGTGTTTTGTGATTTTATCCATATCATTTTTGTAAAGTTATTGGGAAAGCACCTCTTGGGCCACAGAAAATAAGGCAACCCTCTCAGAGCAATATCATTCTTGCTTTTCTCTCATAATCTCTCTACTATGCTTCAACCACCAAGATCATGAATAAACATGCAAAATATAAACCTCAAAACATTGTGTTACTCTGCTTTTCCATTTTAAGCTGTTGTTTTGATTTAACTTTTTAATTTTGGTTCATTTCACCTTTTTAGGATGTATCATTCCATTAGTAACTTTCAATTATAATTCTTATATCTTTAAACTAGTAGGGAAATCTTAGAAATGTCTATTACCCTTTCTTTAATAAATCAATATTGGAGATAATTTAAATTTATAGTATGTGTAGTTATCATACATTCGAATATTGTTTCTAAATCCAGTATCATTTTCTTTTGTATAAATCAATAAGTACTTTCTAATATATCCCTTTATTTCATTTTTTGTGTTAGTCTTTCATCATTAACTCTTTTTGTGTTAGTCTTTTGTGTAATTTCTAATATACCCACTTATTTCTCGCTCATGTTAATCCATCTTCATTGTTTTTTGGAAACTGTTTTCAGTATATCAGCTAACTTCTGGAAAAAAGTGTTTTTTATATGATTTAGGAAATCCCTTAGAGTTATATCATGTTTCTTATACACAGTTAGAAACTATAATCTTCTGGCTCCAGAATTTTGGCAAAAATACTTCAATTTTAAATTTCATTTCCTATAAACAGGGATGCTCCTCAGTACCTGTTCAAATGAAGTCATAGTATATAGCCACTAAACAGATATTTCTTTCAACTTGCCACTAACTTTCCTATGAATTTTTCCTCAAAATTGAGCATATCGTGAAGATGAGCTTTGTGTTGCCCAAAAGCATTTTTAGTTTTTCTACAATAGTAATAGGATGTGTACTGATAACTTTCAATACCCTTCAACCATCAGTATAGTTATGAAATCGATTATCACAACTAATTTATCTTTTAATATTTCACCTCTTGTAAAGAAACTTCATTCCCATTAGCAATTTTTCCTATTCTCCCTTTCTCTCAGTCTCTGGAAAGCCACTAATACATTTTGTTTCTATTGATTATCTTATTCTAGATATTACATGTAAATGAATCATGCAAAACATGGCAATTATAAATGACTTCTTTCTTCTAGAATGTTTTTTCAAGATTCACTCATGTTGTAATGTGTTACTATTTCATGCCTTTTTATACTTGAATAATGTTCTATTATGTTAATATACCACATGTTATTTACACATTCATCAGTGATTGTACATTTAGACAATTTTTACTTTTGTCTATGAATCATGCTATTTTGAACATCTGTATACATATTTTTATGGGGATATGTGTTTTATTCCTCCTAGTTTATACCCAATAGTAAAATTGTAGGGTCATATGATAATTCTATGCTTACAGTTTGAGAAATTGTCAAATTTTTTCCAGCTTGGATTCACCATTTTATTATTCTGCCAGTGGAGATCCCAAATTCCCCACCTCCTTCTCAATTTGTGCTATTGTCTGCCTTTTTGATTTTAGCCTTCCTAGAAGGAATATCTTATTGTAGTTTCAGTTGGCATATGACTAATGTCGAATGATCTTGAGAATATTTTCATATATTTATTGGACATTCACATTATTTTTAGAGAACTGTCTATTCCAATCTTGTGCCCAATTTTTAAACTGAGTTGTCTTTTCATGTTAAATTATTGAAGTCTTTTGTGTATTCTGGATACAAATTTTTTGATAGTTTTCAAATATTTTCTCTCTTTTTTGGCTATCTTTCCATTTTTTTCAGTTTTTTTATTAGTGTGTATTTGTGAAATATAATAATTACATTCTTTTTTTTTTTTTTCTGGTACCAGGGATCAAACTTACGACCTCGTGCTTGCCAAGCAGGCGCTTATGCCACTGACCTAAATCGCCGGCTAATTACATTCATCTCGGGTAATTGGTGTATACTGACATCACATCTTAATTCCTTTTACTTCCCCTTCTGCAGTCCACTCTCCTGTCCTCTTCCATTGCCAAATTCATTTCCTTGATAGTAGTCTTTAAAGTACAAAGTTATAGTTTGTTGCAGAGTCCAAGTTGTCTATAGATTCTTTGGTATATTGTGCTTTGTGTATTATTTCTAATAATCCACTGCCTAATCTAAAGTCACCGATATTCTTTTCTTATAAACTGGGTGATTTCTTTATAAACTGTGTGTAATAGTACACAGCTGCAATCCTAACAGTCTGAGAGGAGTTTGGATAATTTACCAACTTAATAAGACCCTGTCTAAAAAAATGCTGAAGATATATCATGGTACAAATGTCCTAGTTTCAATACCCCAAAGGGGAGCCTTTATAGATTTAGTTTTTACATTTACATTTATGGTCCATTTTGAGTTAATTTCTATCTATGAAATAAAGTAAGGGTCCAAATTCATTCTTTTTCATATGGGTATACAGTGATTCATCACCATTTGTTGGTAAGACTGTTCTAGCCCTGTTTCATTATGATTGAAAAAAGAAAAAGTGACCATATATCTATAGACTTAATTCTGGACTCCTACTCCTATTCCATGGGTCTATGTGTCTTAACTTTTGTCAGTATCATACTGTTTTGATTATCATAGATTATAATACATTTTAAAATAAAGTGTAAATCCTCCAAATTTATGCTTTTTACACAAATGTTTTGATTATTTTGCTATGTACAATAGTTTTACTTTTACTACAGTAAATATGGTTAAGAATCACTAATTCAGTAGCCATCATTATAAGTCGTGGCATATGTTTTTCTTTTTTAACTTTCATTTTATAAAGTTGCTGTAAACTCTCTTTCAAGAAACTCAGAACTATTTCCACATTGCAAGTAGAGTGACTATCGACTTGGCGTGTCATGAAGAAGCATAATGTTGTCAATGATTCCTATGTTTGCGCTAAGTACTAAGAAATATAAATGAGACAACATGTAAATTAGATAGTCAGAAATTGCACATTTTTATTTCAAATCACCTGCCATGCACTATTGACTTATACTTTTCCAATGCAATAAAAATAAAAGATAAGAATAGGAATGAACTACCTGTATTTTACTAATGATTCAAGTTCTCTGTGATAGTCTGACTTCAGAAATCTTGGTAAAACAATACAAGAGACACTGTATGAAACATAAATTATTACTATGAATGTCAATAGTTGTTTCATTTTGAAGATATTACAAATAAGCTTTAAAATTTTATCTAAAAGCAGTAATTTATCTAAGGTAGACACATTAGACGTACAATAGGTACAATAAGTACATGATTTTCAAGCACATGGAGTTGAAAGATGTTGCCCTGGAGATTGAAGACAGCATCTAATATACACTAAATATTTTCCATACTTTTTAAGAGGGATGCTTCTGACTTGGAAGCCATGTAATATTTCACAATTACTTGAGAATTGTTTTGCAATTCTTGGTGACAGACTATCCAGAGTAAAGATAAATATCACATAAAAGCTCATACATGGGTATATTTTTGCGTCTGTATCTGGTACTGTAATTTTTCTTAGAGAATCTTTACTACTTTTAACAATTCAGGAATGACTTTCTAAATGAAATACAGCACAGAAGAAAGTGTCAAGTGATAATTTTAATAGCAGTTTGTGGAGCTATCTTGGGGCAAACAGTCCTCCATATTTATTTGCCTTTGTGATTTATAAAAAAGTCATGTCTGTGGTGTTCATATTAAGGAACTAATTTAACTGAGTTCAAGTTAGCTGTGAACAAATGGATTAACAATCACCTTATTAAAATTTTAATTTATATTTCATTTATCACATCTAATAGGAACAACTTTGTTGTTTCAGGGAGGGGAAAACTAAATCTCAAGAATGACTTCGGATATTATTAATTTCAAATATTTTTATTGTTGGTTTTCATAGGAACCATAATTATGGACCCTATGTAACATGGAAATATAACCTACATAGTATAAGATTTTGTTGCTAAAGACCATTTAATTATCCAAGAATTAAAATATTTATGTTTGTATAGTTTGTGAATTTTCTTTTCACAGTAAGAGTACTTAATTAAGATAATTTAAGACCTCTGATTCTTTCAGAATATAGCTGGATAGTTATTTATTTTGTGTCTGCAAAAATAGTCTGGATATCTGTTAATAATATTTTGACTTGTGCTTTTATTACACTTATTTTTTATTTTGTGTCTTAAGTACTTCTGCTATTTGCATGTAACAATATTCTTATTTTTATTGTTAAAGTTTGATACTTTTTTTGTGAAGTGCACTGTTGCAGCTAGAACACTTCTATAAATCAAGAAAATTATTCTGTACATTATACTTTTGCTATACTACCAATCATCAAGGGACTGATGAAGAAAATATTATAGACATAAATGTTAAATTTAACAGAGATAAAGGAGCATTTGGAAATATTGTGTGCATTAAACCTCTTTTACACAAAGTCCTGCTCCTAAAATATATCATTTGATATTATTTGATTAGGACTGAAAAGATATTCTTAACTTTCACTTTTTGATGTGCTCTTAAAATTGACTTCAAAAGCAATATTTGAACTCTGATAGTTTTTAAAAAATAATTGATGATTTTGATCCATTTTTATAATGTCAGTCATAAGAACTTGATGTACTTGAAGGAACAACTTTAATCACCTTCTAGATTCCTAAATAAGGTAAAAATATGTATATTTTTAAAGGTCTATATTCCGTTTTCAGAATTAGTATCCTGTCAAGATATTTTTCAGATTATATCATTAAAATAGTAAAAAGTAACATTTCCTTAAAATGAGACAAGTGATCTAATTTTAATGAAAGCTACTGGTAATGTCAGACACCCAGATATAGTTTATAATGCTTAGCAATTACAGCAATCTTTCTTCTCTTTCACTAATTATTTCAAGAGAAAAAAGTAAAAGCTTCAAGAATGGGCACAAAAGGCAGCTATATTGGATCTTTTTTGTAAAGCAAATAGCTTTCAAATCATTCCATTAGCTGTCATCAGAGTACAAAAAGAATTAATCAAAAATGACATCAAATTTAAGGGCCTGCCAAAACCTCATGAGAAAAATAATCCTATCAGAAAAAGAAAGAAACTGAAGGTACTGTCCCTGATTTTTTAAAGGAGTTTCACTTTTTTCCTTTGCAGAGCCACATATGTGCTACAAAAGGTTATATATAAGATTAATGCTTTAAATTTTCTGAAGTTAAAAGAAACTATTGGAAGCAAGTAGCGTGTCTAATGTACTAGTTAATCAATATACTTCTGAATATTTTGTGTTGACATCATGAATTATTCTCTTTTTTTCAAATACTATGTTAACATATTTTTTGATATTTTATTGTAATATTTGAAATTGTGAGAATCTTGTATAGAATTGTATAGACTCATGGCAGACAATTATAATGTATATTACTTGAAAACTAAAAGAAATATAAGAGTTGGTGAGGATATAAGGCAAATCATACTTTTCTGAATCTAAATATGAATATTCAAATAATCGTAATTTAATATCCTTTATTATGCTGTTCTTTAAGTGCTAACTAACATAATAATCTGTGTTTACTGAAGAGAAAAAATGAATAATTGTGCAAGTTTCTTGAGACAGAAGCGGGGACTAAGATCAAGAGCAAGGGCGTTACATACTGTCTTGCAACTAAAGTGACCTACCCACAATGATTTCTCTAAAGTGATTTTGAGACGATGAACTGCTAGCCCCTAACATATATACATAGACTGTCATATTCATAACTGATGTCTAGGAAACTCAATATAATAGATTCAGGAACCATCTTTAGCTGCAATTTAATGTTCCTCTCAAGTTTTATCCTTATAAAAATATGAACAAAATTATAACTGATTCATCCTCTGAAACTGAAACCAAACTTAGGTAGACATGATTTATTTTAATTAATAGAAATGTCAGTGATAATAACCACCATTTTAAGTATCAATTCTACGTCAAGTGACTATATATATGTGTGTGTATATATATATATACACACAATTCTCCTGTGTATCTGCTAACAATTAATGTTATGGTAATGTTTTGGAGCCATTACTTTCATTTTTAGAGAATAAAATCTTAGGTCATAAGATTTTATGGTCACAAATTTTGAAGTAGCAGAGCAGTTATCTACTGTCTACTGATCTACTTTATATATTATTTTTTAGTATGTCCCATTGAGCATTCTTGTTTTAATTATTTTTTTCACTGCTGTAATACAATACCTAACATCCACAGCTTAAAGGAAGATAGGTTCATTTTGGCTCACAGTTTGTAGTGGTTTCAATCCATAGTACACTGGTTCAAAGCAGGGCATCATGGCAGAGAGGCATAGCAAAGGAAAAGGTATCCATGTTATGGTGGCCAGAAAACAGAATGAAGGAAGAAGATGGAAAGGGAGATTATGTCCTCCCAGATTATGCCTCCAATGACCAAGCTCTTCAACCAGACTCTACCTGCCAGCAGCAAATCAGATATAATGGTCTTCAAAACACATTAGGCTGTGGGTGGGGCCCAAACCTTTGCAGTACTAAGTAGTAGGAGGTTGTTTCTTTGGCCGGAGCTTTAGTTCAGTAGCACAGTGCCTACCTGGCAAGTGTGGGGTCCTGGGTTTGATTCTTGGTGAAAAAAAAATGGATGTTGTTTCTAATTGGTGTCTGAATTAAAGAAATCAATTATTATACTTCCAGAGGAACATCCTTTCTATTGATTTTATAGTATGTTCTCCCAGAATCAGGAGAGTCTGTGTCAGCACATCATTGTCCTTGACTCGACTGGAGCCACTTTTCTTAGGAGGCATTATAAAGTTACGATGTTAAGAAATTCACCCTAATTAAAATGCTATCAAAAATCATCCTTTTTTGTGGCCATTTGACTGTCAAAACTATGAGAGGTCTCCAAAATTTTATTCTACTTGAAAACCCACAATTTAGTCTGCTGAAAATCTGTGAATACTGTGGGAAGCATGATTCCTGAATCATAAAAAAGAGTTTTATTTCTCATAGCACTGTGAGCAGCATGAGGATTGACATATTTGTATCAGTTTCCCTTGACCTCACATTACTTAGGGACAATGTGAAGGCCTTCAGCAATGCCCATACATGATGGCTATGTTACAGGTGACTTGGAGAAGAAGCCTTTGTCTAGAGAGCACAGTTTTATATTAGGCATAATTATGGGCCTTTTGCTCTGGAAAGAAGTATTCTCTCTCCTTTTTTTTTCAACTGTGAAAAAACTTCCCTTGCTGTGGAACAAGACACTGTACTTTCCAGGATACATGCTATATAAACATCTTTGAAAAATTACTCTGGAAAAAAAGGCAGTCATTGCCTTGAAGCAAAGGGCAGTCAATCCCTTATTCACAAGACCTGCAGAAATGTGAGAAATCCATGGAGAATGTCTCCCAACAGACTCTAAAATTCATCTTTATTTGCAAATATTGGACATTTTGCTGAGAGTTTTTCTATTTTAATTGCTTAGTATACTATGACTCTAAGTGACACACAGTATACTATGACTCCTAGAAACACATACTTTGATCTTATTATTCTGTTGGTATGATTATTACATGAATCATAAAAGATAATATGATATGAACACCACTTTAAAGTAGGAGTGACTCTTAGTTTTCTTCAATTATATATAATTACCCTTAGAAAACTGTATTGAAAGACTAATTTTGCTTTGGTGTGTCATTTAATTACATATCACTAGTGACATGAAAAATTCAAACTATTCTATAAATGTTCTTCAAAACAAAACCACAAAACAGCTCTTAGCTCAGTATTACCAAAATCAAGAATGGTTGATCATCCAAATATTTATATATAAACTCAGGCTGCTATTACTCGAATTGAGTACCTGAGATTCGCTAACACTTCCAGTTTTTCTCCTGGGTATTTGTGAAAGCCCCAAAGGTCCACTGGTCATTCTGCTCCAGGATCCTTTTTTGGGCCCAGCTGAAGTTCTTGA
Organism: Dasyprocta punctata; assembly: GCA_004363535.1. Classification (NCBI taxonomy): domain Eukaryota; kingdom Metazoa; phylum Chordata; class Mammalia; order Rodentia; family Dasyproctidae; genus Dasyprocta; species Dasyprocta punctata. The sequence continues at coordinate 205,527 of RJWM01000423.1, read as the reverse complement.
GAACCTTTCTTGGTTGAAGGGAGTACCAAGAACTTAGCATATTTTCACCCCTTCTCATATCCTCAGTCCTCATCCATTCTGTTCCTTGAGGGTTTTTGTCCTTTTCTTTCTTTCATTTTTTTAAAATTCAAGCCTTACTGCAGGGAATAAAACAGTTTCCCTTGACCTCCTCTTTCTAGATACTTTAGAGAATAAACACAAAAATACTAATGACACAAACACAAAGAATTTAATGATAATTGTAGGGGGGAAAGCAGTTGAAATTAAATAATTTAAATAAGGAAATTGTAAAACTGCACTTAGATAACTGACAAATTTTTGATGTGTTAGAATTCCTCAAAGACTCACTTCAGGAGTGCAGACACTTTGCCTGTCAGCCTCTCTTCTTCTGGGAGGCTCCGTCTGTGCTCTCATCACTTGTCTTGTGGTTCTCCTGCTTTCACTATTTTGTTTTTGGTCTCCCAGTGATTATGCTTCACTGCCTCTTTGAGATGTCTTTTCTACTTGTTTGTCTTACTTGTCCTTTCTTTTCATTTAATGATCCATTCTGAAAGATTTTTACAAATTTCATCTCTCGCAAGTTTTCTCTGATTGTAAGTGGTGTCTTCCACCATATATCATGTGTACATTGTGCTTAGTCAGTTAAAATGGTAATTTACTTATACGTGCATATGCCTCAAAAACTACAAGTCAATGAGGATGAAACTTCCCCCTAACCAATTAACATGGATAATGATACATAGTAAGTATTCAGTTTGGTGAATGAAAGAGTGAATACCTTTTTTCAGGATGGATCTCTGTGGTTGCTAGTTTGTCTGTCATCCAAGCAATTTCTTTTTTTTGCCATCCCCACATTCTTCCCTGTGCATTCATTCATGGTCTCACCCATCAGATGGCAATTTCTAAATCAAGCACTATTCTTCCATCAAGATTTTCTTGACAGATTTTCACCTTCATCACCAATAAAATGAAAGGAAACTCTCAATGAATCTTTCATAGATACTTCCACTTTCTCAGTTAAGCGAATTGTAGCACATTATTTTTATATGTTTGTCTTCTAATTCAGAAGCTTTTGGGGATAAGACAGTATTCTCATTAGTTTTGCTTCTCAGAAATCTGCTATAAGGCCAGGGATATAGCTCAGTGGCATAGCACCTGCTTGGCAATTGCAAAGTCCTGAGTTCAATTTCTGGTACAAAAAACAACAACTATTGCTATAATGCTTGATACTTGATAATTTGTTGAATGAATAAATTTGTTATTCAATAAATGATAACTCTTTATGTATCGCACCTGATTTATCAGCTGATTCAGTAACTGGAAGCTGATGACTTCTGCTACTCACTTTTGTAATTCTGAGGATGGCGTTCATCAACACCCAACTTTATTTTTGACCTTCTTTTTCCTGGTATGAGCTATAATAAAAGAAGGGTGTCTTAGTTATTTTTCTTATTGCTGAGATACTATGCCCAACATGCACAGATAAAGGAGAAAAGATTTATTTCAGTTCACAGTTTTTACAGACTTCATTTCATAATTGACTGACTCCAAGATATCGCAGAGGAGAAACAGTTCATGGCGTGGCAGGAAAGCAGCAAAGCATCAAGCATCAGGTGGCAAGCCTACCTTCCCCCTCTCGCTTTATATTCGACCCAGGTTATAAGCCTGGGCGTTTGATGTCACCCACACCCAGGGTAGATCTTCCTGTCATCCACACTCAGAACTATGCTAAACCAATCTGTGGACTAATTGAGCACTGCACACATTTAACCCCAGATTCACGTATCCTAGATTCAGCCTACTCCATAAAGCCCCACCTATGAGTACACAAGGCTTTGTGAAGACATCTAGATACAAGCCATAGAAACAAACATTTGTGTATATTTCTACAGACATTCACAAAATAACTCCTAATTATGTTGGCTGTTATTCAATCAACAAATTATCATCTCGCTAGACATTTCTTTTGTTTTTTTTCTTTATATTTGATCATAGCAAAGTTTTATTAGAAGTAAGAAAAGAAGCAGGCTCTGCAGAACAAGTTGGGGCCAAGTAAACACAGGAAAAGAAATACAGCCTACAACATGAGGGTGGGCCAACCATGCAAGAGTGGCCTAGACATTTCTAACTACAGACACGCTTACATCTAGATTTTGGGTTAAAATTGCTTGAGAAGAGCATTTGAGGTAGATTTTCTACAAGTTTTGTAAAAAAAAAACTCATTCAGGAGTAATTGTACAGATACTTTTTGAATAGCCACTTTGTCCAACAAGATTCTCTAAGCAGAAATCAAATAGGATAAAATTAGGTAAATGCAGAATAACAATTATGATAGAGCCATTTCTCATGGTATCTTGGGTTTTCTGTTCAGGAATATAATACAAGAATCTAACATATTATATATAAAAGCCAGACAGTGTTTCAGGCTATGTTTTTGGAAAAACATTTAGAGATACCTTCAGTAGCGGAGAACTTCCTCTTCTTTACTCTAATAAATCATATCAGTCTAAACTGTGTTCCCCTAACTCAGCAAGCAAGTTAGACCCTTAAGGAAATTTGTGGCTATCATTTTTCACTTGGGCATGTTTTTTAGGGAAGAGTTTGTTGCGCATCTTTTTCACTCGTAGGGACTTAGCAAACTATTGGCTTTTGATATTTCTGTTGAAACTCTTATCAAATCACTTGTCTGTATCCTGCTTTATATTTTAGAATTATATTTGATTTTCCCATATAAATCTTGATCAGGACAACTGTCTTACAGAAATTGACTCTACTTATTGGTTAATCAATTATGTGATAACTCATGGAATGCAGTGGCACTCAAAGTTCTGTGCTTGCTATGAATCAAAGGGCCTGAAGCCATTAGTAGAGTCACAGAGCATTGAGTGGTTCTGAGAAGGGTCTGAATTCTAAGACAAGGGTTTTAGGACATGCTTAGTCTTGCTAAGACAAAGTGGTGAGGACTTGTCTAACTTTCAGTTGCTACAAGTCTTGGGTGGTTTTAGTTTTGCTGTTGCACACTTCTGTTAGAGGACACAATTGCCCAAAAGAGTGTGTTTCGATAGTCTTGTTTTGAAGGTTAAAAGTGTCCAAGGTTCTAATTTATTATGTAAGAACAATATTGATGTGAACAGCTAGACTTTATTTAGTTAATGAGAGAAAGTTCTTTGCTTTTTTGCCAGTAACAAAGATTTCAGAATCAATCATTAAGCTTCATGTCTTTTAATTCAATAGGGATATATCATGCCTCAGTTTCTATCACTCCAACTATAATTGTAGTCATAACTACATTAAATTACTTTAGCAACATGGCCTGCGATAAATGTACATGCAATATTCTGTCATCTCTGTCAGTCTATCTCTCTGTTTCTGTCTATCTCTCTCTATCTCATTTATCTGTAGTATCTCTATTTTACAGTTAAGAAATCTATATGAGAAATAGAAAAGTAACATTTAGTGAGTAGAAAAGTCAAAACTAAACCTGACATCACCTACAATTCAAACCTTACTTTCCTTCTTCCACATAAAGGGAAATGCATAAACGTCTGCTGAAATAAAAACAGAAAATTTTAAGTGACAGGTTGAAGGCCTATTTAAATGATTTATTACAAAATTTGAGGGTGTGTGGAACCAATGCCACAATTTTCTGTTATCAAGCTTAAAATTTTCATCATTTGATGTTCTAAAGTAGCGATATATGGTAGGGGAGAGAGAGAAAACTTCCATAAATCACATATATAAAACTATAGAAAGTAATGAGGTTCTGGGGACTATCCTTCTGAGTGATCATGACTGGCTACATAAATTTTACAAGTCAAATAAAATGCCACTTTAAAAGACTCTAAGTAGCCAGTTGTGGTACCTAATACCTATAATTCCATCACTATGGAGGCTGAGACAGGAGGATCGCCATGAGTTCAAGGACAGTCAGGATTACATAGTGAGTTCAAGGCCAATGAAACTATATGTAGAGACAGTATCTCAAAAAAATCAACATTTAAAAAAAAGATTCTGAAGCCAATGAATAATACCTTCTTATTTAAGACTAACACTTGTCAGTGAGGAAATACAGGTTACTTAGGTTAGTGTTATCAAAATTAAAGGTAAACAATATGATGCAAGTTATGTAAAATTGGATCACAACATTTACTACTAATATGAAAGTAATATTCTTTGTACTTTAAAAAAATTGTCCCAGTAGTCAAGTGTGTAGGTGTAGCCATCACTTCATCATATGTTCATTCTCCAAATTCAATGAGTTCTTATTCCATGCCAGGCATTGTGTAGGTCTCCAGATTCAGCAATAATAAATCATCCATGACCATGGAAATTCTACTTTGACACTAAGATTGACTTCTTGTTTGCTCTGCACAACCCACTAGCATTCCTTACAGTGTGACCCTCCCCAGTTCCTGCCTCTATATTTATGCATCTTTAATATGAATTTGTAAGAAACTTAATACCTTTTTCTAAATCTTGTTAAATTTAGTTGTAAGGAACACCATAATATCTACTGTGTGCCACAGGGCCATAATTTCCTGCTAAAAAATAAAAATGTGCATTTTGACAGTCATATGAGCATGTAAGCAGAATTGACTTGTAGATATAGGTGAGAAAATGAGAGCAGAAAACCACAGTTCTCTCTGTGTGTCTGCAGGTGTTGAGGACTCACCTTTAAAAGCAAAATAATCTTAAAGCCTAAAAAATGGAGCACAGGACTTTTCATAGTTTTTAAAGCAAATTGAAGGTGGAAACAGAAATCTGAGTCAGGGTTACATCACTTTCAAATATGAGACTGGCAATAAACCAGCTGAAAGGCATTCAAGCGAAAGCGGGATGCCAGGTTGAAACAAGTCAATAGGATGTGGAGAAACCTAAAGAAAGTAAAATGTTAGGCTGAAGTCAATAACAACAATTGACATTTTTTCAAAATGCAAGTTGTACAAATCAGGTAAGTTATTTGGCCTGACTTATGAAGCTTTATAGTTGATTTAAAATTGTAATCCAGATGTACATACAGTTGTACTCTATTTAGTACCAGCATTTTAGTCTTCTTAGACTACAAAGGAAGTACCATAGACTGTTTCCATAAGCATAAAAATTTATTTTCCCATAGTTCTGAAGACTAAGAAGTCCAAGATCAAGGTGCTCTCTGATTTTATTGTTTGCTGAATGCTCTTATCTTCTTTTCTTGGCTGGTAAGCAGCCCTCTTCATCCTGAATCCTAACCAGAGATTGGAAAGGGGAGGGTGCTTTCTAGTGTTCCTTCTCTTCTTGTAAAAGCATAATTCCCTTTTGGGACAATTTTTCTTGTAATATCATTCAAATCTAATTTATTTCCCAAGGGTGCCATCTCTAAATACCGTCACATTGCAGGGCGTGGCTTTAACTGAGGAATTTTGGAAGGGTACAATTTGTCCCATAGCATTCTTTATCTTGGCCTCCTAAGTCCTGTGTCTTTGCACAAATAGTAACATTCATTTCATTCCAAGAGGTCCCAAAGTTTTAACTTGTTTGAGCATCAACACTAAAGTCCAAAGTCTCATCAAAATATCATGTAAATCAGGTGTGGGTGAGAACTGAGAGTTTTACCTGAAGCAGAATTCCTGCCCACTTACAAGCTTGTGCAACAGGTTCTATTCTTCAAAAGAGACATAGAATAGGGGCAGATACAGGATAGACATTCATATCCCAAAGAGCAGAAATAGGAAAGAGTGACAAGTCCCAAATAAACATTAAACTTAGAAGGTGAGTTTTCTCAGATTGGAAGAATTGAGAATAATCCTGTACCATTCCATGCTGTGTCTCCTGGACAAAATGGGAATGCAGTTCATACTACAAAATAGTAATTTTAATTCACTCATAGATTTCATTTGATTTCCATGTCCTATGGAAATGTATAGCCTCGAGCATGATGTCTCAGATTATCAGTTGTCTCTACTTCCTTCTGGGTGTACCTCATTTTATTTGCACTAAACACTGAAGAAACAGTTCTTTCTGAAAGTGACCTAAGAAACCCTCTCACAGATAACAATCACTAACACCCTGAACTTTACTGAAGGCTTTTGGAGGGGGTGTAAGGAACATATGCAATAAAAATAAAAAGATTGAGTTGAATACTCTTAAAATGTGATTTTGCCATTCTTCTTCAGGGCCCTTTCCATTGTGTGATTTCCTATACTCTCCCACATCTGTGCATCATCCCATATGCTCTTGTGTGCACTCCATCTTCTCTGTGCCCCGACTTTTCTCTCAAGAACACATCGAACCACATCCTAGGAACCTACATTTGTCTTAACTCCTACTAAGCTTGCCTTCCATGCTCCCAACAATCACGCACAGCTACAATTGTCTTATCAAATTATTTTCTCAAAAACAGTTTCATCCCTGGCAGAATTATGTTGTAAAATTTAAGGATGTATATTATGGAAAGGTAGTCTGTTTTTTAATAGAAAATGAAAAATAGAACAGAAAAAAATAAAGATCTCTAATTTTACCATTCTAAGGTACATTATATTTCAGTCTGCATATTTCATTCTTTCTTTCTAGAGGTTATTTTGTGCATATATATACATATATACATATATACATGGATGTATATAAGAATATATGTCTGTCTATATATATATATACAGATATCTTAAAAATGAAACACAATTTAGCAAATTAACTAATCATCTATTTTATCCCTTTAAACTTAGAAACTTAGTCAATTTCTTCTATGTCATGAATCTCTTTTTGCTTTTCTTTTACTTTCTTTTTCTTTCTTTTTTTTTTTTTCCAAGACAGTCTCACTATGTAGTTCAGACTAGCCTTGAACTCACTGTGTAGCCCAGACTGGCTTTGAACTCAGTGGAATCTTCCTGCTTCAGTCTACTGAGTGCTGGGATTATAAATGTGTGCTACCACCCCTGGCTATTTTTTCTATTTTATTATTTATAATAATAACTACTTAAAATTTAGTTATAAGAATATAACATAGGTTGTTGGTATGGTCCACAGACCTCTGTTTTCAAATTTTTGCTTGTTTAAATAGCACTTTGTAGTATCTTCTCTAGTGAATATCATAGCTCCATATGTATTTACCAAGATTTTTAAAGAAAAATTCCCAATTTATAACATAGCTGCATACATACTTGTTGCTGGCTTGAGTATGGTTGCTGAAGTCCTTTCAGGCATCTCAGCCAGAGATAACCCATCTTATGTGTGATGGGGCTGTGCCTTGTAAGCAGATGGGCACTACAATGAGTCTGGCAGAGTGAATCTGAGCCGAGTTATTCATTGTGGTCAAAAAGAGGTAAGAATTTCTGAATGAGTACTGTTTTCTGAAGATGTAGGAACAGGACCAAGGCATTTTTTGTGCATACCTACTACACACAATGTGTATAAATTCTCAGAGACAAATATATTCCTACTCCCCGTCTTTTTCAAAATATATGTGCTTATCCAAATATACGTGTACACATACAATGGTTCACACTGGTCATTACAGTGCATGCAGAAGATGAAGCTGTTCTTTCAAGCAGTTTGAAGAGCTCTTTTAGTTTAAAGTTTGATTTTAGTTTAAAATTCCTTTCACTTTCTGAAAAATTCTGAAGTGAACAAGTTTAAAAGTAAATTAACACATAGAAATGTTGAGAGGTGTTTGTGTGAAGTGGTACTAGACAATTGTTATCACTGCAGTATCTGTAAGTATCCTCTCAGATGAGTAAAATATTCCCTGTTGTGTCAAGTGCCTTGTAGTTGCATTATATCCTCCCTCCCATTAAAGTACCACTTAGTACAATGGGGTGCAATTAAGCCAATCGAGCCTTGTGATCTGGAAGGTAGTTCTCTTCCAAAGTGTTTCATTTACTCCTCTGTGTTAATAATGGATGGTTTCCCCATATTATGTTATCATGGGTTACTCAGTAGTAAGAAAGTATTTCAGTTCTAGATTAAATGGACATAAATTAGTTTATTTCATCAGCCTATTATCAATTCAAAATTTCCACAAATACAGCCTTTTTCTTACTCTTTCCTAATGACTAACACAAAAGTATTACCCTGTGTAGTGTTTTGTTGAGAAATGATTTCTGAATCTTTCCCTAAGTGTATGTTATTCTTTCATGTGTTTTGTCTTTGAATTTGAATCAAAAATTCATGCAGAAGCAGGTATTTCTACCTTAAGTAGAGTTCTAATATAATGTTGATACTAAGATATATTACTGATGATTATAGCATTAAAAATTTAGTCCCATATAAACATTATTATATTTTCCTCTGTATTAGATTGCATGTCATCCTCCTAATAATAATTAGTATTGGATGATTTATGTGTTCAAAATTTAACATATTTCTTTGACCATATGCCTTTTGGGGGGTAGTTTGTTTCATTACTTACAGATTTAATGATTTTTCAATTATTTTCTACTTAATGATTGATATGAAGTGCTTTTCAATATCTAAACCATTTTCCAGTTATATTTTTCCATACCCCTCTTGGTGTACCAGGTCTATATTTTCCCCAGATAGATATTTTCTCAGTCTAGAATATTTAAAACTTCTACCATTTTGTTTTCTGCAGATAGAACTTTATCTTGCTTTATCTTGTTCCCTTTAAGTCTGAATTAATTCTATGTATTGTTGATTTTTATCATTGCATTTTTTTCTCCTAGTGAGTTTTTGGTTAACTATTTTTGAATTTCCTTCTGTTTCCTTCTTTTTGCTTTATAACTGAAATTGCATGAGGTCTATTTAAAAATTTTGTGCTTAAAATTCAGGTTAATTTAGTCATTTCCAAAAGTTGACTTTAATAAAACATGTCTTGGATTGCTCATTATACTTCTCTTTTATATCTACATAGTATAACATTCTTAAGCTATGAAGGACATAACTTAATTCTCTCAGTTTCCCCCTTACCAGCCTCAGAAATCAACACAAACTTTCATGAAGTGGATAGAATTAGTTCTCAGAAATTCTGGCTCAGTATGTCCAGGTGTTCATCTACACATTGCAGTTACACTTTTCCTCTAAGAACTTGTCCTCCAGATGTGGGCCCTGGACCAGCAGCACAGGCTTCACCTATTTAAAAGGCAGAATCTCTGCTTATACCTGAGGATCTGCATTTAACAAGATCCCCAGGTAATCCCTATGTATATTTTAGTTTGAAAGTCCTCTAAAGTTTTACTAAGATTCAATTTTAGGACTGCTTGCTGGGTGTTAAAGAGATCATTTTCTAACCTGGGAGCTAAACATGCGCCAAATGTTAAATAGATCTCTATTAAAATCAGCGTTTGGTAAAGCTAGGACTGTGGAAAAATCTCATTATAATAGACTGTCTGGGATATAAGAATAAGTCTGCAATTTTACCAAAATTAAAAAAATATATTATATGAATTATATACATATAAAAATTAACTTTTTGACTTGATATTATATCAGAAACTCATTTGTTATCATTGTGAGCTTCTACATTGCTTTTGTAGGCATATTAGTGCACATTTTATAGAAAATACATTCTCCTTTTCTACTGATGCCATTGAAGATACAGAGATGAATCCTGAAAACTTACAGCCTAAGTAGTATTAAATATTTCAAAATATTAATAAATGTATTTGAAATTCTTAAATACATTCTTTATTAATGCTATTCATACCAACACACAAATACTAATTCCCTTTAATCTATAATTACTTACTATTTATAGTTCTCCTATATTATTATTTAAATTTTCCTACCCGCCACTGACTCAGCAAGTATGTAATATACTTCCTAGGGTGATTAAATTCAATTTAAGAAAAAACCTTACTGTCTTCTTGTGAGTTAAAATTTTGAATTAATAACTTTAAAAAGTTTTTCTCAAACAGTTTTCTGAGTGCTTATCAGTTTTTATTTTATTTTACTCTAACAAAAACTACACAGTTATGCTAGAGATACAGCTCAGTGGCATAAGCACTTGCCTGGCAAGTGCAAGGTCTGGTACAAACAAAATCAAAAAACAAAAATCTACACAATTATGTATCATCCGATTTATAAAAGCTCAACAAATTTTCACCACAAAATAAACATTGAATACTTTCATATATGCAGAAGTAACTATTCAGATAGTAAGAAATCTGAAAAATATACTTTGTACTCCTTATGATTTCCTTTCTCACAGTTAGTAGTCTTGTCATTGGTTTTGAACAATTTCTGAGTCCAGAAATGCTTCTGGATATGCATCTGGTTTCTCATGAAGTGATGACGTCAATTTAAACAGCCCAATACACTAGAAAAACCAATGTCTTCTCTATTCATTATAAAAACTATGGCTTGACATTGTGTCTAGAAGAATATTTTTTAGTGTCTCAATGACTGTAATTTTTATGACATATTTTGTCATATATTAACACATTAGTACATTAAATCGTAAATTTATGTCACTTTGGTTTTAAAAACGAAGTGCATTAAAAGTAATTTCCTTCACAGAATTGTTTATAACAAAAAATTTAAAAAGAAATATTTTCATCTACTTTGATTAATTAAGAATTATGAACTATTTCCCAACACACATGCGTTACTAGCTAGTAAGATTTAGAATCGAAAAATTTTCAGCCAGTATAAGAAATAGAAAGCATTTATTTGTTTATCCAAATATTCTTTGTTCACACTGGATGCTTCGAATTTGGTTACCATTGCAATTTATCAGCATACAGACTTTTCTTTAAAAAACTTTAGAAGTTCAATAACTTTTCAAATTATTTGCAACCTTATATGCAACTTTTAAATCATTAAAGAGTTTTTTAAAATTAAATTAATTCCATTTTCAAAATTTTCATGTGTACATTGTAAATCCCTTTTGTAAATTACAGAAATTGAACGTTTTAAAAATGCACAAATATTTCTTAATACTTCTGTTATACCTTTAAGAAGAATCGATTCTTGTCAGTTCCATTATTTGATGGCTAATTGCTCTGCCAGTAGGTGACAAGAACCAAAATAAAATTCATGTTCAATATTTAGTAATCATCCCTACACTAATCAACTAAGCTGAAAAAAAGTTATAGATTTCTATGACAAATAAATAAAGTAGGAGTCTATGACGAAGCATTAATTTGACAAGAATTCAAGACAAACTCATCTGTCTACAGAAATGCACAAGTATCTAAACCAATCCAATCGAAGTAATACTGGTAAAGAACAATGTGTAAATATTATATGGCTATCAACTACAATGCCAATAACATGGGCTATCTAATGATCAAAATACAGAGAAATAATGTATTCACTTTATTCCAAAAAGGGTTATTTGCATTGGGGATTAAAACGGAGAGGCAAAGATATTTCAGTAGGCATTTTAAAAGTGAAATGCAGAGAAGTTTGTGGCTGTTAATCAGTGGGAATAGGTGTTGTGCACGAATTGTCTAGGAATGAAGTCATAGTTTCTTAATGTAATGAAAGAGCAAGAAACAATGGAATCCAGGATGTATTTTTATTTGGACTGCCTTAACTTAGAATTAAGAATGGAAAAATGAGTGAATGCGTTACATTGTTAGAGAAACTTTCACAGTATTAGGATAAAAATATAAATCTAGTAATTGGTATTTATTCATAGAAGTAAATAGTGAATGTCAACATGTATACCACAAAACAGTGGTAGGGGAAAATAGAATGGAGAGTTACCATATTACTCAAGATATTAATAGATTTTCCCAACTTAGTATACCTTTTTTTAATGTACACAAGGTATCCAAATTGATATTAATCCTTTTCATCATATAAGCAAGAAGCTTATTCTAATTTGTGCTTAGCTGATTAGTTTTTGTTTAGGAAAACATGCTTTATATGTTTCATAAGGTCATATTTTACATTTTCTAATGTATTGTTAATTTCTCTGATATAATACTATGCAGCAGAACTTGGTATTTCCATACCATCTATTTCAGTGAATGTAAGTTTTAATGGTGTCAGGTCATAAATAATGCTCCTGGTGGTTTCATTCAAATTGTCAATTAATATTTAACTCCATTGATGTTCTTTTAACAGGTTTAGCAATGCAAGACAGTAAAACAAGGCCTATGGACAGCCTGGGGATGTCACAAATCTTTGTACAGAAAAGACCTGAGATCCCTACTCTCTAAAGCAGTAGGACTGTACCACTTCATGGTAAGGTGACAAAATTTATTGTCCAAACCGAGACACTTTTGAAAGCCAAAGGGAATACTATTAATAATTACACCTGGACAACAGACATAAACCACACTGTCCTGGACAAACCAAGACGTATGGTCATTCTGTTACATGATGACAATATAGTGATGTATGGATGGGATCTTTCAAGCCTAGAATATAACTTGGTTTGATACTTTTTTTCTCTGAGCCAAAGTAACTTGAATTTTTCTTATTTCAGTTCTACTTTCTTATATGTAGGATGTTGAAGGATTTTATGTGCAAATAAACGCATTTCCCTGATTTTGAAAGAAATAAAATCGGATCTGTCTTAGAAGTTTGTTCAGATGTGTGAGATAGTTTAAAGATGAGATGTATAATATTGAAATTTTTTTTCCTGTGGCTAGTTTAAACCTATAAATAAAATATATATTTTCTATTCAAGGGGTATATCAATTAAATCATGTTCTATTTAGTTTTTCTATAACTTTATTTAGATTCTGTCTTTATAGCTATCAAATTCTGAGATATACCAAAATTTCTTACTATAAGCTATTTTATTCAACACTTTATTGCATTTTCAATAGTTTTTGTTATATATATATTTATTTTTTAAGCCACCATATTGATACATTTCATGCTATTAATGCATGTGTACTTAAAACTTTGTATCTTTTTTTATGAACTGTGATTTTTCTCATAACCCACTGTCACTGTACATTCTTTTTGGTGACTTTAACCTATTATACACCATATCATATTGTCATTCTTATTTTGTTTTCATTGGTATCTTCTCTATATCTCCTCGTGTTTATCCCTTTGCTTCCGATCATTTTTTCAAATGTCTCTGTTTTAACCGTATCAACCTGGATATAAAAAACTACATTCCACTAACAGATTAACTCTGAAATTTCACAACCTGGCAGGCAGGTGTGGGAGGGAAAAAAAGTTGTTTATTTTTGGTTCTCCAATGAAGTTTTTTTGATAGTTTCGAACTCAGCTGTCCTCCATTGTCTCCTTAATTATCCAGGCTAATTCAGTCTTTCAGATCTGTCATCTGACCATGAGTGGTTGGTGTTTGCTATGGCAGGGAAGAGAAAGTTGAAGCACATAGATCTCCTCCTGTCATTTAGCTGATGTTGATTGACAATAGTCATGTTATTCACGAAAACTAAAAGGCTGGGAATACAGTCTGTGCACCTAAAACAGAGAGAAGAGCATAATGGTGGTGAATAATTGTAATATATATTCTAACATATTTCTCATAAAATATGTTCTTTTTTAAAGAGTTGAATTTTAGAATCTATCTTTCATGAAATGAGTTCATCCAGTTCACATTAAGTGAAATGAACAATGTTTAATTCTACTAAGCAGTTTTTTCCTTTTTCTTATATTGACCAATGTTTCATTTTTGCTTCCTTTTAATATAGGTTTTCTCTTTTGTTCTTGTTCATTCATCTTTATTTTTTCTTTCCCTATTTTTATATGTAATGAAGTACATCTATTTTTGCTAATCTCTAAAGCAAGATACTGTACCCATTTGTTCTTTCACAAAGTTTCACTTGGTATATTATTTGGGGAGGGATGTGTTAACAAAAGATGGAAATGCATTGTCTACCAGTTGTCTAGTCTATAAGTAAAAAAATCAAGGCATCCACAGTGTTCATTTCTTCTGAGGTTGTGAGAGATAATATATTCTATTTCTCTCATATAGCTTCTGGTAATTCGTTGGCAATTTTTGGTGTTCCTGCACTTGTAGACACATCACGCTGATCTATTACTATTCTTACATAGGGCATTCTTCCTATGTGTATATTTGTATCCAAATTTCTTTTGAGAAGGACACCAATTATATTAGATTACTCCCTCAATACAACTGACCCTAATTAATTACACCTGCAACAATCCTACATCCAAGTAATGTTGCTTTGCGGGAATTATAACTTCAACATAGGAATTTTGCGGTGGGACAATTCAACACACAAAACTTGGTTTTCATATGTTTTATTATGGTGTTCCTCCCCCCCCACCCCAGCTACTTTAAAAGATAAACTCTTAGAGCCTACTTTCCTCAACTACCTGTTTTTTCATGCTTTCAGACTGAGGGCTACTGTCTACCTGCCTTAATAACCAGGGCCAGGTATAGACAACTAAGGAGAGTCTCTTTGCCCCAGAATCTAATGAACTCAATTCAAGATGGCCAATCATTTGCTTGCTTTTCCTGCTCACCTGTCCCTTTCCATGGAAACTACAATAAGGCTTGTGTCTATAGTTATTCCCTCTGCCTCTGCTTCATGAGGAACTCCAGTGCCTCCCCATGTGTTTCCCTGCGGTATAGTGTACCTTTCTTCTTGGGAACTGTGAGTCATAAACTACCTCTCAATTATGATTGTTTCTTAATCTGTTGGCCTTCTTATACCTTAAAGTTGCAATCAGTACACTGTACTTTGAAACACAGGTCTTTCAGTTCCTGGTACCTACCAACAAACCAACCAACCAACCAACCAACCAACCAACCAACCAACCAACAAAAAACACAGGTCTAGGGGTTGTAGTTTACCACAGGTGTTGGCAATCTCAGGTGTCTGACTTAGTGGCCTTAGGGTGTGAGGCTCCTGCTAATGCACTTGCTTCTTTTCCAGTCTCAGAGGAAAGCAATCATCATCACATCTCTTCAGTTCTCAATTGATCTTTGGGGTCAGGGGAATAAAATATCTATTCACAGAGCCACTACCACCTTGTTGGCAAGACTTCCATAGCTCTGCAATTTTCAGACTGTCTCTAGGATCTGTTATCCTCAGAATTGTCTCCTTGATTTTAGCAGTTTCTCCTGTGTCTTTCCAGACCATTGCTCGGATAACCATACCTGGGGCTCTCCATGTGCTATCCTGAATCCCAGAAGGATTGTCCTAGCTTATGAGCTTTGGCTGAGTTTAGTGTTCTAAGTGAAGAGGAAGTGAGTCACCTACTGGATTTGGAATTTTTTTGACTGTGGGTGACTTGGTGATATATATCTAAATCTCAAGTTATTTGCTTACATCTGTTATTACAAATTAAATACCATACATTTATTTTGAATGCAGACTTAATAAGCAGTGTGAAAAGGAATAAAAAGAAAAGTGTATAAACAATGAATTAAACAACATTGAACCTCTGCTGAGCATGAGGACTGTGGGCACACTGGCAGCCCTGGGGATCTTGTGGAAGGATTCATATACCTTTCCAAGTTGAGTGTTGCTTTTAGTATGATTTTGCTGCCAGTAACACCAGTCTCCACACTGGAGAAATAACTACTGTTGGCATTTTAATCAATTACTTTTTTTTTCTTGCATATCTCATATATTTCATATGGTAATTATAGTATTTAAAATGAATGTCAAAGTATATTATTTTTCAACGCATTTAACAAAATAGTCATTTTCTTGTCAATGCATAATCATTATTTCCAAACTGTCACTAGTTAAATAATCCTGAGTTTGACAACTTTGTATTTTTTAACATTATTTTTCAAATTCTGTTTGCAAGTAAGAGAAACTAACTTGAGATAGTCTAGGGCAAAAGAGAGTGGTGGTAGAAGAACTTATTGAAAGTTTATAAAGTTAACATAATGGCTACCATTTTCAACCTGTCAAATTGAAATTGCTACCTAAAAATTATACTATCTGATTTTGACAAAAACATGATGAAAGAGATAACTTCAGTTAATCACAATGATTTTTCTTAAAAAATGAAAATGGCAATACTTTAAAATGACTCCAAAAATAATATTATTTAACCAAATAATCTTAGGCTAGCAATCTATTTTATGAAAGTAAGGCAATGGACTCAGTTATTTTTGCATAAAAACATAATTATATATTTATATAAAAATTATATGACTTTTAATGGGAGGAGTTTATCTGGGTAGTCTTCACCATTCTGCTTCCTTCCTTTTTTAAAATTTCTATTTTTATTAGTATTTGTTTGCAGTACATAATCCATGCAGTATATGGATTACATTCATCATGGGTAGCTGGCACATGTATGTAACACATTTTAACTCCTTTCAGTTACAGTTGTTCACATTTCCTTAGGTTCTTTCCAGCATCCTCAAAATGTTGTTACCACATTTCCTCCCTTTTGTGAAGAAGGACACTAGATGAAATCTGGATCAGAGATTTTCCAAGATTGTGAACTACTGAAATAAGAGACATGATTGTTGGTAGTAGAATCATATCAAAAGCAATATTCAAAATGGAAAGGTTCATGAGACTCTTGTACAAGATCCCAAAGGTTGCTAAGGTCCCACAAAACTCAGTAAAGGTTCTTCATTATTTATATGTTTTTTATTTTCATTTTTCTGCATATTGTTCATTCATGTCCTTTTCTCATTGAAAAATGGTAATTCTGCTTTAAGGGCTGGAAATGTAGCTCAGTGGTAGAACATAAGCCAAAGGATTATAATACTAACAATAGTTATTTCTCCTTAGTGGGAAAACTGATTTTGCTCATTCTTTTCTTCATAATTATCTGTTTCAAATTTTCTAAACACATATTACTATATAATCACCAGTATCTCAAAGGTTCTCCGGGTTCACTTAATCCCCAAACCTTTCATAAGGTTTGGCATTATTCATTATTTGTTTATATTTTTTCTGCATACTATTAATTTATGTTCTTGGCCCATTTAAAAATAGAAGGTCTGCTCTCAAAGCAAATGTACTTAATATATAAGAATGGGGCAAACCAATTGCTTGAGCTTTCGGTGTGTACTTCAAGTTGCCCACAGGCATGTGCTTTCAAATCCATACTGCTGATTCTGATAATAGACAGATAACTTATCTTGTATCCTGATATTTTCTTTCCTTAAGTCAATGTTTAAAGTACTATTTGAGGACAAAAAAAATCTTTTTATTTAATTCCTTACATTTCATTAAGAACCTGTAAATACATTATTGAATGATAACAGCAATAGCTAACACCTGAATAGTGCTTTAAGTGTAACAGTTTATGGAACCAACTATAGTGTACAAACTATTATCAGCATCACATCTATTTTACAAATGAGGAAATTGAGGCACAGGAAATTAAAGTGGCCTGACTAAACCTGGTAAAGTTAGTAAGCAACATAGCTAAGATTTGAACCTAGTCAGGTGGCTCCAGATTCCAAACTCATAATTTCTATGTCACATGATCTCTTAAATTAAATTTGCTTATGTAAAAAGTCTTATGCTTTTCATAGAACTAATATTCTATTGTGTATAATTTAGTTTGTGTGCCACTAGAAAAAAAACAGATACTGTTTTTCATTTGAGAACTTAAAATTAGGAATATTTTATGTAACAAAATAAAATTTTAAAAGTTTCCAATGGAGTTTTATTTTCTGGGCTAAAAAAACCTAGCGAGTAAATCTTTAAAGCAAAATTTCAAGTTCTTATCACGTGATTTTTGACAAGACACTTAAACATTAAAGTTATATTCATTACCTGATAAATATATCTGCCTTATTTACTTTCTCAATTTGTTGAGGATTTAGATGACATAACTCATGGAACAATTTTATAATTTGTAAAATTATATAAATTTTATATTGTTTCTTTTTGGTACCATGTTGAGTAGGAAATTACATAGCCTTATTGATTTGTGAAAAATTTCAAAATTTTATTTTAGGGTAAAGCTACCACTTTTATCATATAACAGCACAAATATACAAAAATATCAAGTGAGAGTTAAGGAGTAAAGGCTTTGGGGATTTAACACAGAAGTGGCAAATAAAAATATGGCTCTTATTTACACTGCCTATCAGAAACTGTGATGAAAAGTCAGTGAATATAGAAGGAAACAAAGATGTTGCAAGAATTTTTGTGTGTGTATACCAGATGTTCTGTGTCCTGTCTATATTTTTGCAGCCACTGTGGCTTCCATCTGCATAAATGATGACAGAAGATTTCACTTAGAGCAAAATATCTAATGAAACACAAAACTTGGTGTATGAATAAATTGAGAAAATATTTCTTTTGGCAGTTTTAAATTTTTAAAAGGCTAAAAATATATGTTAATCACTTATCCTGTTATCTATGGCATATTTTAATTGTAGATGTTTTTCTATCCTCAAGAAACTATCCATTGAGTATGTTAATTAGATGCTCTTGAGTACTCATCCTCTGTGCCATCCTGTAGCATTAGATAATCTGGATCACCACCTGTTGAACCTTTTTTTCTTCACTGAGTTGTTTCCTCTTAGGGTTCATTTTGCTTTGTGATTGTTTCTACTTCCAAATCTGCCTGAATAACTGAAGTGTTCAACCAGGCATGGTGATGCATGTCTGTAATCCCAACACTCTGGGAGCCTGAAGAAGGAGGATCACAATTTTGAGCCAAAGCTGGGCAATTAAGTGACTGAATGAAACCCTATCTCAACAGACACACACACACACACACACACACACACACACACATACACACACACACAAAGAAAAAAAAGAAAAAAAGAAAAGGAAAGAAAAGAAAAAATGTAACCCAAAGGTGCTGGGTTGAATCCTCAGTACCAATTTTAAAAATGTTTTTTTGAGGTGCTCCCTGGTTGTATAATCAAACTTCTGCACATTTCCCCTGGGTGATGCCATTTATTCCTTTCACATGCAAACCTTTGGATAACTCTTTCATATTTGGACTCTTTCTCCCTGCTTTCTTTATATTTCTCTGTGTGTTCTGAGGGCATTTTAATTCAACATGTTTCACACTAAACTCATTTTTAGTTTAGTAACCTTCATCAAATTTCTGTAGTTCTTCTTGTTGATAATGGTACCACATGGTCTAAATTCCAAATTTTGGCATTCCCTCATAATTTTCTCAGCTAGGCAAACCATATCCCACCAGACCCTAACTCTACTCTCCTTTTAAAACATGTCTCAAGGCTCATCTCCAGTCAGTAGACCACTATTTTGGTTTGAGTCCTAGTCTTCTCTTATTTAATAGAAACAAACCTAAGTGGTCTTTTTGACTAGAAATTTTGACTCTATTATGTCTCCATTCATACTGTCATTAGAGTGATTTTCCTGAAACATACTGTGATTCTTCCTTTTGCTTACACAAAAAGCTTCCATAAGTTTTCAGGTGAATGGAATATGTGATTCTATGGCTCGCCATGGAATCATCTCTTTCCACTGTGTCTACCTCCTTGTCCCCAGTTCTCCTCCATACAACATGTATGTAATACATCACTGTTCTCTTTCTCCTTCCCTAAGGAAACTGCCTGGTGAGTTAATAAATTATCCCTCTGTCTGTAATTTGTCTATCCATATTCTCTGTTTGTTCACCTCACACCCAGTCATCAAGACCTTGTTTAAATGTTATTTTGTTGATGACTTTCGGACTAGCCAGATACTTATTTGGTTCTGATGCTAAAACACTGTAAAAGATAGTACTACTGGACATGATACTGTCATATCAATTCTGCATTATTTGTTTGCATACCTTTTTCCCACTCTTGTGGTACTGTACATTATTTTCTAAAGCAGGGGAGATTTGAACTCAGAACCTTCACCCTGAGGTATGTTGTCATTTTTTAACTTTTTCTTTGAGGTAGAGTCTCTCTCAGTTGTTAAACTGTCCAGGCCAGCCTGGAGCTTGTGATCCTCCTCCTTCAGCCTCCTAGAGTGTTGGCATTACTGGTATATGCCAACACACCCGGGTACGTTAGATTTTTGAGGGTGTCAAATTCTTCCCTTCATTTTTCTGCTTTGGCTCTGTCTTCTTTTACTACTATTCATGAAAATGTATTCAGTATGTGCTAGTTTGACATGAATAAATGAAGGAAAGAGGCAAGATATGTGTAACTGCAAAAGAAATATAAGTAAATAAGTCTGTAATATAAGGTATCAGTTTCCTTGTAAAAAGTTATCAAAGTATCCTGCCTAATTTATATCCTTTCCTTTATCTATTTGAGAAAATTTTTAAATTTTTCTTTGTGAGGAAATTTTTAAACTAGAAATATAATATTAAAATTAAAAATTATAAAATAATTGTATAGATACATTGAGATTATTAAATATAAAATCAATATTTTCTTATTAATTTAGCCTATACTTAAGTACTCAGTGAAGGAGATTTCACTGAACTGATGGAAAATACTCAAACGCTAAACTAGATATGGTCTTATTTTAAACAATTCAAGATATATTCTATTTATTTGTTAGATTTATTTTTTGTTTTTGCTTCAAACTTTTTATCAAATAAATGATGCATATTTTTGTTGAAAGAAAAAAACTCTTGTCTATCTTTTTATAGTCTACAGTAATAGAGAGAGTATTAATGACATGCTAATTGCATTCTAAAAATATTTTTCATAATTGAGAGCTTTCCTTTTAAAAATTAAGTAACATCTTCAAGGGTAGGTTGTTATTTTTTAAAATAATTTTTAAAATGATTCTTTTATTTTTGTCAGTTAGCTCCCCTTTTTATTGCTTGTTTTTTCTCAATAAGATTTTTCCTGATTGTTTTAATTTTCACTATATAGTAGACATCACTCTGATGACCCTTGCTTTTTCATCGAAACATAAAAGTTTAACAAATACAAAATCTTAAACTTGACAGGAAGATCATAGATAATTATTTGCAGTTTGGAAATTTTTTGGTTGTATTCAATAATGGGAATTGCTATAACATAAACCAGAGTCAACTCTACCACATACCAGGTTTATGTTTTATTTTTTAACCTCAGTTTATTTATCTGCCAAACACATTTTGCAGTGTTGGTTCATAATTATTCTTCTACCAAATAATTTTTTTTTCTTAATACAGGATCTCACTGTGCAGTTCAGGGTGTCCTTGAACTCACTATGTAACCCAGGTTGGCCTCAAATTTGCGGCAACCCTCCTTCTCAGCCTTCCAAGTGCTGGGATTACAGGTGTGTACCACCATGCCTGGCTTTCTACTAAATAGAATTTTATGAATCCTTAGCATCCCAATACCTTGTATAGTGTCTAGTACTCAATTATATTGCTGAATGAAGGATTGAAAAGATGAATGAGAAGGATGCTTTGTTATTAACCTTGTTCTATTGATACTAAGTCACAGTTCCTGTATACAAAATAAAGGAAGCCACAAACTTTTCAAATGTTTGAGAATATAGAACAAAGAATTCAGATATATACTTGTTAACTAAGTAGGAGCTTTCAAAATATATCTCAATATTGTGAAAACATTACTTAATTAGCAAATAGTCAATGAAAATTGAAATTTTATTGTTCTGCTTTCCCTGGATTTATTATAACTCATCAATTGATAGTTTAGAAATTCTCTATGGTGTTTTAAAATTAGTATTACTTAGATTTTATTAAGCCATGAATTTTTTCACGAGGTGATAAATGCCTTCATCCCTTGGTAGCTATAGGACATTGGTTCCAGAACTGTTGAGGATACCATTTGTGGATACTTGAATTCTTTATGTAAAATTAGAATACTATTTGCCTATAACCCACATATATCTTCCTATGTATTTAAATAATTTCTGGATTACTTATAATGCCCAATGTAATATAAATGTTATTTAAATAGTTTTTATACTGTATTTTTTAGGGAATGATGACAAAAAGGAAAACCTGTGCATATGTACTACATATGCAATTAAAAAAATCAATCCATGGTTGGTTAAATTCTCAAATGAAGAACCCATGAATTCTGAGGGGCAATTTCACATGTAGAAAGGGAGAAAGAGGGGACGAAGGGGAGAGAAAAAGAATGCTAAATAAGCTAAAATATTTTATGTGCATGTAACAACTCCTCATGATAAAAGTAATCATTATGTACTGCAAACTTGTATGACTAATAATATTTTTTTAAAAACCATACATGTAAATCAATGATTGTAAATTTTTAAAATTTTTGAATTTACATTTTAGAAATCACTTCTGAGTTACCCACACAGTCCTATGGAAACTTATTTTCATGGCTTTAGTTGTTTTACACAAGAACTGTGGAAGGTCTAAGACTTTATCCTCCTTTCAAATTATCAAGTTAGCCCGCCAGAATTCTTAGGATGCTAGTAGAAGACCAAAATTTCCTGGGTTATTCATAGCTATCAGATAACATGAGCCCATTTGTGTCAGTTTCTTTGCTTTTAACTCTCACACAGGGCCCAGATGTGCATTAACATAAGCCATTGATTGTGTAACAGAATAGAAATCCTGAGTTTAGAGCATTTGGATTTTTATAATGGACAATAAATACATACTGTTCTTTGCTCTAGAGGAGACATTATCTCTATGCTTTAGGGCTGTAAGCATACTTATACTTTATTCCAGAGAAAGGCACTATCTCTGTCTTTCAAGACTATTCATGACACAAATATCTATGAGAAGATACTCTGTGACCAATGGCTATCTGCAACTCTATGATATATGCAGAAATACAAGTGACTCTTAGAAAATTGTCTTTGCAGTTTTCTGTTGAGTTAAGCAATTAATTTAATGCTTCTGATATTTGAAAATACTCTATAAAGCATAATATTAAAAACTGTATGACACAGAGTGATAAGGAGGCCAAACTTCATATTCTCAGGAGTGAATATATATTTACACACATATGTACTATGAAACAGTAGGATAAATGGTCCTTATGAAATGATGTTACGTAGCATGTAATAAAAATCTAACCTTGATATCAGGGATGTTATTCTTGCAATAATACAGTATTTGGAAGTTGGCTTTTTGTGGGTTATTTTTGTGGGAGGGAAGAGTATGAGAAATTGAACTCAGAACCTCACATTGCCAGGCAGTTGCTGAGCCACTGAGCTAAATCCCTGGTCTAGTATTTGAGAGTTGGGACTGAACTTCTTCGTCTTAAACACTTTTCTATCATTGCTGAGATAACATACTTGACGCCCAGAGTTAAAGGGAAAATGGTTTATTTAACTCACAGTTCGTAGAGGTTTCAATCCCTAATCAACTGACTCTAAAATAGGATAGCATGGCAGACAGGCATCCCAAACAAGGAACAGTTGATGGTGGAAAGAAGGTAGCAAAGCAAGCAAGGGACAAGAGAAGCTTCTTTCTATCTTTTGTATTTTATCCAGTCTTCTGACATTAAGGCGGTGTCAATCCAATCAGTGGACAGTTTAGCAATTACCAACCCTTAAACCTAGCACTCTTAATCCTAACATTGCACCATGAATCAGTCACACACTCTAGATTCAGCCTGAAAAAGGCCAACCTAGGCCTGCGTGAGATTTTGGGGGGTGGGGCATGTAGACACAAGCCATAACATGCTTGAACATAAATCCTAGTACCAGCAATTACCATCCTGCACCCAGTGTTTACCATTCCTCTCTTCTTCAATTTCCTCCTTGTTAAAATTTGTATTAGCACATACCTCAGAGGATAATTGGGAGGATTAAAGATTTCGTGTAAGAAAGGACCTAGAACATTTTCTAATGCATACCATCAGTTCAGTAATGCTTGCCTTTATAAACTACTTTCATCACATTTTCATTATGACTTTAAGAAAAGTATCTTAACTTCCTCTTTAAATCACATCTTCTTCATTTATAAAATGAGAGCAATGACATCTCATTGATTAACTCTGAGT
The DNA here is from genome assembly GCA_004363535.1 of Dasyprocta punctata. NCBI lineage: Eukaryota > Metazoa > Chordata > Mammalia > Rodentia > Dasyproctidae > Dasyprocta > Dasyprocta punctata. The sequence goes on along the minus strand of RJWM01000423.1, from coordinate 181,832 downwards.
CATAAATCAAAAAATATGTCAAATATGCTTAATAAAGATTTAAAAACAGGGATAGATTTGGATTTCTTCTTTCTACCTTTTTAATGTATCCTACTCACAGAAGAATAAAGTATAATGTCACTCATATTTCTGTATATCTCAGAGAGATACAGATAGATATTTTTTGCAGATTATCTTCTCATAAACGTTTGTCATGAATAGTCTAGAAAGTAGAAAGGGTCAACATTATACTGGAAGTTGGGACCTGGTTGTATTTTTACCTTTGTTTTTAATTAATGTATTCAAAAATGAACTGGTGAAAGATAAATATGGCAGAGTCCTTTCCTGTCAAAAATCTCACAGTAGTGGGTCAAACTACTTACATTCCTCTATGTATACCAAATGAAACAAGTGAGGTTAGAGATGGTTTTTGACTTGTATCATGGGATATGAGTTGCGACAATATAAACAAAGGTACAAGGAAAAAAAATTGAAGAAAAACAAAAGCAGTGTGCTTGGAGAGAACACTAAAATCTTCAAGTTAATCTAAGAATCTGAAGGAACACGTTAAGTTGCTCGGTGGAAGCCAGGGGGAAGGAAGTAAAAGCCAATTTAAGATTTTAACCTTATTTTCAAATGTTTTGTGAAGCTATTAATGATGCTACTGTGGTAGTAGTTGGATGAAGCCAGGGCCAGCGCTGGATATGTAGTGAAAAGTTATATTCTGGCTTGTTGAACCTAGAGACATAATGAACTTAATCTTTTTGGGGTAATATTAACAAGTGAGAGGTATGTCCTGAATGTAATAAGCAATAAAAGGGAGAATTCCAGCACTTTTTTTTTCTTTTTTCTGTGGCACTGGGGATCAAACTCATAACCTTGCATGTGCCAGGCAGGCGCTTAAGCCACTGAGCCAAACTACCCACCTTAGTTTTTTGAGACAGGATCAACCTATGTAGTTCAGACCAGGCTTGTGCTCTTGTTATAGCCCAAATTGGCCTCACCTCACAACGCTCCACCTACCTCAGCCTCCAGAGTGCAGGGATTAAAGGCACGCACCACCACGCCCAGCTATTTCTACCATTTTAAATTGCTTAATCATCATTAATTGTTGTGAGAGATGAAACTATCTGAATAAAACCCTAAAATATAAATGCTTATCATTGATTTAGGGAAAAGATAAACATCTGGAATTAAAATTAGAATATGACCTACTGCAAACCTCAGTGGTACACACAGAGTGTGACCGACGATGAAAGGGAATTACGTTAATGTTTATGAGGATATTTTACTATTCCTTCTGGTCACCAGGACCTGTGCTTATTCTAGCTATTTAATGTTAGAATACTGCTCTGTGGGAGCTTATTTCTTTCTTTTTTTTTTTTTTTTTTTTTTTTTGAGGCACTGGGGATTGAACTCACAACTTTGCGCTTGCCAGGGCAGGCGCTTAAGCTGCTGAGCCAAACTCCCCCGCCCTGGGAGCTTATTTCTTAACACATGAGACATTTGTTCAAATGTTTACATGGCTTTACTATATTTAGTAGTTAAGTTTTGAATTGCCAGTGATGTACATTTTATTGTAATGTTACATCAGGCCCCAAACTCTTGCAAAAATATTCTCATTAGCTGATACTACCTTCCTCAAACATCTGACCTCTGCAGGGCTGTAGCTCTCTAGGCAAGCCCATCATCAGCCCCTGTACTTCATGCAAGGGCACAAGCATGAGCTGTCAACGGTGCTTTCAATTCAGCTGTGAAGCCAGGTGTAGAAGGCATGCTGCGCTGTGCTTGGATGCTAATGATGGATTAATAAGGCTGTGTGTCCGTGTGTTTGTGCATGTGTCTGTGCGTGTGTGTGTATGTGTGTATGTGTGTGCATGCAATGGAATCTGGAGAGCAGTTTGTGTAATGGTTTTGGCTGTGGTTCTATAGTAATTCTCACTGTATTCTCTGAGATGTTCCTTTCAGCTTCCCAACAGGTCTGTATACTCCTGTTCAAAAGCAAACTGTCAGTTTACCTGAATTAAAAACAAAAGACCCCATGACTAACTTACTAAAGATTGTGATATTTTTAATGCTTGTGATCTTGATAGAGCAAATGTAGTGCTTATTTGACAGATCATGAAAGAAGGTGGAGGTGTGCTTTTTTTCTTAACTTCTAAGAGTAGGAGTCAGCAAGCACATTACTTATGCTTCATAAAGCAGTGGCATATGGTATTATTGATAGCTCATAAAATAATATATTTTGATATATTTAAATATTATCTAAAATACATTTTCAGTTTATTCTAGGATGACCTTTGACAACATCGTTGCCCTTTGTAGTTGTTTCCTCTTCCCTTTTAGTTGGCTTTCTCATCAGTTAAACTTTCTTTCAGGGAAATTTTGCATATAATTTGGCTCTGGGGTTTTAAACTACCACATCTGTGTTACTAATGGAAAGTGCAATTTTAGGAGCTGTGGACTCATTACCTACAGTCTCAAATACTTTTATCAGTCTACACATTTCAAGATATTTTGTTGAAAAAATGGAGACTTTTTTTTGGATGGAATAACAACTATAGCAACAATGGTAATAAAATAACTATAATGCCTTCAGTTCCAGAACTTTTTACTGTACTTAGTTTGAGAAACAAGTTAGATTAGATGATTATTTGTTAACCCAATTCACAGAAGTTTTAAAAGAAATTAAATTACTTGCCCAGAGATTAACAGCTCACCATGAAGATGGTATGCACTTGGAGAAGATGGATATTGAGGATCATTAGGAATTTATTAGGAAGAAGGAAAAGAGATCAAGGATGCAGTTAGGGAGTGATGAATACAGGAGTTGATAGGTTCGATGCTTGTTAAGAAACAAAGCCAAACTGATGCAAGGAGCTTTGGCACACATATCCTGGGTAGAGAACAGGGTGGATGTGCCAGGACTACAAAATGCAATGATAAGGAGATTGACTTTATTCTCACAAAACTGGTGAAAAGACATACTCAGTTCAGTTATTGGAAGATAGTGTCAATAATAAGGATGTTCTGAGTTAAGAGTGTCTGGTAAGAGACTGCTATTCAGAAATCATAACCCTGAGGTATACTCCATACCAAGTACAGGAGTGAACAGTATACATTTATTGCATTGCAGTCTACTCTGGGAAACTGTTAGACTAGAAAGATACCAGAGAGCTGAATACAGTAGTATTTGGTACTTCACAGTTATAATAGGTAGTATCTATTGTCTGCCAGACAACTAGGTTCTGTATGGGTATTAATTGATTTAATTTTTATGAATATATGAGGTGTACACAATGAAGTAGAGGAGCCAAGTGAAATCCATAGTGTTGTTTCCAGATTTGCTTTCTTGACAACAGAATGAGTTGGTCTTTTGGGGAGATTTTGCTTCTTTCTTTCTTTCTTTCTTTTTCATTAAGGAAGTTTTCTACTTAATAGTATTTGTAGATCAATTTTAGATTTTACATACACCATTGTCAAAAACAAGGTGTAATTTTGTTTGAGAAGTCTCTGAAGAGATTTAGGAGAATTCTTGAAACTACATTTGTTTGTGGAAATTTTACATTCAGGGAATGACAATTAGATCATGTTATATTGGATATCAAGGAAATACTTTATATACTACATCACAAGTTCTCACCAGAAAAATAAATTCTGAATAGCTTGAATGTGCACTACTGTCAAATGGATTTAAAACAGAGTGAAGGGACCCTAAGCAAAGGGTAATGATAGCAATAATAATGATAAATGGCAAAGCACTGAGTTAGGGCCAGTGTGCACAGTTGGCTGGTTTTATTTAAGATGTCTTGGTAATGTTAAAGCTGCAAGAAGCATTAATAAATGAGTATGTACTGTTGTAATTTGCAGTCTTTTTGCATATATTTTGGTCTTTCCATGCATTTATATGTTGCTATTATTAATTAAAGGTAAAAAATCACATCAGCCTGCAGGATGTCTCAGATATCATACATATCTCAAGCACCCTCATTAGCTGTTTATTTTTATGCAAACCAGGATACTAAATTGCCAGAGCGAATAAACTTTTAGCCCTCAAAGTGAAGACAGAACCCTAAATAGACTTGAATTTCATTTAATGGTAATTTTTATGCAATATTACAACCATAGAAATTTTTCAGAGTCACAAGTATTATCTGTAACCTATTTTAACCAGCTTGTGCATAACATAAAAAAATTAGCAGACACAGCAAATTAAATTTCAAACAATTTGTTTTTAGTAAAGATTGACTGTAAGATAAAATTAGTGTATATGCACAAAGTGTCTTTGGTATTACTTCATAATTTGTAATAGTATTCAGTTTGACAATGTTTATACTTGTTAATGACTTCCTTTATGAGTGATAATTGATCTACTTCATTATCATATTAAATCCTTGATCATATGCCATTAGGTTGATGTAATAAATGATCTGTGTGATTTTTAGTGTAATGAACTAATTAGACTAATTAAAATCAATATGTGTGCCAATATTATACTTTGAATCCAAATGCTCCTTCTTGATGTGCTGGCTTAAAATCAGCTACTCAGTAAAAAGGATCTAATGCTGATTTATGAGCACTTGAGGAACATGAGGCAGAATAAATTGCTTGTGGTAGTAGAGACAGCATTAGTGAAGTATAAGATACTAAGTACATTGTAAGGTCAGCAATAAGAGTGTACTTACACATGTAGTTATATAGCACCTTAAACCTCTCCTTAATATATCAGACTATCCTAGCAAAATTATTTAGTTTTAAATGCCTGCTCGAGTACTCTGCACTTGTTCATAAATAGTATTGAGAAAATGTAAGCATCCCAACCAGGTAATCAGTCTATAAATACAATGGAAATATACATATTAAATTTGATGTATGTTTTTTCACAGTTGTTCTACTTTCTGTAAGAGTGAAGAAAATACATTTCTAAGGCAGAAGTTAAATGAAAAAACAGTGCACTTTCAAATATTAAGTCATCAATTATTTGTTCAGAAATGTATGGAATTATGAATGATAGATAATTCTAGAGAATTAGTAGATAAATTTTCAAAGTTAAACTCCAGTGTCACATCATTAAAGAAGATTCTCAAGAATATACAAGATCCCTCACTAAGTGCTCACTGAAGAGGTTTTTCTTTTGTATTATTTACCAGCATTTCAAATATATTATGTAATACAGTAATACTAGAGTATATTTCGGATTGCCTAATGAGTGTATTTACGGAGAGCAAACTCCACAAGGTCAGAAATCACCTCTGATTCTTTCCCCTGTAAAGCTAACATACTGCCTTGCACACACAAAGAATACAAGTTTCTTTAATTTTCTTTTGAAAACATATGTCCCCTTATTTGCTGCTTTTAAACTTTAAGTAAATGTTAGATTATTTCAGTGGAAAGTGAGTACCATACTTCTCAAGTCACTAAGTAGCTATTAAAACATGTAAACCAGAGAGTTATATTCTCTCTAGAGAGCTTGGCATGTGTTTTTCATGTTTATTTCCCTCAGCTCTAGCAGAAGTTGTAGACATAAGAAGAGGCTTAATTGAAATATGGAAATTTGGACTTATTCGTTCTATACCAAATAAAAGGTTTCTTGTTTTTCTCTTAGATGATTTGTGGGTATATTGGCAGATGCAAACAGTAGACAATATCTTCAGATAATTTTCATCAAGACTTTTATAAGACAATTTTAACCTGTCTTCTGATGATACAAATACAGTAGGCACTTTATGTGTAAATGTGGTTTGCCTCTGTCTTTGGGAGTCATCCAATTGTGAGGCAGCATGAAAGGAACTCTCAAGGCATTTTCTCCAGTCTGTTCATTTAGAACGTTTCCCCTCTCCTCTCTCCTCCCCTCCCCTCCCCTTCCCTCCCTCCTGTCCTGCCCTCTCTTCTCTTTTGGCATTCCATATGGCATCAGCTCATCATTAATTCAAAAATACACATATTAATTGAGAATTTATATAAGGAACAGTTCTGGGTTTTGTGATAGAGATTATTATAACTTGACCAAGACCATTTCTTACTTAGCAAGGCAAATAAGAATTTTGAATAATAGCTGTAATCTAATAGTTAATATTTGATCAATTTAGAACACAGCGTCAAACTGTAATAGAAAATTAATGATTATCTGATATCTTCAAGCAGTGTGATTTGGAAAAATATTTAAAATTGAAGTGGCATTCAAAGTGAACCTTGCTGGTGGGGAAAGAATTGTGTCAGGCAGGGTTGAGAAATCACCACTTTGGAGAGAATGAGAAGCATAATCAATCTATTTTTAATTAGGGTGAATTTTTAGTATGCAAAATTGGGGAAACAGTTTAAATTAATGTAATTATGAATTGTAAATTACTGTTTTCTATTACTTTCAAATACTAATTGTCAATTTTATAAGCCAGTGATACCTAGACATTCTAAATAATTTTTTAAATGAATTATAAGCATAAATAACATTACAGGTTGTTAAGAATTCCAAACATATAATAAGAACCTTATGGAACACTGATTTTACACTACAGAATCTAATATTTTATCACATAAGAAAAGCAAAGTTGACTAGATTTCTTTGTCAATGAAGAGGAAAGATAAATGAAATCATTGGTTACATTAAAAAGAAGATCATAAGAAATGCTTTCAAATCTTAGATAAAATGCCAATGTGTGATATAGCTGAGTAGATCTTTTCTTATTAAAATTAGGATCAAGGACCAGGGATATGGCTCAACATCACAGTGCCTGCCTGGCAAGCACAAGGTCGTGAGTTCAATTCCTGATTTAAAAGAACTTAGGATCAAGCCACTTTATTCCTTCTTCTTCCTTTTTCTTGAAACAGATCTTAAAATCTTTTTCCAATTCTAGCTGAAGAAACTGGTACAGGTGGCACCATTTAATGTTACGATACATGGAACTGTCTCAGAGTGTCAGCTGCTTGGGAATGGACCCTCAAAATATTGTCCCTTATGATTGCTACTGTTTTCTCCTCACATTCAGGAGTCTGGACTCAGGTTCTGAAATTGAGCTTTATGATTTTAAGAAAATAGCTTGAATTTTCAAGTTCTCTGTATCTTTGTGTTTCAAAACAGACTCTGAACTATGTAATGAAGTTTTTCCCAGTGATGACATGCTATTTTAGTAATGATAGTGTTTAAACCTTCCTAGATATATTTAAATTATTAATCACATCTTTTGTTTTTCCTGGAAATCATTCTCCAGTGGAATTAAGGCAAATAAAATAAACATATTCAGGAGTTTTAAAGGAATAGTGTTCTGGTACAGGAATCTTCATATAGGCAGATCAGTTCTTCCTTGAATCTGTCTTTTTAGGATGGAATGGTATGTTTGTCCTGAACTCTTATTTATTTATTCTAGTTTAATTATCCTCACAAATTGCCCCCTTCATTTCTCTTGGTGTGATTTTCTCTTGCTTTTCTTTCTCTGTCTCTTAATGTGTGAGATTCTAGGCTGGAGAAGATAGAAGTGAAAGCAAGATGTTCCATGTTAACTGATAATATTCATTGCATTTTTCTGAATGGGTATATCCTTTAATCTAAATATATTTATTCTTCTAGGAAGTTGATTATATATTCCACTATTAATTTCTGTAGGGAACAGAAACTACTTTATTTCTGCCTAAATATTTAAAAGCTGCACTGTGACTCTTTTGATGACTATTTACTAAATATTTCTGGTTCATTTCTCCAGCTTGTCTAGATATTTTTGACTTTTATAGTGGTTGCTGAGGAAAATAGATGACTAGATATTTGGCTTCTTTGAGGGCTAGAGGTGTAGTTCAGTGTATCCTAAAATTCATAAAACTGTTATTGTTAATTCTTACAACTAACGTAACTAATATATTTCACTTGCATATACTACAGAGCATAAAACTTTCACCTGTGTAGAACATGGAAAAGAAAAACTCAAAATTGAAATCTGTATAGCAATAAATATAGAGGCTAAAAAAGAAGACTTCTCTGTAAGAGAGTTAAATGATGTAAAAGTAACCAAAACAGGAGTTTTGGGAAAATTACATTTAATAATATATCTGATTGATATTGAATGATTGTTTTCTGTATATTTGTGAATTATAAAATGTGCAGCATTCTAATATTTAATGTTATTAGTGCCCCAAACAATTTTTGTAAAAATATAAATTAAAAATATAAAATAGAGAATTGCCAGATTGCAGTTACCCATTTTTCTAGGAAATTTTATATATATATATATATATTTAGATAGGATATATTTCTCTATATTCATTTATACAATATGATTGTTGTTTAACATTCTAACAAATATGATCAAGCTGTATAATTTTACATATAAATTACACATGCCTATACTTTATTTTATTTTATTATTTTATTTTATTTTATTTTTTTTGTGGCACCGGGGATTGAACTCACAACCTCGCACCTGTCAGACAGGTGCTTAAGTCACTGAGCCAAACTCCCGGCCCTGGTTCTTTGAGGCAGGGTTGCACTGTCTAGCTCAGGCTGGTCTTGCACTCACGTTGTAGCCCAAGCCGGCCTCGAACTCACAACATTCCTCCTACCTCAGTCTCCCGATATACTTTAATTTTAAATGTTTGAGTAGTATTTTTACTTATCTTTCAAAAATATTCAAATATATGTTGTCGATACACATGATTTCAATTTTATATTACCTCATTTTGCAGAATCACAAACTTCTGTAGTAGCAAAGGAACAATTTAATATTACATTCTGTGTATTTTAATATGCCATTTTAAAACTCAAAACATGTTGCAATTCAGATTTTTTCCATTTGAGCACATACTTTTTAATTTAGTACTATCCTATTTTTAACTTGTTACTTTCAAAGAGATGTTTTACAAACCGTAGTGTTTTAATCACATTTTGTTCAATCATATTGTTTGCACAGTTAGGACAGATTTATTTAGATAGATTTATTTCTATTATATTTAATTCATAAATATCTTTCTTAAACTTTTATAAGTATTATAAAAAGTAATGTTTTGTTTATATATATGTTTGTTTCAGAAGCAAGTTGGTGTTCAAATATATTAAAAGTTATGTAACCATAAAGACTATTTCTTGATAACTGCCTTGTGGGAGGATCTGACGTTTCTTTCTTTTGTCCACATGATACTGCATACCTTCTCTTTCCTAAAATTCATGAGCTATTTTTGCACTTGTCTTTCCATGTTAGATTCCAAGTTTCTTGAGAGTAGGACTATGTTTGCTTTTTGTTATTACTCTTGATATCTGTATTTGTTCCTGATATTTGGTAATTTGTTGCTAAAATGACATTTTTGCTATAAAATAATGAAATGCAAAATGATGCTTAAAAGATTTCATTTACATTGCTGCTAGGAAAACTTTACTTAAAGATGAAATAAATGGAAATTTCTAAGCTTAAAACTAGTTTTAAAAAATACCAAGTATCTAACAAACATAAAATTCTTTTTGCGTGTTAGCAAAAAATCTTCCCATGTATAGACTTTGAGTTACAACATGCCAACTGATTCTTAGTATGTGAAATGTCAGAAAATATGTGTAATATATATTACCCTGGTCTACTGTAAGAATCATAGAATAATTTCTGAATATTTTAGAACTGTAGAACATCATATGGTGATTAGTATAGGAAACTAGTAGATTTAGTAGTAGTCACTGCTTTTGATACTAGTTGATCTTAGCTGCTTGATGCTCAAACAAGCCAATTATAACCTTATACAGTGTCTGATTCTCTGTTTTATATCTGATATGTGTACTTATCCCTTGTTTATTTCTGCAGTTTTAACCAAACTTTCATCAGATCCTTCATGAAATCTTTCTGCCCTGACTTCACAGGATAGTACTTATCTATCTTTTTTCTTTCCTCAGTACTAGAATGGAACCCAGGATCTTCACACTGAGCTACATCCTTACCCTATTTATTTATTTAATTATTTATTCATTTATTTATTTGAAAAATGGTCTCACCAAGTCACTAAGTTGGCTGATGGAACTGAGCTTGAACTTGTGATCCTCTTGTTTCAGACTGCCAGAGTGCTGGGATTACAGGCATGGGCCACCATGCCTGGCTTCCCTTTTGTTTTTGACACATAGAATTCCTTACCCCTCTGATAATAACAGCTAAAAAGTTTGTTTTGGTCTGGTTGGAATCATTACATTGCATACATCAAGCATGTGCATAGTGAACTTTGGTTCACTTAGCATAGTTAAACTTCAAGTTTTTAGAAGAAATGATTTGAACTGATTGGTTTAAACATATTTTGTCCACTGTTCTGGGTCCCTAGGTCCCTTAGGTGTCCTCTTCTTTCCAAGTCAGTCCTTCAGCTTTTTCTCTTTTTATAAATTTACTGTAAACCTTTCCATACATTTCTGTTAAGTCTTCACTTAATATAAGTTAATTTTTGTTAAGCCCAGCAGAAAATCACTGTTGTGTTCCATGTATCTATTAGTTTTATATTTCTGTTTACCTACGTATGGTGAATGGGTTTTTAATATGGAATTTTTAAGTCATTTTGAATACTCAAAAGATGTTTATTTTTGTTTGGTTTATGTGTGTATATACTTACCTAATATTGAATGAATAATTTATCAGTAAATGGTGTCTGATTGAAGTAGAAATAGAGAAGCATGAACTTTAAGTTTTATGGCATATTTCCTGTGGCATTTAGGCTATAATATACACCTGCATTCATGCTGTTAAAGAAAATGACTCGAAGTAGCATAATTGAAATGAGATTACTTTCACACTTCTACACTTTCCACGTTTAATAACAATCAGACACAAAATTGTTTTTTAAAGTACAGCATAAGTACTAGGGGTTTATGGTCCAGTCCTCTCATGTTTAGAAATAGCTGACATTTCCAACGAATTTATAATGAGATCATTAATTTTTTGTCTAGCACAAGATTACCACAACATACAGGTCAAAATTCAGAAGTTTGTTTCTAATAAAAATTATATTCACTCATGATTTTTTCTAATCAGACTTTATTCTTTGATATTTATAATGGATAATGTGCTTTCATCTCTTTTTTGGTGATTGTGTTTATGTGTATGAGAATAGAGGGAAACAAATTATCATCTCATAATATATGTTGATAAAAAATGAACAATGAAAGGATAAGGAAAAGCAATTTTATCTATAAATATTTCTAAAAATAGAGTGAATATTTTATTTGAAGATTAGGTAGGAAATATTTTGTGGATTTAATAATAACTTGATCCAGGAATGTTGAGTTTTTCTCTTTGAAATAAACAAAATATGCCACTCAGCTTATGGAAAATACAGTGCAAGAGTTCAGAGATTTCATGTGCTGCTAGTGTCATTTTTTATAGTTGTCTTAAATTATAGCCATATTGTGTTTATTTATGTTATGATTATTAGTATCATTATTTTAAATTTGTGTCTCTCTGCTTGCAGTCTTCCTCTTGATTGGTACAGTATGACAACAGGTAATAGATACAATACTACTAAACAGTCATCATCACTGCTGGGATGAGAAAGCCCTCCTCTTTGCTTTTTTTAACCTTCCTCAGCTGGAAAGTTTTGACATCTGCTGGTTTGGGACATGGCTGAGCAGCTGTCAGCAGTAGGGTAGCTGCTTTCAGCAGCAGTTGGCGGGATGGCAGGGTGCCAGCTTGTACCATCTGTGCGCCTGACATTTCATTCTAATTAACAGTAGGGTTAATTGTTCTGGCAGGCTCAAATGTAGTGTCTAACATTACCCAAGGGAAACATGTACAAGTGCAAGAGTGGCAGGGAGCTAGGGACAGCATTGCTAACAAACCCATTGAGGGAGAATGGTTTAACAGCGACTGATGATTTTACTAGTTGGCCACTTGCAATAAGACTGAGATATTTTTTATTCTGATAAATTATGCCAAGCCTGTAATGATGTAGAAGAAATCAAGCTTAGAAAGGCTGAGACTGCTGCCTTAGGGCAATTGTGAGGGAACAATTTGCATGTTATTACTGCATATTCATACCTAATTGTGTTAGGCTTTGCTAATAGAGCAGAATGACAGTATGAAAAATCGAGCAACTGGTTTAGAGGCAACAAAGCCAATGTTTTTTTCTTCCTACACTATGAGTGCTGAATGATCATTTAGACATTTAGTTGCTCAATATGACAAGTCTACCATTTGTTAGCTTGACATATTATAATTTATAAAGCAGTATTCTAATTTTACTTTTAGTTTATTCTTCTCATTTTATGCAATATTCATGATAGCAATTTGAATGGGGATATTCATAGCCATTGTGAGTAGTTGTGATTCAAATAAAACTATATTTTGTATGAAGCATTGCCATTGTTTCATGATGTATTAATTTTAATGTTTAAATAGCTTTTTCATATGTTAATATAACATAAACCAAGAGTTGATGAGAAATCCTTATTATAGTAGTGTTCATTCACATTGCTATAGTTAGTGTTTCAACATTTCCATTATATAAAGAACTATTTTTAGGGTGGCTTGAACAAAGAAATTGTCAGGGGGTACAGAGCCAAAAGTCTGTTGTTTCAGAAAAGTGAGTATGCACAGATTCACTGTATTTAGTATCCAGTTCTATCTTGTAAGAATATAGCATTCAGAAATTTGAAGCTCAGGAATATTTTATGTATGTTAACCACAATAGCTTTAAAAATCTTTTTATGGAAGCTCAGAGAAGACAAAAAATTATAAAATGTAACCCTAGAATTTTATATTTAAAAATGGACTAACTGTTATCTTCACTCTAATTTTATTTCTTTTCAAATTATAAAGTCATTTCTTTTCAAATTAAAAAGTTGTATCCTCAAGTTGCCACAGTTTTGTATTTGAATATTCATTTATTTCAAGTTATGAGCTATATCAAATTTTATATTGCTTGCTCTAGAAGTCTAAAAGAGTTGTAGATCAATGAATTAAGAAAACAGTTTCAATAGTTTTTTGGTTGTAGAACAATTACAAGTTTTACCTTTAATTCTTGTGATTTATATTTTTTGATGTCTAGCCTTTAGTCACTAATTTTCTAAACTTTTATTTTACATAGTCTTCAAAATTAAAACCTTTCCCTACGTTAGTGTGGTTTGTGATTTTTTTTCTTAAAACACAACTATTTTCCAAAGTACAATGTGGTTGGATAAATAACATATAGTATAAAATCTTTTCTAACTTGGTTTTAAATTTTAAACCATGGAATTATATAAATACTACATATCTGCAGTTTAATTATGTAGTACAATATTAAATGACTATAATTTAAACATTACCTGATATAACTCAGTTAATTTATATGACTCTAAAATGTTGGCTATCAGTTAGTATTCATCTCTTTGGGCATAGAAATTTAGTTCCTTACATAAGATATGTTCTATATTTGTACATTTCTGAGTTACAGGGCAAACAGAAGCTTTTCTTAAGTGTAAGTCATTTGTGCCAAGAATACAATTCGTTATGTTCAATGTGCTTTCTTAAGTTTCAGATGTTTTTTAAGAAAGAGTGAGGGTTAATATCATACTGAAACTTATTCAAATGTCTACATTTAAGCAAATACAGAACATTTAATTTGAAATCCAAGCATAGTTTTTATAAGATATGTATCTAATTCATCCTCCCAAAAACATCATATTACATCAAACTTTTCCTAATCATAATGCTTGAAGGGTAAAAAGCAAAACACCATAAAACAAAACATAAATGATCCCCCCTGGCAAATACTTTGGAGTTCTAGGTTGGACTTATTATCTATGTCTTCCATGCTGTAGCAGAATGTTTCAGAAATAGTAGTAAGTTTATATTTTTTGACAGTTTTTTAAGGAGCTGGGTATATATTATCTTTAAATTGAATGATTCCATCTTTGGACATCCTCAGGTGTAAGCAAATTAGAATAGTGTTTCAAAAAGAAGAAAGAAAGAAAGAAAGAAAGAAAGAAAGAAAGAAAGAAAGAAAGAAAGAAAGAAAGAAAAGGAAAGAAAGAATCTGACTCAATTATTTTTTATTCCACAATTAATGAACTATAAGTACAATGTAGTTAAACTTTTATTAGAAATCAATAAAATTAACATAATTTATAGTTTTGGGTTTATATTATTTTCAAAGCAATGTTCTTAAGCATATGAATGTTCTGGAGGCATCCTACACTTAGGAGTTGCTCCAGGATAGTTATCCAAAACAAAAAGTATGCAGCTCTGTGAGGAGATGGGGGCACCATATAACATCACAAAATTGCAACTTGGAAGAACTAACCGGCAGGGAAACCTTGGCTTATATGTATTTAGGGAAAAAAATAACTGAAGCTACACATTCTGGCACTGATCAACCTGAAGCTCGGTGAGGAGGTGGAGCTTCTCCTTTGTTGTAGTAAAAACAAAAATTTAATGCTTAGGTACTGACTCTGCTCCTAGCCAGAGATACAACCTGAGAAGACAAGATATCTGAGTAGATCCAAGTGAAGAGAGACTGGAGTGATAATTCACTTCTTTTCTGGATTTAGAAGAATTGTACTGGGACACTATCTTAGAAACTACCTGCATTGTATGCTTCCCCAGAACAAGCAAATAGAGGTGAAATTGGGCACCATTTGGGCAGGAAGCCATCTAAAGTATCTCATATGAGAAAACTCCCACATTTTCATTAATTTCAAGATGTAATTGTCCCTGAGAGATAGGGAGATAGTGGGCACCTTCCTTATCATGGTGGGCCTAGAAAAAGGGTGACTACGACTCTGTAAAATCGTGAGATCAGGAGAGGGACTTCGGTCATTGACTGATGGAAAACTGACTCTGGGCTGGGAAAAACTTGGATAGGCAGTCTGACAGCCCAGACAGGAGTGATTTGATTATAGTGACAGACAATGAGTTCAGCTACTGTGGTGCTTTGCAGTGTGAGGGGATCTAACTCGGGGCATTGCTGTGGGGACCAGAAGAAGGTTGGGCACAGGTGACTCCAAACACAAACACACTCCTTGTACATCTGCCTCTCCTTTGAGCTGCTTAAATATGTTTGAGTAAACACATCAGACTCAGACCCTGGTCATTCATGCCTCCAAAAACATGATCTGTCATTTCGTGAAGCTTTGGCTTATGCTGTGGACCTACTCAAAACTATACAAGTGATAGATTCAGTAGATAGCCCAGATTTTTGAAGACCTTTATTTCCAGTCATGGAAGAGATTAAATTGGTAGATGTGAGTCAGTCCTACCACCAGCAGACCTAACTTGACTATTCATCCACAACCCTAGATGGGTGGAGCTCAGATTCCTGCATGCCATTTTGTTTTCTTGCGGCACCAGGGATTGAACTCACAACGTCGTGCCTGCACCTGCCAGGGCAGGCGCTTAAACGACTGAGCCAAACTGCCAGCACTGATTTTTTTGAGGCAGGGTCTCACTATGTAGCTCAGGCCGGTCTTGCACTAGCGTTGTAGTCCAAGGTGGCCTCGAACACACAAAGCTTTTCCTGCCTCAGCCTCCCAAGTGCTGGGATTAAAGGCGTACGCCACCACGTCCAACTTTCCTGCATGCTTTAAATGGCCTCTTCTACTTGGACAGATGTGAAGGAAGGCACTGTACTAAATTATTTTTGTACCACTACCCCTCTATCAGACAGCATCCATGAAATGACTCCAGCATAAATACCACTATAAGGAGAAATATCATATGTATTAGAAGTGGTTTTGCTTTTTATGGTTTGTGTGTGTGTGTGCACATGTGTGTTTCCTTTTGTATGTGCCAGTGGCAAGTATAGGGGTTTATAATTGTTAGTTATTGATTTTTCTTCTTTATTGTCTTACCACATTACATTATATTCTCCCACAATGATAATTTCATAGGATATGCTAAATTTGTGTTTTTGTTAGTTCATTAATTGGATTCAATTTTCCTATTTTCTTCTTTCATTCTTCTCATATCTTCTTGAATTTTCCCTCTCCTCGCCATTTCTTACATATATGTATTATTGCTAGAACTTATTTTTTTTCTTTGTGTGTATGGGGGCATATGTGATCATGTAACTATAAATGAATATTAATTATCATTTTTGCTTCTTTAGTGTCTTTATTTTGCTGTATTATCTTCCATCAATTGTTATTTCTTAGGTCTTCAAATTTGTTTCTGCTAGATTGGTAATTAGAGTCCATCTCCCTATATTGCCTCTCTGTTCCCATTTATATTCCCTTCCTACTTTCTTTCTTTCCTCTAACATAACCTTTCATACCGCCCACATTTTCCTGGTATACAAGTATTATCCTCCACTTATACGGACTGAATCAAGTACTTTGAATATGTTGAGTAACGGTCCAGCTAAGTCACACTCAAAGCTAGGGCATAACATAGGGAGAATGTCATTTAATAAAGAGATCTCCACACAACAGCAATACAGATTTTCATTGCAACTATTCTGAAAACTTCAACACAAGAATCAGAGAAAGCAAGTTCTACACTGCCTATAAAACTTCGTAGCTCCCCAAAAACTGACCCCACTAATATTGAACTGAATGAAATATTAAAAATTAAAAGAAAAATTTGGATAGTTAACATGATGAAACAAAAAACAAGTAATTGGCTGAACAATTCATTGCTAAAATGATCAATGCACTCAAACATACAAATGAAAAGTTGAGTGAATTTAGTTAAGACAATGCAGGAGATGAAGGACGATTTAAGTAAAGATATGGAGGTTCTGAAAAAGAACCAGTCAGAAATCCGGAAAGGAAAATCTTTTTAAATTTTATAAAAAACTCAAATCAAATTCTTCGTAATAGGTAAGATGAATCAGCAGAAAACATAAAAAGACTGAAACACAAGTTATACATATAGAACTCTGTAATAATGTACCATGTACATGCTGAAAAAAAAACAAGAAAAAATGAAAAGATTATCCAAGATTTAAAAAAAAAAAAAACAAATTTCAGGATCATTGACTTCAAGGAGGTTGTGAAGTGGCATGAAATAGGAATAGGAAATTCTATTATTGAAATTATTGTAGAAAAAAATTCCCAAACCTGGAAAATGAGATGGATACATGGGCAAAAAAACATTTAGAGCACCAAATAGACGCAACAAGAAAGGAGGCTTTCCATGAAACATCATAGTCAAAATTCCACAAACTTGTAACAAGACAGAATATTTGAAAGCTCGTAGAAAAGTGCCCGATTATTTGTAACAACAGAGCAACCAGAATAAAATCAGATTTCTCAGTGGATACCTTAAAGGCCAGTAGGACTTGGAAGGATGTAATTCACTTGCTGAAAGAAAGTAACTATCATCCCAGAATACTATATTCTTCAAAAATACCCTTCAAAATTGAAGGAAAACTAAAGTTCTTCCACAATAAGTATAAATATGATGACTAAGTCAACATTGCAGAAAATACTTAAAAGAATCCTAAACACAGAGCAAAAAGACAACAATCATGAGACCAAGAGAAAGGATGAATCTCATTGGGAAAATAGATAAATGAGAAATAAAAATGAATCAAACAGTGAAAAATTCCAAAATGACAATAATTGGTATATATGTTTTAAGAAGGACACAATTCTCAAAGAACAGATGTCATATATACACTGAACATTAGTCAACTTCATAAGCCAATTGCTACTTGACATAAAAACATACTTCTTGACCTCAACACAGTCAAAATGAGGAATTTCAATAATCCACTCCAACAAATGCAGTTCAACCAGACAAAAAATCAACAAAGAAATATCAGAATTGATTTAATTGACACCTACAGAGTGTTCCATCCAAAACAGCAGAGTATATGTTCTTTTCAATGATGCACAGAACTTTCTCCAAAATTGACTATATTTTAGACCATAAAGCTAGCCAAAACAAAGAAAGAAACAAACAAACAAAAAAGAGAGAGTTGAAATAATATGCAGTCTGTCAGATTACAATAGACTAAAACTAGAAATTAACAACAAAAGTAGCCACAAAACCAATATAAACACTTTGAGATTAAATAATAAGTTTTTGAACAATCAAACATTTTAGAAGCCATCAGGAAGAAATTTAAAAATTCCTGTAATTAAATGTTATGGAAGTATAGCCTATCAGAATCTGTGGGATAAAATGTAAGAAGTTCTTGTAAGTTTGTATCTCTGAATTTCTATATTAGAAAAATAGATAATTCCAAATAAATAACAAAACAATATATTCCAAAATCCCTGAAAAGCAAGAATAAAATCAATGAAGCAAAAAGAATGTTGTTTGAAAGCGTAAAGATTGATAAACCCAAAGATGTAAGCTATGCTCATCTGTGAGCCAGTGCAGGACCCACCAGCCAGGGGAAGAACTAGGATGAAAGCTACTGGCCAACTGGTGGAAGAAAAATATCCCTCCATACACACACACTTTAAACAACCAGCTGATTCAGAGAAATGCAGACTGAGATGATAGCCACTGAAGTAAAGAAATAACCTAAAGGTTGTATGGTTGACTTTGCAGGCCTAAAGATGGTGATCTGAGCAACCATTCAGAGGACAAAAATTTGCAATAGATTAACAAAGGTAGATTCCATACTGTCTTAGTTTGAAAATACAATATTGGATTTTTACTGTTTTGTTTTGTTTTATTGTTAAAATAAATAAAGATTGATAAACCTTCTTAGCCAAAACAAAGTGCAGATTAATACAATTAGAGATGAAAAATGTAAGATTATAACAGATGCCACTGAAACATGAATATTATTAGAAATTATTTTGAAACTTACATTCAAATAGAGAATCTAGAAAAAGTACACAGATCTGTAAACAAATGTGACCTACAAAAATTGAACCAAGAAGACAATCAAAGTCTAAATAATAAATTCCAAGCAATGAGATTGATGCAATCATGCAATCTCTGCCAACTAAGTAAAGCTCAGGACTTGATAGTTCTACTGCTAATTTTTGCCAGATTTTTAGAAAAGAATGAACACCAATGTTTCTTCAAATATTAAATTATTTTCATGTTGTAGAAAAAGAAGTCTTCCAAATTCATTGTGTGAAGCCAGCATTCCATGGTTACAAAATCCAGATAAGAACTCAAAAAGAGAAAAAAAAAAAAAAAAAAACCAGAAGGAAAGAAAATCATAGACCAATGTCATTGATAAACACATTGAAAAATTCTTAATAAATTCTTGCAAACACAATTCAAGAACATATTAAAAGGATCACACACCATGACTTTGTTCCAACACAGGGATGCAAGGAGGGTTCAACATACGTAAATGTAGTATACCACTTGAACATTTCACTAGCTGCAGAATTTCCTTTGATAAAATTTAAAATCCTCACAAAAATAGGGTTCAAACTGGTAAAATTCATATATAAGAAATCTATAGCTAATGTAATACTAAATGTGAAACAATGAAATTATTTCCTCTAAAATCAAGAGTGAGACTAGATTGTCCACACTCACCACTCCTGTTCAGTATAGTATTGAAACTTTAGCCAGAGCAATCATTTAAGAGAAAGAAAGAAAAGGAATATAAATTGGAAAGGAAGAATTAAAATTGCCCTTATCTACATATGCTATGATTCTCTACACAGAAGACCAAAATATCCACCAGAAGACTTTTAGATCTGTTAAACAAATTTAACGAAGTGACAGATACAGAATCAACACATGAAAATGAATAGTGTAAATTTACAGCAATAATGAACCCCCTGAGAAATCAAGAAAATAATCCATTCATAAAATTTTTTTTAAAGTATCTAAGAATCAATATGAGCAATGAGGCAAAAGACCTCTATGATTAAACGTATGGAATGCTTAAGAATTTTAAGATTACGTTAGAATATGTAAAGACTTCCTTTGTTTTAAATAATATTTTAAATTACAAAAGTGCACTACAGATTCAATGCCATTGATAAGAAAACACCAACAGTCTTCAGAGGAATAGAAAATAATCCTAAAGTTCATATGGAACCACAATGAACCCACAAAATCCAAAACAATCCTTAGAAAAAGGAGCAAAGTTGGAGACATCATAATACTGAATTTCAAGTTAACAAACAACATGAAACTGCCACAAAATACGCAAATACGCCAGAGTAATAAAGCAGAAGACAAAGAAACCTACATACCTACAACCATTTGATTTTTGACAAAGTAACCAAAGACATACACTGGGGAAAAAACTATCCTTTTTTAACAAATGGTCCTGAGAAAGCTGGATTTAAATCCAGAAGATTGAAATTAGATTTCTATCTCTCACCCTACAATAAAATAAAATAAAAATTAATCCACAATCTATAAAAGCAGAAGTTCTGAAGTTGCTGGAAGACAACATTGGCCAAACACTTGAAGTCATAGGCATATCAAAGAATTCTTCAATGGGACTCTAGTAGTGCAGATAATAAGAATATCAAAAATCAACAAATAGGACTACATTGAGTTAAAAGGCTTCTGCATAGCAAATGAAACATTATGAAGAATGGGAAAAAAATCTTTGCTAGCTGCTCTTCTCATAAAGATTCACTTTTAGTATATATGCAGACCTAAAAAATTATCTCCCAAAACAACCAAGTTTTAAAAATGGGCAAACTAATGCAATGGACACCTTCAAAAGAATAAATACAAATTTCCAGTAAGTACATCTCTAGGCATTAGGGAAATGCAAATCAAAATTACTTTGAAATTCCATCTTACCATAGTTAGAATAGCTATAGCAAGAATACCAAAAAAGAATGAATGTCGGCAGGGATGTCAGGGAAAAGGAACCTCTTAACACTCAGTAGGAAAGTAAGTTACTACCACTGCTATGGAAATAATTGTAGATTCTTTGACAGTGTAAAAATAGAAATACCATTTGATCCAGCTATACTTCTCGGGTATATTCCCAAAAGAATTAAAAGCAGCATATTACAGAAATACTTGCATTCCTATATTTATAGAGTACAATATATAATAACAAATCTGTGAAAATCATCTAGATGCTTGTCAACAGATGAATGCATAAAGAAAATGTGGTATGTATACCCAAGTGGTTATTATTTAGCCATAAAAAAGAATGAAGTTGTACCACTTGCAGCAAAGTAGATGAAACTGGAGACCCTTATGTCAAGCAAAATTAGCTAGATTCGGAAAGTTAAATGTCACATTCTTCCCTCTTATATGAGAAACAGAAAGAAAGAGAGAAAAAAAGAAAGAAAGAAAGAAAAAAAAGAAAGAAAGAAAGAAAGAAAGAAAGAAAGAAAGAAAGAAAGAAAAGAAAAGAAAAGAAAGAGGAGAGAGGAAGGAGGCAAGAAGGGTGAGTAAAAAGAAATAAGACTCCCCACAATGAATGCATTCATTAAATATTCCAAATAAGTACAAATAAGTAAATACATAAGTAAAAATAAATACATAAAATAAATGGGCACTAGAAGATAAACTTTAAGGGGAAATTATAAGAATGGAGCAAGGGAGACATGGAACTAAAAATGTTTACAATATATCAAATGCATGTACCAATTTTTTTCAGAATGAATCTTACTATTCTTTATTCTTACATACTTTTAAAAAGAACATAAAGTCATTTAGTTAAAGAAAGCATACTGCTTGCCTAAAACCAATAAATGTGCTTCTTTTTGATGTTTAAAGTAGTCTTTTTCTGATCTTTCATGTTTGCTTCACAAGCATCTGTCTACATTATTACCAATTTCCCTAACATTCATTTACATTCCTTTCTATTTTCTTCTGGTGGCTAATCTTCAACCAAAGGCTCAATGAATATTGTCCTCATCTGTCATCTCTTTATATATTTACAATGAGATAAAAGTAGTATATTATTGCTATGCTTCAGAAATATCTCTAAAATATTTTATGTTGCCTCCTTTAACCTTTGGGACAATTCAATAAAGATGTCTTTACTTTCTTAGTATTTCAGAGGAGAAAACTGAGATTTAGCCATAATGGTGACTTGACCAAGATCATACAACTAGTTAGGAGGAATCAGAATTACATCTGGAACATGTTATTTTAATTATTACAGTATAGATGATATCAAGACAAATAAAAAGATGCTAAAAGAGGAAAGTATAAATACACAAGGAAATACTGTCAGAAATAAACGTGTATAGATTGACAAAAACGTTAAAAAATTCTTGTAGACAGAGTGAAATCTTGGAATTGTATGCTCAGAAATTAATATACAGAGTGAAAATATCAAAACTTTTCACTTTTTATAGCATGCTCAAAATTGGGGACTTCTCCAAAGAGAATATGAATGTCGTTTTGGCTCAAGTTTAGGCATTGTCTAATGGAATGTCTGTGTTTATTTAATTGTAAAATGGTGTGAACATTTGATTAACCTGCTACTGACTAAGCTGTTTTACAACTCAATAGGGATAGAAGTTAACCTGTGGAAAACTAATAGCAGTGCAAATTATTTTTGTTCAAAGCAAGCAAATTTTTTCCAGTAGAAAAACATTGACTTTTCTTCTATCAAAATATAACCTCGAATATTACATTTTACTCTCAGACATTCAAAACATCACACGTTTAAAACATTTTGTTGATCAGTTTGATTCTTGAGAGTCAACAAATATGTTTGCATTTCAAATTATTTTTGAACCATTCTTTTTAAAAATTAAATTAATTTTAAGTGATACATACATGAAAATGTACATATTTATGGATTACTATGTGATATTTTGAGATCTGTATATATTATGTAATGTTTATATCATGTTAAATGTTTGTATAATTATACTTACTGGGATATTAGTAAACCATTTTTTTTATTTTTTGCAAACTACATAAATTCTATCTAAATTTCCAGGTTCTGTATATGAAACTATAATCATATATAACAATACAAGGAGTAATTGTTTTTGTTTAAAATTCTACTTTATACTTGTGTATCAGTTCTGAAATATTTCCTGAATTTCATCAACTTTTTGTGACAAGAGAATTTAACTGATACTGATTGAATGTGTTTTCTATTTTAAGTATTTTAGTTTTAAGGCAGAGAAAATGGTACTTAACATTTATGATCACTTTTCTACAAATATTAATTATTTGCATAATAATTTCAGTCAGGCATAGGTACAAATATCGGTGAGTTAATTTTTGATCTTTAAAAAATTCTGACCACGCAAATTGCATTTTAAAAGAAAACTCTTTCTGTGTCTTTTTTTCTCTTAGATAAATAAATAAATAAGAAAATTCTTGCTTTTTAAAAGTTCAATAATTCATATTTGGCACATAGACAAATTTGAGTACATACTATCTTATGGTTTGAATGTTTGTCACCTCTAAAACTCATTGCCATTGTGGTCTTGGCATGTAGTACCTCAGGGAAATGATGGTTTTCACCTTCAATGAATTAATAAAATTATAAAATGGTAAATTCAAATGCTTTTACCTGCTTGTTTTCCTCTTCTGCCATCTGATTACATAATAAGAAGGTCCTTGCCAAATGGTGGTGGACTGGTTTTGGATTTACCATTCTCTAGATATGTTAGGCTTTTATACTTTCAGATAAGAGGCATTAAATTTGTGAACCCTTATTTATTTTATTACTTCAGTTATTTTACTCAATATTTAAAATGTATTATCCACTGACTTCTGGTAATAAAACTTTACTTTTTATAAGTAATTGGATTTCCACTTCCTTTAAGAAATTTGATCTTCTTGCTAGGAAGATTAAAAAAAATTAAAAACTTTGACAGTTCAATAGTTTTACAAGAATTTGTTTTGGCCGTTTTTGCTCATTTTTCCCAGTAGTCCCAGTTCTTTCATTTCAGGTTGATCTACAGATCTACAGTTTTTGTTTGTTTGTTTTTGTTTTTTTCATTTGTTGTGTTCCTTTGCTGAAGGTTTTCTGCTTGGAGGCATTTGTTATATGTATGCTGAATATATTTATGCTCTGTTACTATATTCCAAATCCTTATCATTTTAAAAATTCTTTTACACTTGAGTCTTTATCTCCTTTCTTCTTTTATTTCTTTTGAAGGAATCATCTATTGTCCTTACTTGCTTTTGCTTTTCTTTTCTAACCTTTAATGTAATAACTGCTTTTATTTCAGGTTTTTGCCTCAGTTCTTACTTATTTCATTATCTTCTCTTTTGCACACATCTTATCTTTGAGATTTTTGAAGTTATAATTTTGAGTTCTTTATAGTTTACTGGCTCATTGAGAAATATTAAATTGTGCTTTTATTTTTATACACTCAATTCACTGTATATTTTCTATAAGAGTATTATGATTATTTTTAATTAATGAAAATTGAGATTCTATCTAATATCTATAATCTAGTTATATTTGGAAAAAACAAATTTTTATGTACTTTCAGAAGTCATAGCTGAGTTATGCCTTTCTATCTTCATGATTATAGAGCTCTCTTTTAAATAATGAAAAAATACAACTTTTTATTTTTGAAAAATTTTCATTATTTTGACTTAATAGTGAAGCTAATACCTCATAGATCTTTCTCTTTTGTATTTCACTTTTGTAGCATTCTCTATTTTTTATTTATTTTGTAAACTTAAAGAATGCATTTTTGTTTGTCATTCTGATTATATTTTGAAAGATGTATGAAATCTATATATTCTTCCATAAATATTCTGCACCAAAATTTGTATAATTGCCATTAAAGATGATATGATCTATTTCAGGTTTAAACTTATTTATAAACAGATTCACAACAATTAGGGTATAATGGACTTCCATGACTTATAGTTTTATTTCATGAGTTGGTTAGAAAAATAATATTTTACAATTAGCCTACAAGGAGTGATCAGAATCTATGGTGAATGTTTAAATTTAAGAATTTATTATTGTAAAAGACATGTTGCTATTAATCCCCTTCAAAATATTTCCCATCACATCAAACACACTTATCCTATTGTTCTTACCATTTTCAGAAGCAGTTGTAGAAGTCCTCTTTCAGGAGTGTCTTTATGAGATATGATAAAAAGTCCTGCTGACTGCCAGCCAAGAAAAAGCCAAACTCATAAAAATATCATGAGTGTGTCCTCATTCTTCTTATTTGAGTGAGACTTCTGTCACTTCATCAAAGTCACGAAATCCATGAAAAGAAAATGTTTTAAACCATTCAGTAATCAGAGCAACCATCACAATATAATAGCAATGTATCTTTTACTGTAGTAAAATTTTTAAACATTTACCATAATTTTCAATCATACTGCATATATTTTTGAAAGCATTTAGTACCAGTATATGTTATAGGAACATTAAATTGTAAAGTTATACTAATATAGATCGAATCTATTAGCAGTTATTGCTTTCTATTTTGATAGTGCATACAAAAATTTAAATGTGAAAACTTGAATTAAAAAGAATAGTTTCATAATCTAAATGAAATATGCTTCACAGCTAAGTATAGAAATGTACCTCCTACCAGTGGTTTTTTTTGTACCTGTAGTCTTAGGCATGATCTTCATAAAATAACTTCAGATTGGAAGTTCGTACTAATGTTTCACTAGTAAATTGTGTTTTCTGGTTTTCGTGTTGTCCATGTTTTCTTTTGAGTTCTGCAAGTGAAGGACATTGGTCCGGAAACATGTTGTAGATGTTAAATGGCGAGCATCAACTTGAAACATCGATGTGTCACCACTTGTGTGAAAGCAAAGGGCTCCATGATTAGTTTCTTATTGAATGTGCACTTTTATATTTTTGAGTCCATTTTTGTCAAGATAATTTATTTGCAAGCCTTAAAATTTTTCTATCTTTCTACCATAGGATTAATTTCAGAATTATTTAAATAAACACATTTCCACTAATGTCTATTCAGTGTGCAACACAACTGCTCTGTCTTTGTAAACATACACCATGATTTCCCACGATGCTTACTGATTGCATTAACTGGCAGCTTTGAATATCTTTTAAGCCAGTTCATAATCACTAATTGGTAGCTTTGCATCTTGGTGCATTCTATAAGTCAAATCGTATAACATGGTAGCACTGGATAGTTGACAACCAATATACAGAAGGATCCAATATCAAATACTTTTCCCACGTCCAGAGGCTGCTAGGACCATTAGTTCCTTCTTTCAGATTATGCTCACCAGGTAACTGTTGTGTCTCTTATCTGGGAAGATGTGCAGTTTCATTTTTCGGCAAGTGCCTGGTAAAGTTAGTTAACTCAATTCACAATGTGTGCTTCATTCATTCTGCTGGACAAAGTATGACAGATTCCAGAAGTAAGAGAAATATTGCATCTTAATTTAGTGAACTATAGAAAATAATTTATCAATAATAAATGAAATAAACAACAATTACGATACTTACTTAACCAGACAGAATAGCAGGACCTCAAGTGTAAGCTAAGACATTAATTCCTGAAGAAACCAGAATGTGTTATTCTAATTACTTACATGTATAGTTCCTATATATACATGGCTCTGTTTCTCCTTTTTCTATTGGGTAACTTCTGAGTCAATCACATGAGCAGAAAAAAGACTATCCTGTCTGTCTCATCCAAGTGTTGAACTACCCTGAGCCTCTGTCCTGGCTCATGATGATTGTCAGGTGAAGAATTTTTTGTTGTTGTTTTGTTTTTTATACCAGGAATCAAACTTAGGACCCTGTCAGGCAGGCGCTTGTGCAGCTAAGCTGTATCTTCAGCAAGCTAAAGTTTTTATTTATTTTTTACATTTTACTTATCACCACTATTTATTTTGGAAATAACATGCATGCCACCATACATTTATTTACTGTATTGACTAGAACTCTCAAAGACTTTTTTCATAGAAAACCCTTGCGTTTCTCTCCTTTATAATGTCATATTTAAAAAAAGGTAAGGAATGAAATCATTCATGTGAATATAGCTTCATCAAACAAAATTGCTTACTAAATTATCACTTTTCATTAACAAACCTTTTTTTAGATTAATCATCATAAAAAACAAAATTTAATAATAGTATTGATTTGAAAGAATAAAAGTAAATGCAAATAAAGCAACTTTGCTTCCATTTGCACAGTTTTCACTGTAAAAGCATTGTTATAGAGGAACAATGATTCTGACTATATCAAGTTATATTATAAAATTTCTTCACAGCACATACCTAGGAGATTTAACTTCTCTTTTTGCTTCATACCAAGCACACATTCCTTATATGATTATATCAAACATATTAAATATGAAAATGTTATGAGTTAATGGGCATATCATGTTAGCAAAATAACAATTGTAAATCTAATTGCTAATTAGTTGTGTTTTACTCTTTGCTATACTGAAAGAATTCTGTTATAGAATACTTCAGAGTATTGTGGTTATGGATTTTTATAATTTATCTTGTACAAAGAGGAATTTGTTAGGTAGTTTTTTAAAATATTAAAATCTACACTCATACTTCTCTCCTACTAGTAACGGAAGCATTAAATAAGAAATAATTACTCCTTTTTTGGAATTTTGAAAAGATTTTTATGCCTTTTCCTCTATCTGTGATACAATGTGGGTATGAGTTTTGAAGTATTTGGAAATATATCATTTACTTGCAATAAATCAACTTAGTTATGTATTTTACATAATTAATAAATATAACATTTATTATGATTGAATAATAAAGTTTAAGATAAAGACACTGTGTCTGAGAACCAGTGTAAGTAGCATCATGGTTTGGGAATGCTTATCTTAACAGCAGTTATTTTAGTTTAGAAATGGTGTTTTGGATATCATGAGTAGTGGGGAGATGGGAAACAGAGATAGGAGGGCAATTATGGAAGACCTTGAATGCTAGACAAAGGGCTTTATCCTCTGGCCCAAGGGGAAAAAGAGAAGATTTTTGATTTAAGGGAATATAATGATGAGATTTGTGCTTCAGTGAAATAAATATGTTAGAAACCCAAATTGAGAGACCATTTAAAAAGCAAGTGGTCTAAGAGAAGTAATGAGAATGGTATCAGTGCAAATAAAGAATAAAGAATAGGTAGAAAAATGTTGTGGCATTAAAATGGGAGATTGAATGAGAATTCTTATAAAGGGAATGTTTAAAAAAGAAGAAAAGATTGTTGATTGATTTTAAGCCTGGGTGATGGAAAGGTGATAGTATCAATAAGATAAATCAGTAGCACAAAAATAAGTGCAGTTAGAGAATGAAGATGATAGGTTTAGTGTTGAGCATGTTTAATTTGTGATATTGACAAGTCATATAGGTGGTTGCCAGTAGGCTGTTGGAAATGTGGCTGCATATTTCTTTCTTAATATAAACACTTGCAATGGCAAACCAAAGCTTCTCTTGAAAACCAAAAGAAAATTACATTAGCATCAGTGTTGTGAAAACTAATCAAAATGTAATTTACAAAGTATGTACATTTCAGTGCCTTTTGAATTCTTTAAATTCTGTTATAAGGGACTCTCTTTATATTCAATAAATACTTGGCCAAGCTTGATAATCTAGTTAGAATTCAGCACACGTACTATCATATCCTAGTTTTATTGCCAGGTCTGGAGACTATGTAAATCCAGAACCTATCACAATGCCTGGAATTTGGTAGTCTTCATGGATGAAGATGAAATGATGAATAGATCAATGAATGAGTGAGTATATTTTTGTTCTTTTGAAATGCTTAAAGTCATTGGTGTTGTCTCTCTAGTATAATGTTGAATGAGAATGTATGTTGAAATTTTGAAAAATTTTCATTGCTTAAATGCAACTGGAATGCCAGTTAGGCTTTTATGGTTTATCTGAGGATTTCTTAAATTGCAAATGTGGTTTTGTTTTATTTGTATAGCTATGTGAAACACTTCAGAGTGTTGTATGTGTTATGTATTCCCTGGTGAAAATGAAGTCAAAATTATTAAAATAACACATTTCTTCAAAATAATTGTCCACAGCATCTTTCCCAATATGTAGTTTTTAATTACAAATGACAACATACTTTTTGAGAAAGTATTGCATAAGTACATTGTTACTTGATTACACATAAATATCAGGAAAAGCCATGAAAAATTCTTTGTATTTTGGGGGTCACTAGTGCATCCTAATTTTTACTCACTACAGCCGTTTTTAATGTTCACAATATGGCTTCCTAAAACAGATGATAGAGATTTTAAATATTATTACATCTACAAAGCTTTGCATGCAAAGAGAAGAAAAATGTAGCAATTTATAAGATCTGATATTCTACCAGCTACTTTCTGGTATTGTTGCAAGAGTTGTAATTTTGTGTACTGAAGTCCTAGCACCCATTACTTCATATGTGATCGTAATTGAAAATAGGACCTTTGCAGATGTACTGTAATTGGGTAAGATGAAATCATAATAGAGTAGGAATGGTCCTACCATATTATAACAATGTCCTTATAAGAAGACACTCATGTAAAAATAGGACATACAAAGAGAATACCATAAGATGGTAAAGCTGATATTAGAGTTAGGTAGCTGCAGACCAAGGAATGTCAGATTTCTAGAAAACCACCAAAAGCTAGGAAGAGGCGGGAAAGATTTCCTTATATGACGGTTTTAGAGAAAGCATGATCTTGCTGATATTTGTTCTTATACTTTTATACTCCAGAACTGTATGACAATAAATTTCTTTTGCTTTAAACAACCTAGCTTTGTGGTACTTTATCTTTTCATTACAGTCCTAGGAATTTAGAGAGGAAAAACACATAGTGGGTTATACAACACCACTATTTATAGTCCCATGATATCTCCATTATATTTTCATGGAAGTGACAGTTGGATAGGGGTGACCACAAAATCGTACTTTCAGAATTTCCTGTATTTTGGAAAACTATGACTCAAATAACAACTTAGTATTCTAACAATGTCCCTTGGCATTTATTTTCAGATATTCTTGTCAGTTGCATTGTTATATATTTGTTTTTAAAACTGCAATTACTATTAAGAAGATACATACCACTTTATGATTTCTATGAATCATTTAATATCATTGGAGACCAAGCCCAAGGAGATAGCAGATCAAATTTACTTTATGTGTAGGCAGCTCAGTGATAGTTTTTGAAAGGAATGACTAGGTATAGTTTTCTAGGACACTGAGAATTCATCATATATTATGAAAACTGATGAATTTATTACTTTAGATTCATTAGTTAGTATGTAAAGTCTTTTGACATGAAATATCTGTCATTAATTCCTACATTGATTGAAGTTTGAGATGTATTAGTTAATTCTTTTTCCTTGGACTATGCAAGTTCAAACGATTATTTTGGAGGAATATTTTTTCTGTGAAATTATCTTGTAAAATATCACAATATTCATTGAAAATTTTCTTTATATTTAGTTTTTTAAAATATGTAAACATGCACCATAATTTTGTAGATTTTCTATGAAGATAGTAAAATCAACAGTTAGTAAATATACCATAAATTATCCTTTTTATATCTTTCAGCATGTATTCCAAACTTCTTCATATAAAAGATTCCCATTTCCCTGTGACTTATCTTCCTTATCCATTACGAGTTTTCTGGAAAATACTGGTGTCTATTTTATGATTTTCTCTATATAAATTCAAAATCTCTCTAATTCCTGTTTCAATGAAGATGTGCTGTTGTCTACAATTATTTCTAGGTAGATATTTAATGCTATTGCAGAGACGATATGTATTTAGCTAGTTCTTTCAATTCCTCTGTCTTGGTAGATAGAGAATTTTAAAGAATATGGTATCATATAAAATAGTAGAAACTATGACATCATGTACTCACATCTCTATACCTACATAAGATAAATGAATTCAATAATGGTTCTTTTCCATATATTGTGTGTGAATAACTGTTGTGTACATCTTCTCATTCTCACAAAAGTACTGAATGAAATATCCTTTATTTTAAAAAGGAAAGTACCAATGATTCTGATGCATTTTGAAGGTCAGTAATGTTCAGCATAGAGCAATATGTGGAGAACAATAGCTCCTTAGAGAGTGGAAAACATGGTACTCTCATTATCCATAATCTCAGCAGGTCACCATAGTAACAGCATTTTATTTTCTAAGATGTAAGCCTTTATAGTACTGTAGAAATCGCTTCCTAGGCCTCCAGACACATCAGCGGCATCTAGTGGCTGAGGCCACATCAGTTGAAACACTGCGCTTTACCGCCTACTGCGTGATGTTGAAAAACTGATGTCATGCATATGTGGTTAACTATGCCTTTATTTCTCATCTTTCATGATATGTGACTATAATTTTTCAAAGAAATATTTGTGAGTTGCAATCCAAGTAAAGCATAAGAATGTAAGTATGAGAAAGTTATTTTGCTAGTAATGCTATTAGACTTTTGCATGGGAATTGGGGAGTGGTAAGTTCATAAAAAGGTTCTTCAGGGTTAGAAAGAAGTTGGAAAGGAAGTTTCCAGACATGATAAAATGGTTGCTTAGCGAATGGATGGTGAATTTTCTGGAATCCCTAGGGGAAGAATTTGTTAAAGATTCCCAAGTCATCACCAGTGAATTGTGAATATAATCAAGTCATGTTTACCCATGTTCTTTTTCTGATTCAAGTATCTGAACATCAGTATAGAATTTTTAGGAACTGAGTAGGGCTCGTTGTATATTCAGACAATTTTAGATAATTTCAGTGTTCAATCTTTGTTGTGATTGGAGCAGTTCTATTTTGTCCCTATGAACAAATTTTATTTTATTCCAAGGTAGGTCGTATTTAATTCTAAAAAATATGAGAGCACTACATTGAGACAGAGATCCTTTCTGCCACTTCATGTATATGTACTCTTGAGAGCACATCTACTGTGGCATCTACCGCGGCAGTTCTTAAACATAGGTACCTATAAGGAAAAAAGTCAGTATCTGGATTCTGTCCTGGACTGACTGAAATTGGTAATGGAATTTATGAAAATTGAAAAAGACGATCTGATTAACAACACATGAAAATCTCTAGAGAGTTGCATAGCAATTGTGTCTGTGGTCTGTATCATACTTTTTGTTGTAAAGAACACTGAACACCAGCATCACTGGGGAGTTTTTAGAAATTAAAATATATTTAAGTTTGGGAAACAATAAAAATGGACATTCCAATGAGGATATTTTTGAATAATTCTGAAAAATCATGTTTCTAAAAATTTAGGCATTTCTGTGTATACTTACCTTCTTGTTGTGAATGACAATGTTACTTAAATGTTACTGGGGGGGATTAAATAAGGGGGTTAAGTACTTTCCGAGATGCAATGTACTATGTAAAATATTGTGATTCATTTAGTAATCAAGTTAAGTGATATTTATTGAGTACCTACTATGTTCCAAGTGTTGTAGCCGGAATATCTCAAAGAGCTGATCTGGATGATGCCCATGGTTGCATTCTGATTCTTCTTCATTAATAAATGACTTTCTAAAACTTTTTTGCTTTTCTTATACATCAGAGAAATTTCAATATAAATAAATTTTAAATGAATAATTTTGATAAAATATGAGTTAAATGCTTATTATGTACTTAAGTCTGCATTGATTTTGGTGTGTTTTTTGAGAAGGTACAGTATATTCTTCACATATAAGAGATGCATATGTTATCTGAGTATTTAAAGTGTATTGATAAAGTAATCAAAGTGTAATTCCAGAAAAGAAGTACATTTTGAACTAATTATTGTTTTAGAAAAATAGTATGAGTTGGGCTTTTAAAAAACATATCAATATACAGAATTGTATGCAAGAAATTTATTAAGAATATCTCTTGGGATAGGAGATAGACTGACTGGAGAGAAAGAAATGAGATGCCTTTTTACCAGATAACTCATCTGGGTGGCCATGTAGGGTGTTACAGAGAATTCCAAAGCCAGAATGTATGGTTGCCCAAAGAGTTCTGCTTAAAGCCAGAAGGTCTAGCTTTTGTATCACCATATTAATCACCACTGAATGTTGCCCACCTCCAAGAAGATGGTAAAAACTTTTATGAAGTAGGTCTTTTTGACAGAAAGCAATGGAAACACCAGCAGCAATGCTCATATGAGCTAAGGGGATGGATCTTTGGGTTCTGAAGGAGGGAATCTGAACCGTGAATCACATTTATTGGAAATTTCTTCTCTGTTTATTCCTACCGAATGATTCTTCTCAACCTAAGCATCAAACCATTTCTTATCAAGTCCCCTTCTAAATTTCAAGAGTTAACTTTTGTTACTCTTCAAGTAAATTCTTTGCCTTAGCAAAATTTATAAACTAAATTTTACCCGGAAAACTTCTTAGATGCTCTTATGCTATGCTTTCGTTGTCTTCTATTTGCCTGAAATGTCCTGGTTCCTTTTCCTCTTGCTTTTTTAGTTTATACTTTAGTTTACTCATCAGTTTAATGAGCGATTTAAGTATCACCTTTCCTATGAAAATGTTTAAGACAAGACTTCTAAAATTTGAGTGGGAATATAAATCAAAAGATCTTGACACTTCTTGAAATGTAGGTTCTGATTCAGTAGGTATGGGGTGGAAATCCATACCTATTTCTACTAGTAAAATTTTTATGTCAGGCTCTTTACATCACAGTTATTGCACTTGATATTTTTCTGTATTTTTCACAGCACTTAGCATTGGGCTAACATGGCTCAGGAACTCTGAAGATCTATGTTGATTGACTTTATAGGAAGAAACTATCATGCACTTTGTGACTTTTCAAGCTGACCATATGAGTTTTGAGGATTTTGCAGTCTTCTGCCTGCTGAACAAGAACTACTTACAAGTGATGAATTCTTTGAGTATCAATAGTACTCTCTACTGACTCAAAATAGCTAACAGTGCCACATAATTACTGAAGCATTTTCAGGTATTCTTGACTACCTTGTTGAGTTAGCCAAATATGACATCAGTTCAAAGTATAAGTGCCATATCTCTATGGCACAGAAAATGAATAAAAATTATAACTAGAGACTCAGGAAAAGTAGAAAATATTTGTTTTTAATTTCTCACTTTGTAAACCTAAATTTTCTATTTTCTCAGACTTTGAAGGACTATCAAAATGGGACATTCAATGACACTTGTCAGTGGTCCTTTCTTCTTGTTGGGGAGTGCAGAAACAAGCTAATTATTTCTCTAGGGTGTCAACTAATGTACAGTTTCAAGCCTATTTCCACATAAAACCTGACACTGACATTTGATTGATAGCTATAAACAAATGACGATTCCAAGTTTCTTACTTTGATTAATTTCATCTTCCTATTATTTAAGTCCCTATATGCCATCAATATATGCTTATTATTCTGTTGCTTTACTCTTGGTAAAAATGCAGACTAGGAGATGTAGTACTTTTCCTGACTTATTTTAAATTAATTAATCAGAATGGGTACTTGCATAATCTAGAAACCTTATGCTTTGGGTTAAATTTATCACATTATTGTAAGTTGTGTGTTTGTTGCTGAATTTGTGTCCTAGTTAACGATACGGTATGTCTGAACTGGGCTATTATCCAGGTGAATGCTTTGGTTTTCTTTTCATTGCAATTGTATATGTATGTATATATGTATGTTTTTATTATATAAAGTTATTTGTATTCAAACTATGAAAGAATTTTAAAGAGGCTTTTCAGTGTGCTTCAAATTCTTTGGGAAGCCAGGAGAGTTAATCGTAAATATTTAATAAGGTACAATAATTTGAAAGAACTCTAATAAGCCTTTAGTCAAAGACTACAGATTTGTGATGAGCATTGCTTGCTACTAGTTGACAGCATATGTATACTTATAAATTGGTTATTTTGTTGGAAACTTGAGCAGCAAGCATAGCTGTGCATATTGATGTCATTATACAAATCAAATATGTTTAAAGAGACTGGGTTAGCAGAGTCTCAATATTAAAAGGCCATGGCTAACTCTCTCTTTGTCTTAATTTCTGTATCTCTTTATAATTGATTAATGTTCATTGGTATAGTATGAATAATTTATAATTCACATAGCTGCTGGATGATTAATTGTTTAATTTCAAGAAAACTAACTATATATTAAGGAAATTCAAGTTGTCACTCTAAGCAGTCAAGTGAATTTTTATACTTTGTTATTGTATAGCCTAAAAGTAGTGTGTATCATACTCCCATATTTCCTACTGTGTTTAGAAAGAACAATATTAACGAAATGTTTAAGTTATTCCTATAAAGATAAAGGAGCAGATGACTTGGCCAGGATGATGGCTATGTGCTGAGGTTTTTGCCCACCTTACTCCCCTTTATACATTTTTTCTGCCTCAGTGATTCCATGTAATGTGCCAACCATAAAATGAACTTAATTGAATGAATAACGCTTACTGTTCAGAAGGTAACATAATTAAATATGGAAAAAGTTGTAATTAACCTTTTGAAGTGTTGACAAATGATTTTAATTCTGTAAAACTAAAATGAAATTTATAGAACATGTGATAAATGTGATTCTTTTAACAACATACATAGAACATTTGTGTCTTTTCTCACCATAATTGGTAATGATTTTATTGTCTACATTTGTCCCTGAAAATTAGATGCTGTTATAAACTATATTAGAGATAAATATTTACTACCTACTGTCATTCAGTACAAATGTATTTTAAAATATTTTTAAGAGGTAAAAGTTGTGAATAGTTTAGTATCAAAATAATCAGCGAAATAGTTGAAGAATATGAACTTCAAATTTTTACTCTCCTGGATTATGACTTTTAATGTTGCATAGCCAAAGGATAGATTTTGAGAAATGATGGGTAGTATTGATTTTTACCCATCTATAAGTATTTTGTTTGTCCCTGTGACAGTTAACTTCAATTGTTAATTTGACTGGATTTAGATTCCCAAATTGGTGACTGAATTATGGGGATGCTATGCTCATCATGGATTAATCCGTTGGTGTTCATGGCAGAATATGGTGTCAGGAGATGAAGCCTAGTTGAATGTGATCACTGAGGATGTGCCTTTGCAAGATGTATCTTTCATTGGCATTCTTCTGTGCCCTACTACCCCATCACCATGCTGTGAGCAGCTTTGTTCAGCCATGCCCTTTGAGATGATGTTTCTGCCTTGGAACCAGCCAGTCATGTAGTAAGACCTATGAAATCATGAACCAAATAAATCTTTCATCCTTTAAAATTGTGTGTGCTAGGTATTTGGCCTCAGTGATGAGAAATCTTGTCATTACAGTGATGAAATTCAGGTTCACTTTAGGGAGTGGGTAATTTTTTTTTTTCTATAAGAGAAGTGTATTTGTATATGGGAGAAGCAGAAGGACTTTAGTAGTTTATCCTCCTCTTCACCTTGTTCATGCATTCAGTTCAAACCATTCTACAACTGTTGATGGGGTGCTTCAAAGCCTAGAAAGCTAATCTGTAGAAAAAAGCCTGAGCTTAATGTTGGTATTTTAGTCAATATTGTTGCCTTCATAAGAACATGAAAGGAGAAACAAACAAAATAATGTATATGCTGAGAAAGGTGGACTAAATTGTATTTAAGAATGAAATTTTGGTTACATTGGTTTCACTTTTCCTGCTAGAGTGTAGCTGTGTTTAATTTTGCTTTATGTTATCTATAATTTTTACGCATAATTGTGAATGACATTCACTTCGATCTTCACAATGCTCTATCTAAATAGTTTCTGCTAATGTTGGACTCTCTGCATCTTATTTTCTCTCTTATATTACTTAATACCCTCAATTTGGGCCAGGGGTTTAGCTCAGTGGCACAAGGCCCTGCCTGGCAAGCATGAGGTCCTGAGTTTGATCCCCGGTACAAAAAAAAAAAAAAATTAATACCCTCAAGTTTACGCTTATCCAGTACCGTCCTGTACAAATTAATTTAAAATTTAAGGCATTCTTCTTACTTACTCAAGGCTAAACTTTGTATCAGTTGATTTGATTGCTTTCTCTAGACCATTGCTTTTACTTTTTTCTCTCTTATTTCAAGGACATTTCTCTCTCTTTTGTCTGTTTCTCAGGTTAATAGTAAGCTTGGGATTCAGTCACAAAAAGAAAATTAAATGAATAAATGAATCTACTTTGCTTTAAGCATCTAACCAACTTCAGCTATATCTGTATTCTACTTATCCCGGATCATCGAAGCTTTTTAAGAAAATCATTATTCTGTCTATTTTCTTTCTCTTCATTTACCTTTGTATGTACTGCAAACTGGTTTTATCTTCACTGGTTAGGGAATATTGTCATTAACCTCTTGACTCTAAAATTTATTGAATACTTTTCAGTTTTTACTAGACCAATCTGTTGCACTTTGAGTTTCTTTTTAATTGGACATTTTAATTTACAAATGAATCGCGAATACGTTACTACTACATGCTGCCATCCTCCTTCTCCACCTTTGCCTCTTCCTTTTTGATGTGTTGCATATTTTGTCTACTTTGCATTGATCATTTGTGGGTTATCAATACATATGTTTTGCCCACTTTCTTAGTGATTTGCAGTATAATTATAACATACTTCAGATTCTAAACTGTTGTTACTGAAATGAGTTGGAAAAATCTTCTCTAGGGTGCAAAGTTATGAAATTTTCCACTAAAGAACTGGCACTGGTTATACTAAACTTCACTATTTCTTTTTTCCCCCCTCCTTTTACTAATGTCTTTTTCAGTCTTCATTAATTTATTTCTTTAAGGAGTTTACTTTATTTGCAGTACCATAATAATTGCTATAACAGCTCTCTAAATGTATGCAATGAAAATTAAAGATGGTCTATATATGTTAAGAACATAGTAGGTGTTCACGAAATATTATTTATTATCATTTTCTTTGTGTCAATATATGGAACATGAACACTGTTCTCACATTGCAATCACTCAACCATGTTCTTTAATTTGCACTCACTTTGTTAATAAAGTGCAATGAAATTCCATCCAATATTTTATGCCATGGCATTTGGAGTTACCTTTTGCTAAACTTCAAATTCTTTAGGATGCTATGATGATATGTTATCAGGTTACAATTTGTTTAAATTTATAATATTTAATTTGAAACATTTTGGTGCAAATCTTACTACATTTCTGTAATTAGAGATAAATTAAGATTAACTTATGATGACCTAATTTTTAAAAATTGGTAAAACAGTTTCTTTTTTTCATTGCTATGAATACATAGCAACATTGCAGGAAGCAAGAAAATGTTAAATAAATATACCAAGTCTATAACAATTTCTTGGGAAACCTTTGTAATTTTGAGCAAAAGAATTGCTTTTGCATTCTTAGAAAGGTCGGTATTACAAAAGTAATCTTTCAGGAATGTTACAAAAAAGATGAAACTGTTAGGAATAAAAATTTCTCTTCTCAGTTATACAAGAGTGGTGCATTATAATCAATAGGAAAATTGAGTTTTTAAGGCTTTAGTATGTGACCTTTTCTAGTCACAAAAGCTGTTGTATTGTGTTAACAGCATTACTGAGATGCACCATGTTACAGTTCCGGGCTATGAGTTACATAGCAGATAAACCAACCTTGCCCAAGTGTATGGCTTATGTTAAGGCATTCTCTGAGATAAATTTAAGGAAATGGGTTTTAACCTATTCACAAGGTTTTACATGACAGTTAAAAAATATAGTTTAAAAAAATGGACTTTGAAGACTACTCCTGTGTTATAGCAATCCTTCATTACTGCTTACTGATTATGTGACCTAGAAGAAACTATATTCTTTAACAAATTAAAGATAATAGAGTGTCAATATCACTGAGAATTTTTTCCTGGACCCCTTTTGAGTACCAAAATCAGAGGATGTTTAAGTCCTTTATATAAAATACTATGTAAACTCTTATATACTCTAAATCATCTCTAAGTAACATATAATACCTGAAATGTAAATATTGTGTAAATAATTAAATAATATAATTCTATTATAGCTTTTTGTTGGTACTTTCCATCCCTGACTGGTGAGTCCATTAATGCTGAACCCACAGATATGGAGGGCCAACAGCTGGAGTGTTATGAAATTAAAGAAATTTACGCATACAAAATAATAAGAACAGTGTCAAGCATTTCAGTAAAGCTTATGAATCAGTAAATTACTTTGAGAAAGGGATGGATAGGGCCAGCATTATACCTTAGATCCATTTCAAAGCAAGTGTTTTCTTATTAGGAGATGAGGAAAGACCAGAAAAGTAATTTATGACCCCAAATAGTCCTTTTCCTCAAGACTTCATGACACAGACAATCCAGTGGTGTACTACTAGACATTACTGAGGACATCCTTAATATATGTTTGGTAAAGATAAGTTAATTTTCCTGTTATATACAGGGTCTATTAATTTACAAGAAAACAGTGGGACCTCCTTACAAAAAATGAACAAATAAAAATATAACACTAAAAGGTTGAAGAATTCTGTTTATCAAGGAAACAAAATCTGAGTACAAAGTTGATGATTCTGTTAGAAAGAAAAAGGTATCTTTATTTTTTCCTACATATGGGCAAATACGTGGTCATTTTGTAGCATTCTTTCTTTTTGGTTACTGTACTTGGCACAGATTTCTCAATTAACTGTTTATTCTGTATTACATCTGAGTTTTATAAGCAAGTTGAATGAGCATACACTTTAAAGTATATTTCAAGAAAAATACATAAATCAGTATGGCTAATATATTTAGAAAAGATTTTGGCAAAAATATGTTAATTCACAAAAGTACCTTGAGTTTTCTTTCAAATACTTATTTGATGCAAGAAAAAGATGTTGTTTTGTAAACTCTATCTTCAACATTTTTTATTGTTATCACTCAAACAGTGGTAGATATGCAAAATAAAATTGATCTTTTATCTATCTTTTCTGTACCTTTATGGGTGGAGAAAGATGACAGTGACTAACTGCCCTGAGAGGTGGGCTAGAATGCAGGTGATATCCAGAGAAAATCAACGTCAACGATGTACAGATTTGTGCTATCAGTAGAGGGCAGCCCCTCTCTCCCCAGAAATCTCTATCATGTCGGCTCTGTGATGCAATCTTTCAATTTCTTTTAGATCAGAGTTTCTGTTTATAGTTGCTCATTACATGTCACTCGTGTGCTTCGAGGTCAAGTTGGAATCATATACCTTTCATTTCAGCTAAGTTTAGAGAAAAATATGTAAATTGGTTTGCCTAAAATTTGAAGATATTTATTCCCACATTTTGATATATATTAAGTCATTTTTGTTCTTGTATTTTTTGCAAACAATACAAATTAATGTTATAATGAGATTAAGAGGTCAATTTTTCCTTTTTTTGGTAAAGATTTGCTGTGCCTTTAATACATCTAATCCAGCAATAAGCAAATTATTTTACTATACTATGAAACTTATGTATGTTAAGAACACACAACTTAACAGTATGAAAACTATTTTACTATTTCATAGCTATACATTTTCTCCTTCTTTTTTAATATCTCTATGAAGAAAATGAGTATCCAATAAGCCATCATTTAATCAAACCTAAGTAAAACGATTGGAGTAAGACAATTGAGTCAAAGTCAGCCCAGTGGAGTTATCATTAACACAGAGATTTGAAACCAAGCTTGGGAGAATCCTGGCATCACCATAGAGACATTTTGCGATTGTCATAAAGAGGAGGAAGAGAACCTGAATTCATTTAAAAAGAATTCTAAGGATTAAAAATAAACTGAAATCCTGTGGTTTAGTGAACTACTGAAATAAAGAGTACAGTGCAGGCATGTCTTGCTTCATAACATCAAAAGGGGGATATCTAAAAGCTAGTGAAGTAATTTTTTCAATTTTAATCATATTTTACTGCCTTGCTTCATTTCAGTGAAATCTTTGATAATCTTTTCTAAATTAAAAATTATATTATCTCATAATAACTTTTTATAGATCTTTCAAGTAATTGAGTTTTATAAATCAGAGTTCTATTAACTAATGTAACATTTTCTAAGTTGCAAATTGATTTCTTTCCTCATTGAAATGTGATTTTTAAAACCATATTTAATATTTAAATTCTTATTTGGATATAGTTACTTATTGGGTGGTTTTACTTTTTTATCAAACCACTAAAAAGAAACTTTTTAAAATTGGCTAATAATAGGTTATCAGGAGGAATTTGAATATAAAAAGGAATCTGTAGGAAGTGAATATAATTGTGAAATAAATTTTTATTCAATAGGAATCTTAAAGTTTTGAAAACTACAATAATGATAAAATATCCTGAGGTCTTTTAAGATCACTCTGAAATTTTTAGCACCAGAGCATAACATCTGTATATGAGAATAGTTTCTGTGTATCACTTTTTGTTGCCATGAATATCTTTTGTCATTGCTCTCATCAATATTCTCCTAGCATGGGGTCAAAGGGATGAGTGACCTGAAGGGAAAGAGGCGACCTGGTGAGCTCTTCAGTCTTTGGAGCACCTGTTATCCATAGATTTCAAAGTACTTAATCCTGTTTGATGGTCCTATGAGTTAAGAAGTGCTTTAATACTTGACTGTGAACTTGTCATAGGTCTCTAGCACATTATTGGAAAAAGCAGGCCCTAGGCTATTTTCTTGACTCCTGGGTCAACATGCAAGTCAAGAGATGACACTTAAGCCTTGGTTGACAGGAAAATTGGGTGCTGATGGCTAACATTGCTAGTAATTGATCTTCTTGCTTCTCGTTTATTTATATGTACAAAGCATGCTGAATTAAACATCTCATATTGCAGGATCTCAGTGGATGGAAATGTAAATAACTTAAGGAGCACCTTATTGTGCCATGAACAATTGAAGTTTAAGTGAAAAGTAGAATATCTTGAAAAGCCTGCAGATATAGGAGGAACTATGTTAAGGTGTAAAACACTTATGAGATATTTTTAGACTTTGACTTTGTAAAGCAACTTTGAATTTGACTGTGTTTATTAGTGAATGAGAATTTATTTCCTACATTGAATGAGCATTTCTTGGCAGGGAAACTGTGCACAGGCTACAATGAACTTCCGTGAAGTGCTTTCACATTCCCTTCCCACTGAGTTGAAAGCCTTCTTAGAAACTCTCAAGTGTGTTTCTTTTCCCATGGAGGATGGCTTTGTTGAAAATTGCTTCCTCTTCTCTTGATTATTGAATCAGATATTATATTCAGTTCTTCAATACTTTATACTGTTGGTAAAAAATGAAATATAATGAGTGTGATTCTTTCTTATATTTTGAAAGCTATGTAGATTTGGTTCTGAAGAATTTAGTAGAGCTAGGGTTGGAAGAGGGATATTATTTGACTGAATTTTCTCTTTCTCTATAATTGCTCACCCCACTGCCTCCACCACTATAACATATGTCCTTACCAGAATTTTCTTTTTATCTCAATAGCCAGAGCTAGCACTTGGTACTTCTATGTCTCTTTTAAGTTATGTTTTTAAAATTCAGCTAAGATAACTCATTTAAGTCAAAGATAATGTGTTGTTATTCTTAAATAGATCTATGTCCTAGGCTCTATATTTTAATTATCTTTACTTCCTTACCTATTCAGCATTAATATTAACCTGAACTTAGAATGCTGTTCATCTATTAACAATAAGAAATTAAAGCATCTAAGAAGAATGTAATACTATGTATACCTTTTCCACATTTCAAGTTCGAACTATGAATGAACTAAAAAGTCCTGAAGTTTTAATATACTTCAGTTTTTTCATTTCAGAATTATATGGTGCATTAGAAAATACGGGTGAAATTTTTTTTTATTACACAACCTTAATCTATATTCATACACCTTACCCAGCCACTTCCAAAAATCCCCACCTAAAAGCACATGAGGCTTTGGGGGGAAAATCTATATATAAGTCAGAACACTACACATTCAATTTTTAAAGTTAAACTCAGGAATATTCAGCTTGTCTGTTTCCTCTTGATTGAACTTTGATAATGTCTTTCAAGAAATTTTAAATTTCATCTAAGTTGCTAAACTTGTTGGCAATAAGGTGTTCATATCACTCTCTTTTTTCTTTTTTTCTTTTTTTTAAGAGAAAAAAAGACATATATAACAAAGACAAAAGGCAAAAGAGACAAACAAACAACTAGAGTAAATACACAACAGTAACATTACAGGTTTACAAAACAGGATAGAAATTTGACAATGGTTGCAATATTGTGTATCATTATCTTCAAAATGGTTGTTTACATTAATAGATATAGACGTAAAATTGATCTAATCATATGAGTATTAATTGTTCTTTCTCAATAATGAACACATTCAGCAGTGTGTTCATTTTAGTTATCTTACATATACATATATACAGATTTATATGTTTTCCTTTACCCTTCCCTCTTTCCCCTTTTCCCTTCCCAATTACTTTTGCTCTTTGAGCTGTTTTTTGCCCTTACCTAGTATTTATTATAGATTTTGGATCATATATATTTTTTTCAGTTTCTTACACTAGGGAGACAATACGGTATTTACACATGTGGGTTTGATTTATCTCACTTGTGAGTATGGTCTCAAGTTGTGACCATTTACTTATTAAAGTCTCATTGCAATCTTTCTTAATAGCTGAGTAGCACTCCATTGTATAAAAATACCACATCTTTTTTATCCATTCTTTGATTGATGGACACTTGGGTTGTTTCCAAGATCTGGCTATTACAAATTGGGTTGCTATAAACATGGGTGCACAGATATCACTGTGGTTTGATGTTTTCAATTCTTCTGGGAAAATGCCCAGAAGTGGGATAGCTGGGTTGAATGAGATTTCTAATCCTAGCTTCTTGAGGAATCTCCACACTGACTTCCACAGTGGTTGCGCCAGTCTACACTCGCACCAACAGTGGAGAAGAGTTTCTTTTTCCCCACAGCCCCTCCAACATTGGTTGTTGGTTGATTTTTTAATCTTGGCCTTTCTTTCTGGAGTGAGATGGAATCTCAGTGCTATTTTAATTTGCATTTCCCAAATGACCATCGATGTTGAACATTTTTTCATATATTTATTTGCCGTTTGTATTTCTTTCCCTGAGAAGTGTGTATTCATCTCAGATGCCCATTTTTGGATTGGGTCCTTGAATTTTAGGGGCCTGATTTCTTTCAATTCTTTATATGTTTTAGATAGAAGTCCTTTGTCTGATGGACAATTGGCTAAGATATTTTCCCAGTTTGTGGGTTTTCTTTTCACTCTGTTGGAGATTTCCTTTGACATGCACTTTTAAGTAAGATGAGATCCCAGTTGTTCATTCTGGAAAGTGTTTCCTGTGAAGTTTGATTTTTGTTCACAAACTCTCTGCCTACTCCTATGTCATCAAGATTTTTACCTACTCTGTCTTCTAGTAAGTTTAGTGTCTCTGTTTTAATATTCAGATCTTTGATCTATTTTGACTTTATTTTAGTGCATGGTGATAGACATGGATCTAGTTTTAGTTTACAGCGTATAGAAAGCCAGTTTTTCCAGCACCATTTGTTAAAGAGGTTATCTTTCTTCCAATGTACATGTTTGGCCCCTTTGTCAAAGATGAGGTGACTAAGTGTGTTTGTAGTTGTGGCTGTATCTTCTAATCTATTCTCTTGATCTTCATGTCTGTTTTCATTCCAGTACCATGCTGATTTTATCACAGTAGCTTTGTAGTATAGTTTCAAGTCAGGGATTGTGATGCCTCCTGACTTACCTTTATTGCCCAGAATTGCCTTTGGTATTCTAGGTCTTTTCTGGTTACAGATGAATTTCAGAAATGCTTTCTCTAGCACTGTGAGGTAGGCAGGTGGTATTTTGATTGGAATTGCATTAAATCTGTATAATAATTTTGGCAGAATGGCCATTTTCACGATGTTTGTTCTTCCTATCCATGAACAGGGAATATCTTTCCATTTTCTGAGATATTCTTCGATTTCCTTCTTTAGAGAAATGTAATTTTCACTGTACAGATCTTTTACTTCCTTTGTTAGATTGATTCCTAAGTATTTCATTTTTTTTGGATGTTATAGTGAAGAGTGTAGTTTCCCTTATTTCTCTCTCAGTGACTTTGTTGTTTGTGTACGGGAATGCTATTGATTTTTGAGTGTTCACCTTG
This sequence comes from Dasyprocta punctata, assembly GCA_004363535.1. Classification (NCBI taxonomy): domain Eukaryota; kingdom Metazoa; phylum Chordata; class Mammalia; order Rodentia; family Dasyproctidae; genus Dasyprocta; species Dasyprocta punctata. The sequence goes on along the minus strand of RJWM01000423.1, from coordinate 137,112 downwards.
TATCCAGCTACATTACTGAATTTGATTATTACTTCTAGAAGTGTTCTAATGGATCTTTTGGGATCTTCTATGTAGAGTATCATATCATCTGCAAATAATGATAATTTCACTTCTTCCTTTCCTATCCTTATTCCCTTTATTTCTTTCTCTTGTCTAATTGCTCTGGTTAATATTTCCAGAACTATATTGAACAGGAGTGGTGATAATGGACATCCTTGTCTTGTTCCTGATTTTAGGTTGAAAATTTTCAGTTTTTCTCCATTCAGTAAGATGTTGCCTGTTGGTTTATGGTATCTGGCTTTTATCAGGTTGAGGTAGAGACCATCTATCCCGATTTTCTGTAGGGTTTTTATCATGAATGGGTGTTGGATTTTGTCAAAAGCTTTTTCTGCATCTATTGAGATGATCATGTGTTTCTTGTCCTTGGCCCTGTTGATATTATGGGTGAATTTTTATCATAGCTATATCCTAATATTTTGTATTTTGGGGTAAGCTTATCGTAATAATTTTATTTCATTTTTGGATGAACAATTGAGTGCAGTTTTTAGATTATGAAGACTGGAATCAAACTCTTCTAGCAGCATGTCTGTCAAGTTTTGCACCACTTTCCTCTGCCTAAGATTTCTCTTCTATAAAATGAAGATAGGTTTTCTGTATTCAGTGAGTACTTAGCACAACATACATGTTACAGAAGAGGTTTTCACTATTGTTATTTATTTACTATTTTTATTTATCAATATTCATTAGGGTCCATGTGTCATAATAGTGATTTATAATAGTAAAAGTGTTGACAAAGGCAGATATTAATTCAGTGACCACTTCAATAAGTAGAATTCTATATTATGACAAAGATAATGTTGTTTAAAAATAAATGGAAGAAAGGAAATATTAAGTAATTCTGAATTGGGAAATCTAATGTACTCTGAAATGAATGGTAAATCTTCAGTGAGGAAGAAATATTTGAATAGAGATCTAAAGGATGTTAAAATTTCATCAGTTTAGTGATTGAAGAATGTTCTGGAAAAAAAGCTTTGCTTCAATTAAAAAAAGGGTCATAAATATTGAGGAATCTGAAAAAGTGGGAGGGAAATGGATCTAACCTGGGTAGAAGGAACCATGTATTTTAACAAGCAGATAGTAAGAGATTGAAAAAAGGCAGGTACTGGAAGTTTATAGTTTTGATGTTTTCCTGTCATTGAAGGCAGTTTTCATTTCACTGTGTCTTTGCACTGTATACAAAGAGGTGAAGCCATATGTCGGTAGCAGCATTATTTAGAAAGACTTGGTCATTTAAAGGCAGTGCAGGAGGTTTGAAATCATTATGTGAATAACTGGAAAGTTGTTGTCAATGCATTTAATACAATTGTCAGTAAGTATTAAATATCCCATGAAGACTGCTGATTATTAATTCATATAAAAGTGTGACTATTCCCTGTTGTGATTTTTTGTTTGTTTTATTAGTTATTTTAACTTTATCAGTGTTTTCCTGTTTGAAGTTGAGACTAAAGGAAGTAGATTTTGGAAACTTTAAATATAGTGTATTTCAAGTAATTGCAAAAGCATTGAAAAAACAGAGTTATATGTTATAAATACAATGGTTAGAATGATGTCCCACAAAAATTTCGCTGAATAAGGATGGACATGGAGTTCTAAATGTACAAATCATAAAGGAATGTTCAAGAAATTGACAAATTGAGGTTTTCAGTTGTGATAAACTTTAGGGTCTGTATTTAGAGTATTAAATAATTATAACAGCAACCGCAACAACATTAACAAAGTGCAATTCTTTAATTAACAAAATACAGATTATGAAAATTTCTCAGATGACATAATCCTATGTTTGGGAGAGTGGATACCCATGAAGTAGGTCACTAGAGATGAGAAGTAGAGAGGAATTTAGGGGCCAGGTTACGGAATGATTCATCCATGTGGCCTTTGAAATTTCTCAAAGCAATGGCAGAAATTGTTATAAATAGAAAAACTGTGAGCTAAATGCCAAGATTTCGAACTAATGTGAGGTCTGGAGGGGTGCAATCTTGACAGATGTGACTGTGAGAATCATTGTAGAATGGAATGAGCATCAAAAAAAGCAGAGCTTTGCTATAAAATCATAAGGGAATGATTGTCAAGGTATTGACATGAACAGTTGTAAAGGAAAAAGTAATTTTTAATTGCTTCTTTTAAAAAAAAGTACAGCTTTCATGACTTTCTCATAATTTGCCACTAAAATGCATTCTTTTGACTTTCACGTAATTAAAGGTGGAATGTCAGCTTTGGCTTAAGGCCTACAATGTCTTTTGAAAACTTACCTATTTTTGGAAATTTGAGCATTATTTAAAGTGCTTAGTTTTATATATCAACACACACAGTGTACTTTCTGTATGTACAAATACGGTCATATATCTCATTTTAAACAATACCAAGTATTTAATAGCGCACTGAAAGCGGCAAATATTTGAAGATAAAGAAAATGTGTTAGAATAAAATATGATACTCAAAATATTTTTAAAACAGGAAAAGTTATGATGGATTAAATACGTGTTAAAATAGTTGCATATAGCTAAATCTATGTACACACATTACAAAAGTCAACTGTAAGAAACCTAGTCACCTGTAAGAAACTAGAAACTTCTATTTATGTAGGTTGACATTTCAATTATACAGAGAATAAAGGTATCATATGAAGAGATTGAAAGTATTTATTTTATGGAAAGTGTTAAGACCAAAGTTATCATGGTAAACTACCTTTTGCACACCGAAGGCCAAGTAAGAGCAATCAGTAAGCATTTAGTGATATCCTAGTAAATAATTGTTCCTAAGATTGTTAAGACTTCCCTCTGTGTTACAATTACTTACCTTTAAAAATATGTACTTCAAATAAAATTTTGAAACTGTTGTCATTGTTAAGAAGTTATTAAAAGAGCATTATGTTTCTCAGAACCTTATAAAATGTAGCTGTGTACCATAATCACTTCCTGAAAGAGTGGATAGGTTAAAAACATTTACACATTTTTGATGTGATTTAAAGAGATTCCAGTTGTATTGTAGTTTTTAATGTTTAACCAGAATCATCTTTATTGTAAATCCTATCTTATTCCACTGGGAGACAAAAAAGGAAAAAATAGTATAAATAATGTATAAATATTCTAAATTATTGTTATGTATAATTGATACCTTAAAATATGCCCAAAATTCTGGGAAATTCATATATTGCTTTTTGCAGATAGGTTTTGGTGATGCATAAAAAAGGACTATACTAATAAATGTCTCTTGAATTACGCATGGTGTAAGAAAATGAAAGCCTTTGGGTTATGAATCTTGGATTTAAAGAGGCAATCATCAAATATTTAAGATGAAAATGCAGTAACACATGCTAGCTGTCATGTGTAAGTTTGCTGAATGTTATGACAAGGTTTTTAAAACATTCATAGTTTAGTATTTTTATGAAAATATTCATTAATTCAAACAGACATTTATATCTGGCAATGTGCATTTTAATCGTGATTTCTGGCTTCATGAGAAAATCGGTAAAGCTATGAAAGAATGGATGAAATATATAGCAATCATGTTTAAATTATACATTATAAGGCATACATATCTGTATGTTGTCATATTGTGCATTAAATTTTATGCATAAATCACATCGTTATAATTCTGATGTCACCAAAAGGCACAAAATATGACAAACAGGAATAGACATGTAGATATTATCACATTCAATAATTCAATGAGCATCTGTTTTATGTAAATTAACTTTCTGTTAATAAACATTATTCTCATTTATTATACCACTTCTGTCTGATAATTAAAAAAGTCTTTTTTTCTTAAAAGTCATTATAAAATGTGAATAATACATTTGTTTAATAGCTATATAAACAATATTTTACTATCAGATTAGTTTTGAAAATGAAAGTATTATTGATTTCTGTAATAATTTTTATGCTATTGCTGCACTGCACTATTGAAGCTGTTGATTTTGTTTTTTGTAAGGAATTCCATGCATTTAAAGCAGTGTTTAAACTTTTTTAAGTAACTAATCTTAGTTTTTATAAAATCTGGTAATGTACAATTTGTAGAAAATATTCTTTGTAAATAAAGAGAAAATCTGAAAAGAATTTAACCAAGATTTTAAATACCTTCCTATATTCACAAGAATGGCAGTTTCATATCATTTGACTTAGGATAACATGCATATGTATTCATGAGTGTATAGAGTACTTTACTATATACACTGCACCTTTACACAACACACTGCCAATCAATATCTCCTGCAAGCAACATGACCTTAAGACTCTTCATAATGTACAAGTCAGGAGGCTGAACTAGGAATTTATATTCTAACCCTGATATGACAGCTTACTCTCTGAGCTTCTGAATGTCACCCACAGACTTTCGGGGTCTTAAATTTGTTATTTTTAGTACGTAGACATCAGTCAGACTACTTCAAATTGAAAATAGTAAACAATGGCTGAACATCCTTATGCATATCACAGAGTCCAAAGAGTGTAGAAAATTTATAGGGTTTCATCAGAGACAAAACAACATTTTTAAGCCAAGAATCTTTTGGCCTTTCTTCTTTATAGTTTTCTGAAAGCTTTGGGCTCAGGATCTCGTTTCTGGTTGCCAGATGGTTACAGTAGTTTTATTTCCCCATCCAGCAATATCCAAAGAGCCCACACTGTTTTATTCTTTTTCTTTTTTTAAAGAAGTTCTCCAAGAAGTCCCTGCAATAATTACTTCAAGTTTTATTTTTCAGAATTGTGTCATGTGGCCACACCTGAACCAAACACAGAATGTGGAAGGATATCACCATCTTTGTTGTGAATAAATTAAAGAAACCTCTGCCTTGAGATCACATATGTAGTAGGGTGAGCATTTCAACAAAATCAGTTCCCCAATAACTAGGAAGAAAGTCAAAGATTGTTTACTTACCACCAACAGTTTAAACTACACTAATTCAGATAATGGTCTAAAGATAAAAATATGTACAAAAATTGGAAAATAAAATATTCAAAAGACAAATATGTCCACTATCAACACTTTTTAAAAACATTTCTCCAAACACTAGTGAGAGCAATTAGACAAGAGAAAAAGATAAACAAGATATGGAAAGGAAGAGAAGTTTAATTATAATTATTCACAGACAACATAATCCTCTACATAAAGACACTAAAAACTCCAGTAAGACTACTACACCTAATAACCAGACTCAGTAACATAGTAGGATATATACCCAAGTCTCAAAAATCACTGCTGTTCCTGTATAACAACGAACTTGCTGAGAAGGAAATTAGGGAAATAATACCATCATAATAGCATCAAGAAAAATGAAATATTCTGGAATTTACCTAATCAAGGAAGAAAAAGATCTTTACATTGAAAACTGTAGTACTTTGGAAAAGGAGATTGAAGAGAATATCAGAAAATGGAAAGATATCCCATATTCCTAGATAGGTAGGACCAATATTGTTAAGTGGCCATATTCCCAAAACTGTGACTTAGATTTAATGCAATCCCAATAACAATACCAATAGCAATTCTTACAGAATGGATAAAGCAATCTTAAAATTCATTTAGAATCAGAAGAGAACCAGAATAGTGAAAGCAATTCTGTACAAGAAGGACAAGGCAGGGGACATCACAATCCCAGTCCTCAAGTTAAGCTACAAATCTGCAATTACAAAAACATCATGGTACAGTAATACTTTGGTTCACAAATGCCTCTGTTCATGAACTGAATCATTCATTTTCAGCAAAATTTAGGTTCAGTTCACAAATTTTGCCTAGGGTGACAAATATGACCACAGCTATCTTCCCCACATGAACATGAATGTAGCCATCTTCCCTGCTCTGACACATGGCGATGGCTTCCTTTAGCTGAGATGGCAGTTGCAGACAGACTGAGCACACTTGCTGTGAAGCTTTTATATTTGCTTTTACCATATTTAGTATTGTAGATTATTATTCAATGCATCATGACTCCAAAAAATCAGAGCAAGCATGGTGGTAAAAGGAAAGTACAGAGTGGTAATGAAAGTGGCAAGAATGTGCAGAGTAGTAATGAACATAACCAGAATGTACAGAGTAGCAAGGAAGATGACATGCACAGGGAAATAATGGTAAGAAGTAGCTCTGAGGAAAATAATCATTGAACTTAACAAGAGAATTGCAGAAAACCATGAGCATGGTATTTATGAGACTGATATGGCCTCAGAGTACAAGATAGTGAAGTCAACTATTTTGAAGAATAAGATGCTATGAAATGACCTGATGAGGTAAAAGGAGTAATAAAGTCAACCTGGCAGAGGACAAAAGTGCTGAAAGAGGTGGAAAAATATTAATGTGGTTGAATGAGAAACCTCTGGAAGGTGATAGCATAAGTAAAGCTTTGATCTATAAAAGAGTCAAGGAATTGCAATAGTTTATTGCAAGTAAACTCCTCTACAAGTGCAACAAATGATTGATTTAAAGCCAATAGAGGGTGATTTGATAAACTCTGCAAGAGAAGTGACATCCACAGTGTGATAAAATATGTTGACACTTCCAGTTTTGGTAAAGTCACTACAGAAGCCTATGAGAAAGAATTCGTGAAATTCATGAAGGCAGCAGTATATCACTCAACACATGTCCAATCGCAATGAAACAGTACTCTTCTAGAAGATGCCGGGTAGAACTTATATTATCCAGGAGGAAAAGGCACTGCCAGGGCACAGCCCATGAAGGATAGATTGACTTTTTGCTGTGTGTGAACACAAGCGGTGATCTGAGGATTAAGTCACTACTTGTGCATACAAGGAACAGAATGTGAACAAGGCCAGACTGCCTGTCATGTGGAGGACCAGTGCAAAACCTTGGATCACATACAGTTGTTCATGAATTGGCTGCATGAGACATTCACATCCACCATTAAGAAATATCTTTCAAGCCAGGTATGGTGGTGCACGCCTATAATCCCAGCACTTGGGAGACTGAGGCAGGAGGATTGTCACAAGTTAGAGACCAGCATGGGTTATAAAGTGAACTCAAGGCCAGCCTGAACTGCACAGCAAGACTCTGTCTCAAAAAGACAAAAAATACTATATATCTGTTTATCTATATGTATGTATGTATGTATGTATGTATGTATGTATGTATCTATCTATCTATCATCTACCTATCTATATTTCTGACAACTAGTTGCCTAAAAGTTACCATATTCTGATGGATAATGCCCTGGTACACCCTCTAGGCTTGTTAGGTCATATGAATGCTAAATATGACTTAATAAAGGTAAAAATTTCATCCCCTCCAATGCAACACCTCTTCTGCAGGCAAAGAATCAGCAAGTGATCTGCAGTTTCAAGATGTACACAAAAAAGCATTTCAGCAGATGTTTTAATGTTACTGAAGAAATGTCCTTGTTTCTAAAATAGTTCTGGAAGAAACATTTCAGTGTTCTCAACTGCATTAACTTTACTGACAAAATCTGAAAATATGTCATGTACCAGATCTTAAACTCATCCTGGAGGAAACTATGGACTAAATGTGTCACTGAATGTGGTTTTGAAGGTTCTGATGTATAAGTAGTGGAGGAGATTGTGTCCATGGGCAAGAGTATGGATCTGGGCATCCTTCCTGTAGACATAGTGGAGCTTGTTGAGGAATGTAAGGAGGATCTGATGGTAGAAGAACTTGCTGAACTCCAGAGTGAGCAGCAGTAGGCTCTTATGAAGGAGCACTTCTTTGAGGAAGAAGATGTGTAGGAGGTTAGCAGTGGTGTGATAAAATCCATTATGGAAAAATGGAATGAGTGACAGTTTTTCTTTGAGAAGCATCATCTCAACATAACTGCAATGAACAAAGTGTTGAATCTGATGAATAATAATATGGCCTTTCATTTCTGGAGGGTTATGCAACACAGAAAACAAGTGATATGAGATAGAATTTGTTTGTTAAATTTGACCTTGAAGCTAAGAGACAGAGAAGAGAGTAAATCCCTGAAGATCTCCCATCCTCCACACCGGATGTTGCCTCAAGCAGGGTTTTCTCCCTCTTCATACAAAGAACCATACTGTAATTTGTTTCATATTTCTGTGATTAAAAATACATATGGTTGAGCATGGATTACTCTTATATACATTAAACCTTATGAGAAAATTTGATTTGGTTCATGATCAAAATTGATTTGTGACCACATTTGTACAGGTCAGAATGTAGTAATCTTACATTAAACCTTATGGGGAAATTTGATTCGATTCACAATCAATTTGGTTCACAATCAGAATCATAGAATAAATTAAGTTCGTGAACTGAGGTGCACTGTATTGCCAAAAAACAGAAACAACAAAACACAACAAAAAACTAACAAAAAACCCAAACTTTTGGATCAAAGGAACAGAAGAGAAACAACTTTAGGTGCAGTCAGTAATATTACCTTTACACAAGCGGCCAATCCTTTCACTGGAGGAAAGATACACTCTATCAAATGGTACTGGGGAAAGTGGCTATTCATGTGCATGTTCCTAAGGTTCAGTTTAGACACATATCTCTCACCATACACTAAGTTAAAATCGGAATGGATCGAAGATCAATCTTAGAACAAGAACACTTAATTTTCTGGAAGACAAAATAGGCAAAACTCTCAAAGGCAAAGGTGTAAACAAAACGTTCTGAATAAAATTCAAGTTGCACAAGAAATAATGCCAAGAATAAACAGATGGAATCTTATTAAATTCTTTTCCACTTCAAATGTAACCACTAACAAAGTGAAGAGACAACCTACAGAATAGGAAAAAAATCTTGCCAACTACTCTCAGACAAAGGACTAATATCTAGAACATATAAAGAACTCAAAAAATTTAGACCTCCAATTTAAAGACCCAATTAAAAAATAGACATTTGAAATGAATACATGCTTTTCAGATGAAGAACTACAAAGGGCCAATAAATACACAGAAAAATGTTCAACATTACTATCCAATCATGAAATGCAAATTAAAACAAAATTAAGATTCTGTCTTTCCCCAGAAAGAATAACTACCATGAAATCAGTCAATAAAAAGTACTGGCATGACTATAGAGAGAAAGGAACTCTTCTTCACTGTTGGTGGGATTGTAAACTGAGAGAATCACTATGGAAATCAGAGTGACAATTCCTCAAAAAATTAAAAATAGAAACATTATTTAATCCGTTTCTCTTTTTTGGTATCTTTCCCAAAGTTTTAAAGACATGATACTACTGTGATGTTTACAGCAGCTCAATCCTAATAACTAAATCTTGGAATCAGCCTATGTACCCATTGACAGATAAATGGATAAAAAAAATGTGGTATCTATACACAGTGACATGCTACTGTTTAAGAAAGATAACTTGAGCCATTCATCGGAAAATAGATGTACCCTGAGACCGTTGTGTTAAGTGGAGTAAATCAGGCACAGAAACTTTTACATCATATGATTTCCATTATGTGAAAAATTTAATAGAGGAAAAAAAGGAAGAAACAATTGTATTCTAAGTAGATTTCTGTTATCACCTTCTTCTTTCACTGTAATACGGGGTGAGAACTCACTTTGTAGAATTTACATTTATTTGGATATAGTAAGTCTTTATTGTTTTTAGCATAGTCTATTTTTAAAGACACATAAGTAAATTCTCAGAATAGGAAAATCTATGAAGATAGAGAGTAACTCAGTGGCTACCTAGATTTATAGAGGATGGACTGGGAAAAGATGACTAGTACATAGAGTGTTTTTATTTTGGATAGCAAAAATGACCTAAGTTTTATTGTCGTTGTGGTTGTACAACTATGTTTATGTAGTGAGTTCTATTGAATCTTACTTTTTAAGTTTATAAATTGTGCAATATAAAGGTTCTTGGTTTAATAAAATTGTTTTATTTAAAAAAAGGTTCAGTTTGCATGTTTTTTCTACAGTCTATCACAGGGTACTAATAAAATTGGGTACATTGTGTTAACCTTTTTTTGCTGTCATAAAATGCTGGAGAAAAACTATTTAAAAAATGAAAGATTTATTTTGGCTCACAATTTCAGAGGATTCATTCCATGAGTACTTGACTCAGTTGATTTTGCATCTGTGGTAAAAGAGAGCTACATAGCAGACAGGGTTTGGCAGAGAACACCTGTGCAACTCAGGGGAGCCAAAACAGAGACAGAGACAGGGATAGAGAGATAGAGACAGAGAGACAAAGAAGGCAAGAAAGAGAGGAAACAAGAGTAGGCACCAGGTACAAGTTATCATCCCCCAGGTCAGTCACTCCCTTCTGACTGAGCACTATCTTCAAGTTGGCCCCAATGTTTAAGTTTCAGTCACCTCCATATAATGCTAGCAAGTTATACATCCATTAATAATTAATCCAGTGATAAAAGTAGGGTCCTCATGATCAAAGCATTTCTCAAAAGCTGGCAAACAAACCTTCAGTACATGAATTTTGGTGGGAACTTTCAAACGCAAATCATAATAACAGTGAAACAATTCACATGTGAACATGTGAATTAAAAGCAACAATAGCCTCATCAGACATGACAAATAAATATCTGTAGAAGTTGCATGTGGTAGTACTGGAATATAGGAAAAAGTTAAATTCACAGGTAAAGAATTTAGTAAATTAACAAGATTTCAAGGGCATCTGATTTATTGATTAAATTTTTAATAAAGTAAAGAGGTGATGTAAAAGTGGACAACTATTAGAGAAGAGGAAAGGAACAGGTGGAAAGAAGGACAGAGAGATAATAGAGGGGCATGTTACATGCATGTATGAATATGCTAAAATAAATATACATTAAATTTTATAGCTAATATTCACTAATAGAAATTTCTTGGATAAAACATGATTTAACTAAATAAATGCCTAAAAATAAAACTGAAAATTCATTGAGTTTATTGATTTTTCACCTTAAGAAGCTATTCTTTACAGAAATCCAAAAGTAAAGTTAGAAAAATTTTAACTATCCGGAGGACAGTAAATGTAAATATAATGAATGGACTTATAATATCAATTTCCAAGAACACCAGATATCAGAATGTGTAACTCTGGGGAAATGTTTTCTGAATTCTATAAAATATTTGATGCTTGGTAAGTTTATATTTATATTTCACTTTGTGCCGGAATTAATGAAAAGCATGAAGATTAATACAATAAAAATATGTCAGTGTAACATTAAAGGTATAATTTAACATCAATTTACTTTATAAAACTGAATACTTCTACTTTTAAGAACCTATTTCATAAGAAATTAGTAACTTTCAGGTATTGATGTCTGAAATAAAGATGGTTGGGGAATGAGGGATTTATTGACTAAAAGATTAAAGTTAGTCATTAATTGCTTTGTAATGTGATAAATAATCAACAGTGAGGCTCATTCAGAAGATAATTATTTTAGATGGCAAATCTCCCCTTAGCCATAACTGGAGAACTTCAGTAGCAATTGAATTAATAATATTTTTAAATCTTGGAGCTGTTTTCAATGTCATTAACAGTTTCTTTACATTAAATGCCTTCTTTATGAAAAATGCACTAAAATATTTGAACTTTATTTTGAACATTTTTAAAGTGTGAACTTCATGTATTCTTCCCAGGTATAGAAAAATTTATACAAAAATCCTGTTGACATAATCCACTGGCATTTCATATTGGCATATACAAATCGGGGAATCACTTGACAACATTTTGGGTGATTAAAAGCAGAATAAAGTTGATAAACAAGACAAAATATTTTTAAAAATCACTCTTACAAAATAGGATGAAGTAAATGCTGTGTGAAATAAATGATTCCTGAAACCACAGCATAGTTAGATTGTACTTGTAATGGACTTTGAAGCATTTGTAGTAAAATGAGGAAAACTGAACATCACCTTGTACATGTACTAGTTCTAAGTTATAAACTTTTCCTAATTTTTACCTAAAAATATATCCTACCTACTTTATGGAAGTTAAAATACCTATCTTTGATGAATGATTATTTAGGCTAATAATCTTGCTAATCAAATTAAATATTGCATATAATGGTCTCTGAATTTATTTTACATTAGTTAAATTCTTGTTCCTGCAATTCGAAAGTCTTGAAAAAACTGATGTAAACCAAGAACTCTAGGAACAGAATTTAAGAAATTCATTTTAATTGAAATAATGAATCTACTCTGAACAAATAAGAAATGAGAAGTTTTACTGTATTTTTATATCCTGCCCTCCCTTTTCATAATTCTTAGTTCTAGTGATATAGGAGAAATACAACTCAAAATATGCTAGATGTCAGACATACCAAATTTATGTCCCTCCGAATCAAACAGTGAATTTTAAGGAGCAAGGGAGGTTAAAAGTAGACAAGATTCATTGATAGGTAGCTCCTGAGAAACAGGTGGGATCCCCAAAGGGTGTTATCACTAACATAATTTCTCTAAGAATGTTTTATAGGGCAAAATCATGATGTGTAAAAAATAGCAAGGTGAGTACAGTGTTGGTCAAACAATAATCAAGCAATAAGATTAAAAGTCTAGCTACTTAGCTAATATTGATCCAATATGGAAGTGGGTCATGTAGCAAGGGTATATGGAAAGGCATTTTGGGGAAGGGATGAATCTAGACACTGTGGTCATTCACCTGGGTGATTGATGTCAACCTTAACTTTATTGGACCAGGTAATACCAATTATAGTATAATCTCAAATTATTGCTTATCTTTTAGGGAGGCATATAGGTCTGGCCACTGCATCTTTATCTTGAGGCCTGGTCTTCAGATGCACCTCCAACCACAACTCTGATGTCTTCAGATTTTTATGATGGTTTCCTTGAGAACCCAGTTCCTCTCTCAGTGTATATTAATTTCTATCTAACATCTGCTTAATAATAATAGTAGATTATTCTTCTACATAATATAAACAAGGGATGTGTGTGCAAGCATGTATAAAAATTTTGTGAGCAGAAATATATAGATATGAGGAAGAAAATACAAAGTAAATGTAAAAGACCTAGTTTCTGAAACTCATGTCTGGCAGCCCACCATGTGCCAGCAGTGGCTCTACCGGCTGGGAGAAACAGGAAGGACACCCCCTGCCCCGCCGATACCAAAAGGGAAAATAGGAAAGAAGAAAGGAGTAATCAGTTCAAAAATGAGAAAGCCCGGCAAACCAGGCATTAAATTCTAAATCTTCAACTCCATCCTCACACTCACAAAGCAAGTGAGTGATGAGCCATGAGGTTATGGGTTCCCTGACCCTACAATCAATCTTATTGCTTCGTAAAAGTTGTTCTCAGTGGCTGTGTTCTGATACTGTGGCTTCTCTGGTGGGAGTTGCATGTTGCTAGATTTTGTTTGCTTGTTTGTTTGTTCATTCTGTTTTTGTTTGGTTTTGGTTTTGGTTTTGCTTTTTTTGTTTTCTGAATACTGTACTGCGGCTTCGCTTGCATAGCTCCAGTATATGGCATCCTGTTAACGTCTCTGGTGGAGTTGAAGATTTAGAATTTAATGTCTGCCTTCTTGGACTTTTTTCTTATTTTTGAGCTGATTAATCCTATCTTCTTGCCAATTTTCCCTTTTGGTATGGGAATGTATATCCTATCCATTTTCCACCTTTGTATATTTGAAGTAGATAATTTTATAGGCTCACAAATGCAAGGAATTCGAAGAACTTGAGAAGCATCGGTGATATAATGTCCTTAAATATTTTGTAGAATTCAGCCGTTAATCCATCAGTTTCTGAGCTTTTTTTAGTTGGTAGATTCTTTATAACTGTATCTATTTCCCTGCTTGTTATTGGGTTGTTAAGCATATTTATCTCTTCTTGGGTTTTGATAATTTGTGTGAGTCTAGGAATCTATTTTTTCAAAAATTGCCAATTTGTTGGAATGCAACTTTTCAAACTGGTTACTATCTTCTGGGGTGATGTCTGTAAGATTTACTTTTTTTGTGTAGTCATTACCCACAATTATTAGACTTAGATTTCAATTTAATTGAATTCTACGTTTACCACATGCATTTGTAAATGAATTATCTTTTTCTAACTGAAAAAGATCTTTTGTGATTCACTAGCTTTTTATTTATTTACTTATTTTATTTCATGCTTTATGCACTGGGACCTCAGTCGTTATGTATTTGAGAATGTCTGTCCACTGCTTTCAGACTTGAAGGGCAATATGCTAGGGCATAGTTCTCTGTTTCACACTTGGCTCAGAATATTGTAGATATCTTGAGATGATGTGGATGTTGCTCTTCTGCCTTGTGGAATTCTCTGAAATCTAATGCAGAGACATCTGATATCAGGTTCATATTTCCTTCTTAGGAATGATTTCATCTTACTGCTTGGATGGCTACAAACTATTCTTGAATTTTAATTGCATGAAAAGATATACCTTGATAAAATTACCCTGTATCATTTTTTATTAGGTTAGATCCACTCCTAAGTATTGATTCAAATTTTTGTTCATTTAAAAATTTTATTTCAACCGGGCGTGGTGGCGCACGTCTTTAATCTCAGTACTTGGGAGGCTGAGGTAGGAGGAGAGTTGTGAGTTCGAGGCCGGCTTGGGCTACAACGAGAGCACAAAACCGGTCTGAGCTACATAGTGCGACCCTGCCTCAAAAAACTAGGGCCAGGAGTTTGACTCAGTGGCTTAAGTGCCTGCCCTGGCGGGTGCGAGGTTGTGAGTTTGATCCCCAGTGTCGCAAAAAAATAAAAAAATGTCTTTCAGTTTACATTAAATAAATATTTTAAATTTTATGTGTTTACTTATTCGGAGATATCTTGTATACATGTGTTGAATTTTCTTTTGCTATCGTCTATATATGTAATCTCTTTATAATTATTTTCTCTATGAAGACTGCATGGAAAAACTGTATTAGGAAAGTTTTCTGTACTTATTTTAGGCCAGTCTTTCTAACTATGTACTGGATATTGTTATTTGCTTACTTATTAGCTTCCAGTAGCCTACAACTGTCCTTGGATACATCCAGAATTCTGAGCACAAAACTCAGCATCTCATTTTCCAGTGTCATAATCTTTTCCACAAGATGTCTATACAGGTTCCACTGGTCTTGCTTTAGTTCTGAAAATGTAATATTTTCAGTGTACTAGTGGTAAACCTATGAAACATGACCCACAACAGCAGGCACTCAGGACCCTCTCTTTGATGATATCACAAGCAGCATGAGTTGTTTTCTCAAAACTAAGACCTCAATATTAAGGCTTACTTGCAGTGTTGGCACTGTGCAATAACTGAGTTTTGGGTTGCAGTTTTGGCTCTCTGTCTTTAAAAGCTTCTCCATCACTTCTAGTGATTTTACTTCTGATCGGCTTTGATTGAATTGATGTTTTTAGAAAAAAAATCGTGTGACTATAACGTGTCAACTGACTTGCGAATTATGTAAGTTAGAGATTGAGACATCTATTAGAAGAATGTGAGATATATGTAAGAAATGTAATTAGCCATTAAAAAAGGAAGCAATAAGAGTTAAAAAGTGGACTAATATACATTAATGAGAAAAAAATATCAGGGACCTCCCTGTCAGAATTTATCAGTGTACACCTCCTGATCAAATTCTTTCAGTAATTATATCCCTTGTTCATATTCTTTACCTATTGCTCACTTAGCTACATTGGACTAAAATGAAAGGCATTTGCCTTTATCACAACATAAATATCCACCAGTTCCTCAATTAAATATCTCAAATTTCCTTGCTTTTATCCCATTGCCATAACATTGGTTAAGATACTTCAGATTCTTTATTTCTATTTCACTCTCTTACTTAAGCACCTCATTATTTCCCGGGTACTATTTCAATAAACTTATAAGAATTTTACTAACTTCAACTCTTATTATTCCTCAAGTCTTCTATATTGTCTCCTTTTCAGACTTTGCATTGTACTATTTTGGTAGTTTTGCTTCTGTTCAAAATTATCTTGTGCCCTTTGAATGTACTGAGGAAAACATCCAATAATCCTTAGGAGCTATTTCTTATAAATTGTCTTGGTTATATTGCTTACTTATATCTCTACCTTCAGTTCTTGTCCCTCTCTCTTTTATACTCTGTAGTTTACACTCAACTTATTTCTGGACCTTCAACTGTTGTATGATCATTTTTATTTAGTTTCTTAATATTTATAGTTAATCATTAAACAATCTTCTTTTGCTTTTAAACAATACATTTTATTTTGTGAAATTTTATTTTGAAATATGATTTCAAAAATGAAATATAACAAGCATGTTTGTATACTTCAGTATTAGCTATTGCCTACAATTTCATCATAATTTTCCTGTGTTATTTTAACAAAGACAGTACATGACACATAAAAATGGTGCTCCTTTTGTGCCAGCATCCTGCCTCTCAAATTCTCTGTCCCTTTCTGGTCTTTCCTTCCTCCTGGAAATATGTATTTGATCACTAACTTGGTGTACAACCTTCCAAGTTTTTAAATGTACTTATGTGCATTGTGTGTCTACAGACAGGTAACAGCATTGCTTTGTTTTTTAAAAGTAGAAAAATGTTATCTAATTATACAAAAACTTAATATGATTTATTAAATCAAAATATATTTTTCAGATTTATTGATTATATCTTGTATCTCTTTACTATTCTTTTATTTTTCTGTAAAAAATCTCTTAAAAATCAGAGGGATTGTATTTAAATCTGAAATTTGAATTATTGTTTTAGTAAGATAACTTTGATTACTCAGGCTCATAACAGTATGCTATTAAGCAAATTGCTATTTTAAAAGATTTTCCTTAGATTTTCTGAAAAGGTGGCTTAGAATTAACTTTCATGCAAGTAAAGATTTCAAAGTATGTAAATAGAGACCAAGCTCTAGAAGTTTGGATAAACTATTTAATTTAATAGGTAAATGAATTACAGTAACCCTTTATTTTGCCTTATTTAATTGTGTTCAATTAAAAATCTGCTAGGATGTATGTGCAAAGAAATAAAAAAATATGTATACAATTGAATAGCCTACTTGTGAATGCACACACACATACATACACACATGCTAAGTTTGTATATTATTTCAGCACTAGAAAAAATGTGAGTGCAAGTCATAACTAATTAAAAATGAAACTCCCCAAAGAAATATGTACAATATTAAATTCTAGTTTTCATAAGTGTAATGAAAATTAAATAACTAAATTAGTATATATACTGGAGAGTTCATCTATCCATCAAAATAATTGTTTTTCTTTCCCTTTATTACTATACTAATCAGTCTGCAGTAAGTAACTGACCCACCACCAGTAAAATGTATAAATGGAATGTTTTAATTTAGCAAAAGTGAACTTGATGGGGATTTATGCTAATTCGGTGTTCCTCATCTTGTCAAACCAACATTAATATTTAGGGAAACTTTGGTAAATAGAAACAGTATTAGTTGTTATGTTCACAGGATTTTTAAATAGTTTTCAATATACATTTATTCAAACAATGTAAGAGACTCTTTACTTCTTTCTACTTACTTGCTAAGAACTCTATTGCCAGAATCATATCTTCTACTTTTAGGCTCTGCTCTCCTCAGATGTTGGCTATCTCTTGCTCATTGCGGAGATGTGCTGTGTTTATGATTTTATACCTCATAGTTATGGATTCATCTCTCTTTTTTTATCTAATACCCTACACAGAGTTTCTCAAGTTTAACACTACTTAAATTTTGTATCTGGATGATAGTTTGTGTTAGAGAGGTATGCAGAGAAGTGGCTCTCCTTGGCATTGTAAGATGCCTAACAGATATGATCTATCCACCGAATATCAGGAGTGGGGGAGACAACTTGAGTGGGTTCCCTCCAGTGCAGAACAATTGCTGCAACTTTGATTATATTGAGACTTATTTCCTTATGTTGATATATACAGAGCTGACTATGGTGTTTCCTTCTCTCTTCAATTGGCTCTAAGCATTGCAAATAAAGCTGGCTGAGGTACTGGTATGTAATCTCTAAAGCCTTCTGACAGTGTCCTGTTTCCTCCCATAATGACCTCTGTAAAATATATAGGCACAGCGGGATGGGATGGCAGAGCCAGTGAGCTCCAGGAATGTCAACTGGGTATGAGCCTCCAGAAAGAGGCTGTGAGTCCCCAGGGCATAAAACTTTACGTATCAGAAGCAGGTATTGGTATGTAGTCTTTAAAGCTGTCAGACAGTGTCCTGTTTCTTCCCATAGTGACCTTTGTAAAATATATAAAGCATAGCAGGATGGCAGAGGCAGTGATCTCCAGGAATGTCAACTGGGTATGAGCCTAGAGAAAGAGGTTGTGAGTTCCCATGGCATAAAGTTTGCATATCAGAAACTGAAGCAGCAGCCTCCTAAAACAAAGGGGAGGAAGTGTGTAAAAAGGGCAGGTAGTGACTATTGTTAATCTATCATCTGGATTTGAGTCCTGTATTGTTTTCATTGAGCTGTTTAGTTTGGTCTTATTCTATTTTGGTTTACCTAATTTTATTATACTTGATGGCATAGACAGCTATTTCAAAAATAACAAAACACATTATGGTAGCCATTATTGATATCTGATCACCTTGTTTTGAAACCCTATATTGCTTTCATTGTTTTGTTTTGAGTGATTTTATCCTATTTTGGTTTGTTTGATTGGATTATGACTGATGATACAAGCAACTGCTTAGAAGATAACATGAGGCATTATAGTAATCAGTGTTGTTTTACTATGTATTGCTTCCATTGTTTTGTTTTTCATTGGTTTTATCCTGTACTATTTTGTTTGATTGTATTGTGCCTGATGGTATGGGCAGTTATTTTGAAGATAACAAAAGGTATTACAAGGAGAAAGGAGGAAAGAAGGAAGGAATAAGGAAAAAGACATAAATTTGTATATAGGTATACATAAGAAAGTTAAAATGACTATACTACTAAATGCATTAGGTATTGAAAAGGAACAGTTAATATTCATATGATTAGATCAATTTTACATGTCTATATCTGTTAATCTAAACAATCCCTTTGAAGGTAATGATATGCAATATTACAATCACTGTCAAATTCCAATCATCTCACTTTGTAAACCTATCATGCTTTTGTATTGGATTTGTTGCTGTTGTTTGTCTCTTTTGCTTTTTGTTTTTCTTTTCTGTGTCCATTTCTTCTTAAATAAAAAAAAAGAAAAACAAATCACTTGCTGTCTTGATTGGGTTGTGCAAATTGATCCCTCTGCATATCTTTATCTCTGCATTTTGCAGATATCTTTCTCACTACCTTGCCAGCCAGCTCAAGTTACTCATGTAATATCCGCCATCCTCACTGTTACTCACCCTCAAGCCACCCACTTTCTTCCCAAGATAATAAATTCTGGGAGAGGCCTAGGATCAAGGCCTTTGTCTGCATGTCCTCACGAGGATTGGACTTAGGACTCCTTGGCTGCCCTTAACTTTGAATATGTCTCGGTGTCTTTACTCTCACCGTGGGTTGCATTGCAGATGGTAGATTGGAATTAACTTGCTGGGATTCCAATAACATCTTATGGAATTATAAATATAACTTCTTGGATTGTGAGGAAGACTAGAGAAAAGATTACAGTACTTGGACTACCGTACTCAGTATTTGGGACTACAATAAAGAGTACCTCCTCACCTCCAGTCATAACCAAAAACTATGTCTACAGACATTGCCAAATGATCCCTGCAGAAGAAATGAATGTCAGCATTATCCAAATTGAGAGCTGTTCCCTATATAATACTACCACCTTCTACTGTCATTTACTGAATCTTAAATATTTGGGTAAAATTTATACTTGTGAAACATTTAAATCTGATCTCTAAGGTTAGGTTGGTTCTAATTATTATATGTTAAATATGTATGCAGAAGTTATTATTTAGTTTCATATTTTCCTTGAATTAAAAAACAAAGGTCAGGTATATTTTTCTATTCCTGAGTCTCCCTTCTAAGAAGTATTTTAATCTTTTTTAACTATTTCTTTTGATATTTCCCTCCATATTTCTAAAATCAGAAGCTGGGAGCTGTATAGGATAAAACTACAAGCATATGACAATGCATTATCAAAAATAGTGGAGCGATGGAAACACAAATATTTGAGTCTGAAAAGCCAGTGTAATTTTATGCTGTGATATACTAAAAGACAAAATAACCTACATAAGATCTAGAAAACATGATATAATTATTTTAAAAATATTTTTTGAGAGAAAGGTAAATATACATCAGCATATTTGCAAAGTGCTTTCTGTATGCAGGTTGAAATATCATTTGGCTGAGAGTTGGAGAGTTTGGGATTTCAAATGTAAAAACAAACCCTCTGACTGAAGCAAGTAGACTTCTTAGGCAGTGAAATGTGCAGCATAGCTTAAAGATCTTGAGTGTGACTCATTTCTCACTCAAGCCTATTGTTTCACAAGATGAACAGAGATCAAAGCCAAAAGTTAAATGATCTGATTTATCAAATGTATAAAGTATATGTAGAAAAGTTATTTCACCATAGGATTGACCAAAACAAAGTGATTGGATTTCTATTAAGTTTTCGGGCAATTAGAATGCCACAGATACTGCAAACCTGATTTACAGAAGATGTGATCAGATCACCTCTGAAGGATCTCCCAAACTATAGAAATACAGAGTGCTTTAAAAAAGTCAGTATCCATAATGTTAACCACAGTCCAGCTGCCAATAGACCAAAAAAGAAACTTTTTCCTTTGATAAGGAATAGTGTTTCTATTAATCACATCTGGTAAGAATGAAAAATTATGGTCAAGTACCTCATTCTTCTCAGTCTTCCATTTGATAAATAAAAAATTTAATTTCTACTATCTATGTCTACTTTACACTGTATAATGGGTATACAGACTGGTCACTTGTATTTTACTTATTGAACATTGGTTAATAAGAATCCCTGTTTAGACTTAATAGAGACCATTTGCTTTACACCAAAAAATGTTTTTGCTTTTGTTTTTGTTTTTGTTTTTTGTACTGAGAATTGAATTCAGGATCTCATGCTTGCCAGGCAGAAAGAAGTGTGTGTTAGGTACACACCAATAAAGCAAAATTAGAAGTTTTTTTCTCCCCCCAAAAAAGAGTGTGTCCAGCTGTAGCAAATGCTCCAA
Source organism: Dasyprocta punctata (assembly GCA_004363535.1). Lineage (NCBI taxonomy): Eukaryota > Metazoa > Chordata > Mammalia > Rodentia > Dasyproctidae > Dasyprocta > Dasyprocta punctata. Next base: position 116,077 of record RJWM01000423.1, on the reverse strand, counting down.
AGAGCAACTAGAAGATATCCAGTTATTTATCTATTATGCCTAATACTCATATTTTTTATTTTAAAATTTTCAAATGTTAGCAGGGTAGTTGGCTTGGACAAGAAAATGTGAGTTTGAAGTCAGACTACACAGCTAGTCTATGTCTCAGGGAAAAAAGTGAGTTACAACCTCAGCTTCTCTTTCAATTATATCTGACCATGTGATTAATGTTGTTGGGATAGGAGCAGAAGTGATGTGTGCAATTTTGTGATGATGCTTTTAGAGAAGTCTGCCCTTCCTGCTTCTTCCCCTAGTCCCCACTGCCTGGGATATAGATGAAGTAGCCAACCATGATGTGCAAAGTAGATGAGGGCAACTCATCACGGAAAGCAGAGTACTAGGTTCCAGGAACAATAGACTTTGCCAATGTTGTTAACAAGTGACCATATTAATTCTGACTTTTATATGAGAGAAATTGCACTTCTATGTTGCATAAATCATTGTTAATTTTTTCTCTGTCACACACAGTTGAATTTTTGTTCTCCATAACTGGAAATGTAAAAGAAAAGCAATTCTGGGAAATGAAGTTCAGCTTAGCCCAGTTTACAGATCACAAATCCACAGCAGCAGATTAAGGAAAGTTGAAGTTAAAATTTGTTATCCTTGAGTTATGGTGAAGTACTGTGATTCTCTGAATTTCTCGATCAAATTTTTTCCTTTTTCCTGTTATCTCTAAAACACAGTAGGCTGACCACCACACAATGCATCATGCAGTCTTCCTTACATTCTAAATTTGGCTGAGGTTTGACCATAAGGATGTTCTGGCATGACAAATGAGTTTGCCATAAGTCATTTTAGGAATATCATTTTACTCTGTCTCCTCCCTGGCTGGGATCCCTTCAGTGACTGAGTTTCACAAATGGCCACAGCTTTTCAAGTATATCCTTCAAGTTTAGGGTAGTTAACAATCTACTGTTTCTGATTCCTGGGTGTTGGTCCTCTTTACCATGCTCTTAAATGCATAATCCTTTCCATAAGTTAGTGTTAATTAAATCAATTATTAAAAATCAGAACTTCATTTTCTTTTACTTTGCCATCTATTTTTGTTTATTTTCAGTATTTTATTGGTTTTTTTGTAGGATTTGAAAATAAATGCATGTTCTAGAAATTCTGTTTATTCATTTTCAAAAATCTTCTTTAGTAGTAAAATGAGAACTTTTGGGCAGTTCTTTATTTGAGATTTATAGTGTATTTTCCCCTTTTCTATTAAAATAAGTATCAATAATTTTTGTCTATAATTTTATACTGATGCCAATTTTAAAACTGGAAAAATTTATTATATTCTCATAGAATTTCAAGTTGCTTCTTCTTAAGCATCTGTGTTCTTTTCTCATTAAATGTGACATCTTAATTGACACTCCACACACATTGTGCAGAAATTTCACTTTGTGTATTTTTATTCACTAGTATGCTTCCTTAGCTCTATTAATTTTTTCTTTTATCTATCTGTTTATGCTGAAGAACTCCCATGATTTGAATTTTCTTTGGTAGAGACTTTACAATAGATCTTCTTTTTCCATACCCTTAATGCATAATTAGTCCTTTCTGAATCTTGAGCAATCTTCAATCTATAAATCAATGAATAAATAGGACAGAAGAGCTATTTCCTAATTTTAGCATTTTTTAGGATAGAATGTCTATGCATTTTGTCTTTATATCTTTCAGCATTTGGTAGACTGCTTAATTTATTAGGTTCTCTGTGAAAGGTATATTTGGTAAAGCAGAGATCAGAGATTTTAAAAAAGATCACAAAAATCCCTTGAAACCTAAAAGCAAGGAAGAAACTACAGTGATTTCCTGAAATGTTACAAAATATGTTCTCTGGTGTATGTGACTTGTATTATAGTTGATCTATTTGGGGTTTCTCTTTGCTTCTCTTTACTGTGCTCAAAGGCAGCTTCCAAACTTTAGATTATTAAATGTTTTGGAGAAATTGACCTCTACCTAATCAATTCCAGTGTGAAGAGAAAGATTTTGAGTAATTTGGGCATTTTTCTTTAGAGTGAAAGACATGACTACTGTTTGTAACTTGAGTCCTAACTGGAAAGATATCTTTCCACTTCACCAAATCTTCCGTTTTGCTCTGTTCCTATCAGTATTGAAAACATTTAAACTCTTTTGAGTTTAATGAGAATTACTGAATTAATTTGGCTTCACTCACTAAACTGACAAAATCTATGTTGCTTTTTTGCCATGTTTTTTCTTTGATGAATACAACTCATCTGTTCTGTTCCCTGTCAAAAGATCAGTGTATTTTCTCCATTATTAAAATCTAGATTATGGAAATCCTTTGATCATCTTCAGTTATTAAAGTCTACTGGCATAATTATTCCCTTTTATTTCCAAATACTGAGAAAAGAACAATAACAACTTTAAATAGTGGTAGTAAGAGGAAAATACAGAGGCAAAATGATGTGATTATAGAAAGTAATAAGACAGATTAAAATTTAAAAAGAATGTTTAGGAAAATAAATTTATCAAAAGCAGATTATCAAGAATAGGAGAGAAATAATTCTTAAGGATATTTGGGCTGCTATTACCAGTATGAAAGAAAGATCAATGTTAGATAAGTACCAAAAAGCCAAATCTCATTTCTTTTTCTAATAATGCTGAAAAATAATAGTCACTCATCACATAATTAAATGAAATTAGGATCTGAGGATTTAGCTCAGCAGTGTAAGCACCTACCTGTCAAGTGCAAGGTCATGAGTTTGATCCCCAGTACCACACACACACACACAAGATAAATAAATACATAAATGAAATTAGTAAGGATAGACACAAAGCACCCAATTTCAAAGAATGTCGTCTATTGATTAGTGTTCATAATAGAATGTTGATAGTTAAAAGGAATTTTTAATACATGATTTGTTATATAAACATATGTGTAGTTTTGTCTTTTTAAAATGAAATATGCTGTTAGTAGACTTAATTCATTTTGCAATTGTACTTTATAGTTAACATGTAGCTTGTGTTACATAGATTAATATTGCATAAATTTTAAAAATCCAGTACTAGTCATCAGTTGCACATAAAGTCATCTTTATATCCTAGTAAGGACATGCTATTAACTTATGTACACAATGTCTGCATAAGACATCTCAATAGGATGAACAAAATATAAACATGTGCTTATCTGGAGATCAAATATGAAATCTATCATAACTCTGATGGGTAGTGACCTTTCTTTGATTTTTTTGAATAACTTTGAAATTAAATTGAAAGTATAGGTAAAGAAACTGTAGCACAAGTGTCTCAGCTACTTTTCTCACTGCTGAGATAAAATACCAAGCACCTATGTTAAAGGAAGAAAGATTTATTGTAGCTCACAATTTGTCGAGATTCAGTCCCTAGTTGGCAGACTCCAATGCAGTCTGACATGGCAGAGAGGCATTAAAGAGGAGAAACAGTTCATGGTAGGCAGAAGGCATTTAAGCAGTGAAATAGTAAAGCAACAGGCAATGAAAGAAGTCCTCTTTCTGTCTCTTATGCTCTGTTTAGGTTACATGCCCTAGGCTAAGTAGCAGTCATACCCAGGGTGGACTTTCCCATTATTTACACCCATAACTATGCCAAACCAATCAGTGGACTGATCTAGCAATCACACATCCTTCATCCCAGCATCATACACTTAATCTGAGAATCATACACTCTAGGTTCAGCAACCTCTGAAAAGCCCCACCTATGGCCTCATGAGGCTTTGGGAGGACATCTAGACACAAGCCATAACAAGTCATTTCCAAACACAGTATTGTAATAAAACTCCAATTCTAATTTGCTGTCAAGAAATGATGGCAAACATTAGTTGAAACCACTAATAAATATCTTATTTGCCTTTCTAGTTACTTCAAAGTAAAACTGACCTGAAGTTTCTGTAAGACATACTAGTTTCACTTGGCATATAGTACTTAGCCAACCTTGTACCTAATGGTTTATTCAGCACCCAAGTCCTAATTAATGATCAGAATATACTTAAAAAGCCTCACTATTTTGCTTCTTCACTGTTACTATTTTCACTTGTAGAAGAAAAACTGTAATAACAGGAAAGTCAGATTGGTAGAAACTCAGTTAATATTTTTATCAATTTAATAATTTCATGTTTCTCTCACCTTTAGCAATGTCCTTGCCACCTCTAATGTGCTTCTAACTCTTGATTTTTCTCTGAAAGTCTTTTCAGGAGGATCTTTACCATCCTAGTTCTAGCACACTTAGCTTCATACCATTCTTATCATTTAAATCATTTTCACCAATCTTGGCTTTACCTTCACACTTGTGTTACTGGTTTTCCAGGATAACGGAACCAGTAGATGATACATGGATTTATTTATTAAAAGAAATTGCTTCAGGTGAACGTCAAGACTAAACACTTCACAACTTGAAGACAATAAGCTTGTGACCTAGGAGAACTGGTGGTACAAGTCAGTCATAGCTAAAAGACCTGAGAACCAAGAGAGTGGAAGGTGTAAGTTTCAGTCAAAGAGTAGAAGGAATCAGGCATTCCAGCTCAACCTGCTGAGAGTAACATCTCTTTTCTTCCACCGTTTTGCTCTCCATGGGGCTTCAGTGGATTGACTGATGCCTATCTTTGTTTGGGTAGACTGCTCTACTCAGTCTACCAATCCACATTCTAATTTTATGCAAAAACTCCTGTACCAACATGCACAGAAATAGTATTTGCCAAATATATGAACCACCTATATCCTAGCTGAGTAGACACATTAAAATTATTTATCACACCACTTCAATGTATACCATATTACCCTGAGGTGTGACTATTCTCAGATTAATTTTGCTTTGTGATGGTCATTATAGCATTGTGCTTTTACTCTTCTAAGTGCTCTAGTCAGTTCATATTCCTCTAACTTTTAGTAGTTTATCCTTTCAGACAAACTTAGGCTCCATTTCTTTCTGAAAATCTTCTGAATAGTTCTGCATATGGTCACTCACTGTTAACTCCAAGAGTAGTCTTCTGTACAAGTAAAGTTTTGATTCTTCTCTATCCTGAATAATTTCTTCATCAGTACATGCACATTAGAAAATATTGCAGCTAGCTGTGGTGGCACATGTCTGTAATCTCAGCACTCTGAGAAGCTGAGGCACAGGGACAGCAAGGTGAAGTCCTGTCTGTGCAACTCAGCTACTTAATGAGAACCTGTGTGAAAAACAAATTAAAAAGGGGCTGAAGATGAAGTTCACTGTGAAAATCCTGGGTTCAGTCCTCAGTACTGTGTAAACCCAATGGAATTAGAGTCTGAACAACATGGAGTTGCCTGCATACCCATTTTATTGTGACACAATATACAATTGATAAGATATGGAACCAGACTAGATATCCATCAACAGATGAATGAATAAAGAATGTGTGATTTATTTATACACAGAGGAGTATTATTCAACCATAAAAAGGAATGGAATTTTTCCATTTGCAGAAAAACGAATACATCTGGAGATCATCATGTTGAAGAAATAAGCCAGACCCAGAAAGACAAATATTGCATGTTCTCCCTAATATGTGGAATAAAAAAATATGACAAGAAAATAGACTATTTTCAGACAAGAGGAAGGGAGAAGGTGTAGACAGCATGGAGGTAGCTAATAGGAGGCAGGAATATGCTAAAAAAATAGAATGTTGTACATATTGAAATCACCCCAAAATTGTGAAACTGGGGTTGAAGGTGGAGCATGGGGATAATGGGTGAATTATGAAAGTATGTTACTTTCATGTACAAATCTGTCAAAAAGAAACTCATAATCTGTATGACATATATTGATAAAAATGTGAAAAAATATCACAATGTTTTTGAGGATAATAAATTTTACTTTTTAATATCTTAGTTATGATTTGAAATATAGTTTTTTAGTCTAAATAATTAAAATAGTAGTATGTGACATTCATACATACTATAGAACACTGGAAAAACTAAGAATTTAAAGAGAACATAGAAAATAGGAAGAGAAATTACAGATGTTGGGGAATCTTTTCCTCTCCTTGAAACTCCTTAAATCAGTCACTATGATGAGAAAACTGAGATGAATCACAAAATCTAAATACAGGCATTTATATATCTAAAACATTTTCCCTTGATTTTCTTCTATTTTTATTCAGGCAAGTTAAGTTATTAACCCAAAAATAAGTTTTCTTTTTCTTAGCCCCTAAATATACAATCTGGAGCTTAGAGTAATTTTTAACCATCAAACATTTTTTGTTTCAGGACTCAATGTTATCCTTCTTAGCTCTCCAAAGAGTCATGAAATTCAAATTTAGATCCACCTCAAAAATTGAGAGTACATACTTTCAGTAATTGAGACAATGAGGAACCATTGAAGGCTGTTGAAAAGAGAAGTTGCAGTGTATAACTGATAATTTGTGGAAGGTTATCATGCTTAGAAAATGCCAGATCAATTTTATAGATTATAGAATGTTCCCAGAAAGAATAAATTGGTGGTGCTTAATCTCAAAAATAAAAAACAGAAGTGAGTCAAAGAAATATTATCAAAGAATATAAAAAGTGCTTTGTTACTAATTTAAATTTTAGGGAAAAGATAGCTATACAAATATATAAATGTAAATTTCTAATATGTTGAGGTTTTATTTATTTATTTATTGGTACCAGGTATTAAACTCACAACCTCGTGCCTGCCAAGCAAGCACTTAGGCCACTGAGCCAAATCCCCAGCTCTATTTTTTGAGGCAGGGTCTCACTATGCAGTTCAGGGTGGCCTTGAACTCACTTTGTAGCCCAGGCTGGTCTTGAACTCACAAGGATCCTCCTATCTCAGTCTCCTGAGTGCTGGGAGTAAAGGCATGTGCCACCACACCTGGCTTATGTTGAGGTTTTAAATCTCATTTTGGATATGACTGCTTGATGTCACTACAATCAATAGCAGCAGAATGTAAAGTCACCAGAGTAAAGGGTATTATTTATTTTTCATTTTAAGTTTAATAAAGGAGCATCTACTATACTTGGATGTACATTTTTATTCTTCAAAATAATATATTGCATTGCATGACTATCAGCTGGGCAAAGTACTATGTATTAATCAGTAGAAGTCTGTTAGATTGTTAACATATCCTTTGAAATTCCGGTTAAGACTTTTTAAAACATGGTATAACCAACCTCATTTCTCATAACCATAATTTAAGTATTCTAAGCATGAAAAAAAATTTCAGTACATATTTCTCAGTTTAAAATATGTTTATTTTATGATACTCAGACTAATTAAAACAAAAGCAAAATTGCAACACAGATTCTTCTTCAATCTTATTAAAATAAAGAAGACCTAGCTTTAGTCATATATTAGTAAATACCATTACTATAACTTTATATTGACTATATGTTTATATTTATATATTTTAGTCCTAAGTTTTATAAATGATTAAGAATTAAAGCTAAAGTAAAATTCACATCTAAAAATAGATGCCTAGTAGGTAGTTAGCCCTTAACTCTAATATCAGCTCTAGTGCTAGCTGTAGATGAACAAGACAAATTAATAGCCAAAAAAGAATTAAAAATTCTCTATAGTAATTTCTCATCTGGTTAAGCAAAATAGTTCCTTCTCATTTGTGAAATATTTTGGAAGAGGAAATAAATTCTTCACTTGGTCTTTAAAAATTATATTAAAACCTTTAGTTTACAACATGTAATCAAGAGGGCAATTTTATAAATACTTGAGATCAAACATTATGAGACAAAATTAAAATTGAAAGATGAAAGGTTACATATTTTTCTCTGACCTTTCAAGCAACATATACTTTTTAAAGTCTATTATTTTGATTTTCTATAAAAGCATATTAGAATTGAGACTGACATAAAATTCCTGCTTGTGCTTAGTAATGTGCATTCATTTATTGTACCATGGTATATTGGTAATTTAGCTTCACATATTGCAATGAAAAATTTTGCTTCAGATTGACCAGTTGGATCCAATTTGAATGTTTAGTGACTTTATATGCCAATCAGGCAATAAATTTTTATGTAGATGGAAATTTATTTGCATTAACTAAATTTCACATAATACTTATAGTATTGTTGCTATTTTAATAGCTACATTATTTTTCTCATAAAAAATCTATGAGGGATTTTTAGGTGTTATTGTAAAAAATGCAGGCTGTATGTGTATTTTTAAAGAATCTCTTTCAGAAAGTTCCTAAAAATTAGAGAAACTTAGATATACCTGCATTTTAAAGATTATAAAGTTACAACCTTACATATGAAGTAGGTGATCATAACCTGTTACCAACTGACACGTAACCTAAGGAGAACATACAAATATGATTATTACACTGATGGTCATGATTAGTGTTTAATCATTCATCAGAAACATTAAAATGTAATCTACTAACACATAATTAAAATAAAACAGAATATTAAAATAATTATGATTCCTTAACTTTTAAGCATTCTTTTTTCTTGGCAGTTTCATTTTTCTCTTTAAGGTCCAGTTGAACAATTCTGTTCCTCATTGATTTACTGAAGGGATTGCGTGCCTGTCCACTCTGAAATTTGGCAGTTGCTCGCTTATTCTCTTCTTATTCTGATATACTTAACATATTTTATATTTTGGTTATTTCTTGGATATATATGATTCAAAATATCATATGTATGATATGATATCTTACATATCATTTTATTTGAGGCCATTTGGTAACTAGTGAACTCTTGCTATCCTTGTGCAAAGTAAGACTATGACTGTTTTTACACAATAAAATATGTTATGTATCATTTATGGGTTCAGAAATTAAAGAACTGGTTATGCTGAATCCAAGTCTAACTGTTGTAAATAGTACTGAAATAAACATGGAAATTTAAGTGCCTCTTTGCCATGATTATTTCATTTCATTTGGATTTATAATTAATAATGTGATATCAGTGGATCATACAATAGTTCTGTTTTTATTTTGGTGACTAACCACCAAAGTGCTTGATATAATGGTTACACTAAGTAAATGTTTATCATTTATCACTACAGTAAATGTTTATCAATGTGTGAATGGGTATAGAAAATGTGATATGTGTGTGCATGTATGATGAAGTACAATTCAGCCATAAGATGGATAAATTTGTGTCATTTACAACAACATAGGTGGACACAGAAGACATATTTAGTGAAATAAGCCAAGCATGGAAGACAATGGAATCTACACAAATGCAATAATTTAGATATAAAAACCAGTTGATCTCATGGTAGTAAAATTAGAATAATGGTTTTAGTATAGAATAACGTTTCTGTAACAGAGGCTCTGGAGAGTAAGAGAAAAGGATCTGGGGTGAGATTAATCAACAGGTAACATTCAATTGTTAGGTCAGAGGAATTAATTGTGCTGTTCTCAGGCACATTAGAATGGATATTGCTAACAATAACACGTTGTTCATCTCAAAATAGCTAGAAGGGAAGATTATTTAAATGTGCTTGTTATAAAGAAAAGATAAAACATAAGCTAAAGGGTATATTAAATACCCTGATTTGATAATTACACAATATATACATGAGTTGAAACATTACTTTTTGTAACACAAATTGTAAAATGATAATGTATCAACTTATATTTTTACAAAGAACAGAAATCCCATGTTATCTCTTGCTTGGGTCCATAAACCATGAAAAAGTCACACTGACATGCTTTCTTCTCAGGATGAAAGGGCCTTGTATTTCTGAACTATTGGATATGGAAGAATACCCATTGACGCACGCTGGGTTTATATGAGTGAGAAATGAATTTCTGATTTGTTAAGCTTTTGAAATTGGGATTTTTTTTATCTTACAATAGTCTACATCCCTGATTTTTGTCTTTGTCAGTCTGCAGTTTCTTATTTACCACAACTAGTAAAATACATATAATTGTTTTTAGAAACTTTTGTTTAAAGTCACTACTGCAATGCAATGTCATTCTCAACTATTTCATTTTTTAAACAGTTCATTCACACATTTACTTATTTATTCAATCAACACATGCCTGTTCAGTTTCTACTATATGACAGATCCTGATAACAATGAATTTAATATAGTTTCTACTATATGCCTTGGATCCTGATAACAATGAATTTAAAAAGACCAAAAATCTGTTTATAGAAATCTTAAATTCAACTCTTGAAGATAGACAGTACACAGTAAAACTATCAAGTGTTTATGTTAAGTAAAATAAAATACAGAAGAAAAAAGGTGATGAGGATTATTTGCTTACATTTTAGATTGAGTAGTGAAATTCATTTTAAAAAGTAACTTTTAAATAAAGATCTAAATGTAGTGAGAAAACTAGTCATGTGGATTTAGGGAAAGCTTCAGACTGGAGGAAAGAGTATAATAAAGGTTAGAGAATTTGTTTTCAGTACTGGTGATTAGAGAATTTTTTAACTAAATAACATGCAACAAAGTCAATGTGACTGGAGGCCTGAAAATTAGAAAGGAAGTAAGAACTGACACATTCAGAGAAAGAACAACAGCCCAAATCATGCAGGGCCTTGAAAACTAGGGCTTCTGCTTCTATTCTGTGATAGAGGACCATTTTGGTTTTTGAGGAGGGAAATGACATTATACAAATTAAGTTTTAATTATATCACTCTCATGCTATGTGCAGAATAGATTGAAAGATGATACCACGGAAGTACCAGGCCTATAGAAAATTAATTGACAGACTTCTTGGAAGATGGTGAAGTAGTAAGAGGCAGAGAAAACACCCTCTCTGAGAGACATGATCTAGATGCGGGAACATACCATCTTGAGGAAGACAAAAAGGAAGGAAATGGGTTCCTTAGACCCAGGAAGAGTCTGAAATCTGAATCGAACCCCACAGAGAGAGTGAAAAGAAAAACTTCAGCAAAGAAGAAGGCGGTAGATGGCGGTACCTTCACCTGGAGCCAGACTCACTGCGTGAGGGGTGCACCTATATATTGACATAATATAGGTGAAAGACACTGGGTAACAGTGATGGAATGAAGAAATGATAAATGTTGGAATATATATTTGCGTTCAAGACCGTAGGATTTGTTATCAGAGTAGATGTCAAGTGGACGTATTAGTCAACAAAGACAACAACATTTTTTTTACTTGAATAGCTTGAAGGGCATTTTGCTTTCAACTAGTATGGAGAATATTGTAGAAGGAGCAATTTTACAGAATATTGTAGGTCAGTTTTGGATGCATCACATTTGAGGTGCTTACTAAACAACTAAGTTAAGATGTCAGAGCTTTTGAAATTATGGGTCTGTAATTCATGGGAGAGTCCAAATATAAGATATAAATTAAAGTGTTGTCAGTATAAATATCTGATATTTGAAGCATTAAACTGGGTGGCACCATCAATATAATGACTGAATAAAGGATGATTTCAAGGATTCGGCCCTGCAGCATTTCAAAGTTTTTAGTCAGAAATAAAAAGAAGCCAGTAGAAAACTTTAAAAAAAGGTGGTCATAAAAGCAGAAGAAAACTTAAAGAAGTATGATGTTTTGGAAACTACATTTTTATAAAAGGGAGAATTTTTAGGAAATGATGATTAGTTGTGTCAAATACTGCTGATTGATAATATAGGATGAGTTCTGAACGATGACTCTCATTTTCATGAAAATGAAAATCATTGTTGATGTTGTTAAAGTGTTACTTGAACTAGTAGAGATGAAACTTAATTAACTGGATTGAAGAGAACAGAAAGGAAGAAATAGCAGACCAGTATAAATAGGATTTTTTCCAAATTTTGTTATAAAGGCAGAAGCAAGATATGGTTGAACTAGAGGGAGAAAGTGGGTTTAAGCAATTTTTAAAAAAAGCAATAATGTATTTTTAAATAATTATTTTTTGGAGCGATATGTTGTTGTATGATGATGAAATTCCTCAATTGAATGAGAAAAGTTGGGGATACAAAAAAAGAGTAGCAAATTAATAAAATCAATTCGTGCTATATAAATGGAGTGGTTGCTTTACCATTGAGTATTCAGAGCTCCTGCATACACATAGTGAAGGCTGTTCTAAGAAATTTATCTTTATCATTTCTAGATTTTCACTAATGTAGGAGGCAAAGTTGTCAGCTAGGTTAGAAGAATTGAAAGTTGTTAAAATAGTAAGAAAGTGGAAAAATAGTTTGCATAAATATTGTTCACATGAACAATATTTATGGCTTAGGCTTAAGTATTCATGTAAGATCTGTGATTACAATAAACCAAATAGCATTACTCTGTATTTTCTTCAGTTAAATTCATTTTCTGGGTTGTTGACACAGACCTGGTGAAGAGTGAGTGTAACCAGGGTTTTTGTTAAGCAATTAGGAATAGGATTTGTTATAAAAATTTATCATAAGTTAAAGTTTGGTAAACTATGAAGAATGGTGGGGAGTGGGTAGGAGTGATAAATTGGTAGAAAAAATGGATTAAAAGCGATCAAAAAATACTGAAATTTATTAGAGATAGTATCAGAAGAATCTAGATGGGAAACATACAACAGTAATAAAATAAATAAAGAAAGAAGGGATTTTTTTTAAAAATGGAAAATGTTAAAGTAAACATATGACCTGCTATTGAATAGTTGTTGTAGGATGAATGAAAAGATCATTGATGAATGAAGTCAGGACTTTAAAAAATCAGGATATCAACTTCTGTGTAAAAATTGAAGTTATCAAGAATTAGGACAAACCTGGAATCAGAAAATAGAGCAATGATTCTAGGGCAACTGTTTCAAAGATAAGGGAGTTCATTGGAGGGTGTTAGGTGATTACAAAACTGAATGGATGGTAATCTGGTAGCTGTGAAAGATATGTATCTCATTTATAGATCCTGAAGCAAAAAGGAGGTAGCAAAAAGTGTACTGCATGAATAGTTTGTTGGAATTAATATCATAGTGGAAACAACTTTCATTTAGAATAAGTAGGAGATGTGGACTTTCGTGAAAATAGATGGGTATCAACTATAAAATTTCTTTTTGATGATTGATTCTGAGGTGGCTCAAATTTAGAAGAGAAGGATTTGGATATAAAACCCCAAGAAACAGAAGCCTAAGATGAATGGAAATGAATAATAGGGTAACTGATCAAGAAATACGATTCCATTAGTCCTGGTGTTCCAAAGGCTGTGAGTGCGAAGGTTTTACTGAGGGGTGAGGAGAGGGTGAGTGGGAAGCAGAGTATCACGGTGTAGTAAGGGGAACCATGAGAATTTGGATCTCTCCCTTGACACCTTCTGATACTATGTTTGGTCCTAAAGAGAAAATGGAGGGCTGGTTTTCTGATGATGACGTACAGTGGAAATATACATGAAAACTGCGGTCCACCCTTTGGTTTGATTGTCAAAAGCGCAAGTACTCTGACTAACAAATTCACCAGAGCTCATACATTCATAAGAACTGAGGACCAGAATGTGGCACTTGATATTCTTTTTCCCTAAAGTATGTAATCTATCAAAATTTTCTGAATTACCTGCCTGAAATTATATTTTATTATCTTTTTCTGAATCAAACAGTGGAAATCCTTAAAACCAGATAATCAGAGTGAGACCAACATATATTAGCTACTCTCACGATAATGACTTTCTTATGGGGTATAAGAGTAGAAAAGTACAAGTAATTTTCTAACACTAGACACTTGGGGAAGCGGTAAGTCTTATTCTTAACAAATGTCTCTTACTTTTAATTTAATATTTTTACTTCTTCCTTGTTTCTTGTCCTACAATTACCTTATTATCCTCCCTCTAGTCTAATTTTTAGATTATCACTCCATTAATTTTATTTATTTTTTGACTAGTCATTCTGACATTCTTCCAGTTCTTAATATATATCTTCATTTAAAATGATGCATTATTGAACATTGGTTATATTATTCTAAATAGTTTACCTTTATTTTAAAGTTTATTTTATATATAAAAATCAGACTTTGGTTTATAATTAATTTAAGCTTGACTATTGCATAGAAACATATAAACATCACTACAATCAGCATACAGAACAGTTCCATCATTCTAAAAATTTTACCTCATACTGCCCTTTGTATTACCCACTCAGAACTCCTGCAAACTGATTTGTTCTTTATCCCTATAGCCCCAACTTTTCCAGAATTGAAATCTAATCAAAATGTCATTGATCTTTATTTAAGGCAGAGATTACATTTACCCAGTCATTCAAGATAGATATTTGAGAATCACCTTAAACAATTTCTTCTTTAGATTCTACATCAAATCAGTTATATTTTTCTCACTATTTCTGGGTTATCATCCTTCCTTTCAATGAGCTAGGAGAAACAAAAAAAGGAAGTCAAAGTAGTTTCATATTTAATCATCACATTACAGTTCATTAGTCTTATATATTTGTCTTGGTTACTTTCCACTCGTTGCTGAGATAAAAAAAAAAAAAACCTGACACTCAAAATTAGGGTAGGAAAGTTTTATTTAGCTTACAGTTTTTGGAGGTTTCAGTCCACAATCAGTTGACTCCAAGGCAGGGTGGCATGGCACAGGTACAACACTTCAAGGCAGCAGTCAAACAAAAGCAGCCAGAGTAAAAGGGGGGCAAGAGCAAACCTTTACTCCTCCTTTATATAGTACACAGGACACCACTCCCCCAGGGTGGGTGTAGCTTCACAAACATCCTTGCCTTCCTTTGCACAGGATGAGGATGTTTACAAAGTAAGACCCCTGGCTCCCTCCTGAGTCTCTCAGTTAAACTTCTGACCTTCTCAAATTGACGCAATGGCCAGGTAACTGCTTGTGCTCTACACCCCAGGATGTAGAGCTGCTACCTTACTTAATTAAGCTTCTAGGCTTCTCAAGTTGACACAATGTATAAATCATAACAATATTAAAGGTCACAATTCTTCAGTTTTATTTGAGATTTATTTTATTAGAAGATAAAGTTTATTATTATGGTTTGAAGGTTTATACTGCATTAAGAGAAACAGTCAAGAAGGTTTGGGACAGACAATTTCAAATGGAAGCCTTAGTTTTTATGTGGCAATGTGTGTATAAAAAAAGTTTAAGAAAATACACTTGGAATGAAAAGATCTCATGAACATGAACAGAGAAATGGTCAAACTGGTTATTTAGATAGATTCTGGTTACCTACTCTCTTGATTTTATTTTATTTTGGTACTGGGAATCGAACTCAGGACCTTGTGCTTGACATCCACTTGATTTTAAAAACAATTTTTTTCTTAGTAATTACTTTTTTAATGCAGACTTATTGCTGGAGTTCTTGGTACTTCCTTTACAGACATACTATTCTATACCTTCTTGATTTCCCTACTGAGCATCAAAATCAGAATCAGTGCTGGCAGTTTTTGTTAACAGTATCAAAAGTATGCTATTATTTTAAAACTTTATGTATGTGAAAAGTATACGTCAAGAATAATTGCACCTTCATATTGTAAAAATAATTGTTTAGGGCTCACTGTAATCTTTATGTGTGTAATACTGGATACATTCATCTTTAATACAGTGATAATGATCCTTATTTCTGTTACTTAGCTACGTGCTTCAACCCACACTATTTTATCCTTCATGAATTTTGTGATTATATAGCACGGTTTTACAATGTGTTAATGCAATGCTTCTCTTCCTGAATTTTGAACTTTTTAAAATATTAACTGAATGTGTTAATATGCTGATTCTGAAGGGAATGGAAAGTTCTCTGAAAAAAAGATTAAAATAGCATAAATGAACAATAAACAAGCAAAAATAGGAAGCAACACAATTAAACAGGGAATTTTTTATGTCTGATTAATTTTTCACAGTTATCATCTAATTTTGCAAAATATTGAGATTGCATGTGTAAGTAAACAAGTTGCAAACCTTGGGAACAATTTTTTTATCAGATGTAAAATGAATTAAGAGGATTGGTGCTATACTGACAAAAATGGCCCCTTACAGGCATTCAGATGAAATGATACAAGGATGATTAGGTAGATTTCAGAGTAGAAGACCCCAAGAATACCTACAAGTATTGCTCAAGGACCTATCTATATTACAGATCATCTTTGACTCAGTGCTCTTTTGTTTGTTGACCAAAGTAGGCTGTCTTCTTTGCTTAAAGTATTTCTCATTTTAAAGCTCTAATTGCAGACATGATTATAGTGAACTGTAAGCATTAAACAATTTACCTCCTCCTGTACTTATTTCTGACATTTTAGACTCTTATCATTCAACTGTGTTAGTTCAACATATTGTGAAGCATTGTAGCTCTTTTATGGGCCTCCACCATGTCACACACAAGTTCCCATTCCTTAATGTATAATTAATTAATTCATTTCATTGAGTCAACTTATTATCTTCTTCCAAATTGAATGAATTAATTTTTGACCTAAGAATAATCGAGTATTGCAAAAATGTATAGTAGAGCAATGATTCATTCCCTAATAAACTATTTTAACAACGATTGTACAATTTCACATAGAGTAGATGAAAAATATTATTCCTAGCAACTGAAAGACCCTGATGGCAATGGAAGTCATACGAATCCTGGTTCTATCACCAGTTTTTATTTGATGTTATTTGTTAACTACCCTACTTTTGATTATATACATTTTTATACGATAGAATTAGTTTTGGTAGTTGATGCCAAAGTTCAGATAACAAGAGAAGCCTTTTTGCAAATTAAAACGTAAAGTGAAATAAAATGTGTAAATCAACTTGATCTTATGAAAGTGTAAAAAAGAGGATGAGAGACCAAAACCCCCTCCAAATAGGCCCTGAAAAAATTTACTTCGAAAATTTCTAACTCATTTTGAACTCTTCTGCATGATCTACAAGGTTAATTACACTCTAGCTTCCCGTAGTTCCAATTTCATAATATGTGAGGATTTAATTCAGATAATGTGTTTTAAAATCTGAGTGTTATAGGGAGATGGAACTGAAAGAAAAGCAAGATCCTTAAAGCAGGTATTACGTTTAGGTTTTTCTTTCAGTCCAGTGTTAGATTTCAGTCACCATTTATGCAGGGATCCACAGCAAGTTAGGTCTTACAGCCTCAGCTGTTTGACTCTTAGAGCCTCTATACATAACTCTGACCTTAACTCTCAAACAATTGCTTTAATTTTGCAAGAGATGACTTGACTTTGGAGAAATGGGAAAGGATGATCAGGGAAAACAGTGAGAGCATGGATAGCTGGATAAAGTAGTGCGTGCTATCTGCCACCATCATCACCACCCAGCTCTGCAATCCTTTTCCTAGACACTGGTGAACAGAAATTTCTCCTTAAATTTAACTGTTTACTTTCTGATCAAGTATTAAGCCAACTTACTTCAGTTCTGCTTATCAAACATTCACTGAAGGTCTACTCTGTGTCAGTCACTTTGGCGTGTAGCAAAGATAACAAGATAAATTCCATATATACTTAAATATTTCAACAGTTCATTTCAAATACAGTTTAGAGAAATTGCCCTTGATGGAGCACAAGTTAGTTAAAAGTTTGTGCATGAATTTTGTTTTTCCTGAGAATATTGGTATAGGAAACAATAAAAAAGTCTTAGGAAAAGATGATATGTAAATACGTGTGTATTCAAGGTTTGCTATTGAGTTAAAGAGTTTTCTAAACTTTAAGGCCTTAATTTTTTTATAGCGCATTGAGTTTCCTTTCCTGAATCTATTATATTAGGAAACAGATGAGAGATGAATGGACCAAATAGGAAGTAAAGAGGAGATAGCAAGTGTGTCTATTAAAGGTTAATGGGAAAGAAGATAGGAGATTAAGTTGGAATTGAGAGTCAGTGATAGTGGAGTATTGAGAAGGAAATTGAATGGGGCTAACAGATATTAAAGGAAAAAAGAGAGAGAAAAGAGACACAGGAGCAGCCAAAAGAAATATATATATATATATATATATATATATATATATATACACACACACATACATAACTTTTGGAGGAGATATCATAATCAATATTTGTGTGTAACTAATTTTAAAAGCTATTGAAATTTTAGGTTTAACTTTTTAACTCATAAAATGTCACTGCCAAAATGTAAAAGGCATAATTTTGAGTACAACTGAAAAAATATCATGCCATTTTACTATAGAAAGCAACATACATACACCTAGTAAAATAGCATTTGTATTTTATATTTAAAGGTATTATATATAAGAAAATGTAATATATAACTATATAATATTTCTATAATGAAAGTTATATTTAAATATTTCAACAAAAAGCCTGTCCAGAAACTATTTCTATGTTTTGGTTATACCTTGTGATAACTATAATTTAATAATAATAAAAATGTTTATTTCTGTTTCAAGTTCATGGAATATCTGTTGTCAAAGACTAGCAGCCCTGATTCTCTAGAACTATGAAATTGAGAATGATGTAGCATTTTTAAATGAAGTACAAGATAGATGTCATACTCTGTGAAGCATGTATAAGGGGACTACCTCTGAATTCCATCTAGCAATTCAAATGAACCAAATGCAGCTGATATCACTGTATTATGCAACTCAAAGTATGAGTTAATAGTGTTTTTGATAGATAAATATAAAAAATGACTAGCAAGTTGGTTGGCATCAGTGCACCTGCAGCACAGGGAAGTATAATGAATTGAGCCAGTGCTCCTTGACTCAGCAATTATGCCTCTGTAGCAGAATCCACAGCATCCTGCCATTGACTGCAGGATAGGATCTACTAATTTAATCCTCTTGCCTAAATTTCAGTTTCATTGTCTAGAATCTGGCTTCAGATTTTGAATACAGCTTTTGAAACTTGCAGTTTTGGTCAGGTTACCTGTCCTCCTTTGACCTCTCTGCTCATTCATTTTAAAATTGGTATGATAGTAACAACTTCACAGAGTTGTTGCAAAGATCATGTAAGATAATACATGTTGTAAAGTGCATTGAACAGTATCTGGGACATACTAAGTTCCAAATA
The DNA here is from genome assembly GCA_004363535.1 of Dasyprocta punctata. NCBI lineage: Eukaryota > Metazoa > Chordata > Mammalia > Rodentia > Dasyproctidae > Dasyprocta > Dasyprocta punctata. The sequence goes on along the minus strand of RJWM01000423.1, from coordinate 97,213 downwards.
AGAGTGAGCTAGAAAACAAATACCATGAGTATATTGTTTTTTTCATACCTAGTTTGCTCCTTTAACTCCAACTTCTACTACAAAATACATGCTCAATAATATTTATTGAATAAATGAATGAATTTAATAATTTATATAGCCTTCAAAAGGTGAGATAATGAAACAAAATATTTTAGCATATTTAGCATTACTATACATTATTAAAAAGTAATAAAATATGACTATCATATGCTCAAGTGTCTTATACAATTAATTACATTGAATTAATCAACCAGGATCTGATCTTTTTTGGAAAATTTGTAGCACAATTTCTAAAATTAAAAATCAGAAGCTGGCTAAAATGAAGCAGGGAGTATAAAGGCAGGAAGAAGTTTAATTCTGAAATCCAGGATTGGTCATCTGAGTAATTTTGGCCATTATCTAATTTCTCATCTGTATCCTTGTCTATGACATTGTAATAGTAATCCTATATATTTTCTAAGAGGGTTCTTTCTGAGAATAAAATGAATTAATTTTATGAAAAGCTTTATAGAGTGCATAGTACTAAAATATTCTTGCAAACATAATATTACTTCACTTACTAATATAACTTATAAGCTTTTAAAAAACACTTGCTATGTCAGATATACACACAAAGAATAAGTTATGGTTTCTATCTCCTTCAATTTCCACTGTAGTAGCTGACATAGTGAGCCAAGTAAAAAGGCAATTAGCAAATAGTCAAAATGCTCTTATAGAGAGATGACAGAGGAATTTAGAAGCACACATAAATGGAATTTGAATCAATAGTGGACTGGAGTGGGGAAGGTCAACAAAGACTTCCTAAAACAAGACCTGTCTGAGCTGAGTGTAGAAACAGGAGCAGGTCTAGAAACAGACGAAGGGAACTACAACAGTAAAAAAGATATACAACAGAGAAAGCATGAGTACCCCTTCAGTAATTTGTAAAGCACTCAATGTAGTTGGTGGTAATAAGAATATGAAATGCTGCTTATGTAATTTGAAAAATTGTGGTGTTCTTCAAAGATTATAGGATTTCTTTATATATTTATACAGTATGTTATACCTCTTTAATTATCATGAAAAAATAAAAGAATTAGAGACAAGCAAATATTATATTCTACTTCATAGATGAGGACACGGAGTCTGATTTAAGAGTCCGGCTTCTGGCAATACATTTTTTTGTGAAAGCATGAATCGAGACTTGATTCTTCTTGTGTTTGCTTTCTGCTTACCTCCAAACCAAGATGGAAACAGAAAGCTGGGTGAAGTAACTGTCATCTTCTGTTACTTCTTAGGGTAATGATACTTGATAAAATATCATTCATTATGTATTATTTTGGCATTGACTGCACGAATTTTCATCTTATGTGTACAATGACTTTACTAATGCACACCATTTAAAAACCTACCTGAGGATGGTTTAAAAATCTTGTGACAGAGCTTTCAGCTCTGAAGTCTCCTAACACCTCACAGTAGCTGTCTAATCACTTTCTTTTCCATCTTTTTCCCCAAATAAATTGTCTTGTTATACAAATAAATAAATAAACACCTTGTGACTTCTGCATCATGTTCACTATGAGTTTGTTGGATGCATGATTGAATGACTTCATAGCTGTCTGACCACTGGTTAGCAGAGTTATTCAACATAATCATTTATTTACTCATGCAAAAATGAACTTTTCTATTTATATTTATACAAAAGTATAACTTGACTAGCAATTTTTGCATTTATTTGAAATTTCTGTATTTTATTCAGATTTTATATTATCATAGTACTAATGCTTATTACATGATAAAGTGATAAATTCAATTGGTGAAAAAGCATTTAACCAAGGGAAACCAAGTGCTAGGTCCTAAGTCAGGTACAACATATATCAACTAATCAACTCTTTGCCACAACCCAGTGAGAATGTTCTATTACTTTCTCGAGTTTTTATAAAGAAAATAGGAGAAAAAAAATATTTGACCAAGGTCACCACAACTAACAAATGGCAGAACTGGAGCTCCATGATGAGTTCAATTTGGTTTTAGAATAGCTATTTAATAAATATGCATCTGTTGTTTCTTAGGACTTTGTCTAAATTGTATGCATTTTCCATATGAATCTTGTTTATTTTTTAAAGTGGAATTTTTTTCCTGAATGATTGAATTAAAATGATTTTTTGTTTTAGTGTACTATTTTCTAGTTGCTTTATTTTTAAATGCATTGTTCACATATTTTCATAACTGCTTACATAAAACATTCTTCTATAGTATTATTCTTCAGTATCCTTTTTAAAAATTTAAGATTTCAGATTGTGGTTACTTGATTGTATTTGTTAAATGTTTGTTAATAATCTGCATTTCCTTGGAGATTAAAACAATGAATAAAATTTGTTTTGCTTTAATGGGAGTTAGATTTTTCTCCAGTAAATACAAAAATATCCAAAGTAACAAGTTATTTTAGATATATTTCTACTGAGGAGAACTGATATATTTTTTGTTTAGTCTGAATTAAAAAGATAAAAAATACGATTATTGAGTCGGCATATAAATGTGGTGTCAAGATAGCTTTAAAATAGGATAAAATAGCATCAGTATTTTTTCCTTAGTAAGAATAAGACACAAATTTCTTTTAGATTAAGGCTAAAACTTTGGTGCAGAATTAAATGCCAACCAGTCTTTTCTGTTTGTGGTGTTTCCTTATAACTATGGTGTTACCTTACATTGCATAGGCATAGTATTACTTTACATTTCTGTTCTATGTTTTTACTTTTAAAAATGTTTCAGGCAAAAAGAAAGTACATATAATTTTTTCATGTAATTCATGAAGTTATAAGAATTAGCTCAATTTCTTCCTGGAATATGATTTTCAGATAAATACCTGATGGTTTTATATGTATCTTTATTGTCATTTGGAAGAATTCTGTAGCTGTTTTTGTTTTATATACATTCTTGTTTATGATTGGAAATGGGTGGAACTTTGAGATTTTTTTTTTCTTTTTGTGGCCAGGGAAAGGACTGAACAATTATGAGGCTTTGATTAATACCATCAGTGGCTTAATGGCCCGTTTTATATCCTGAACACCAGAGAGAAATGTGTCCCCTTCTGTAAAGACTGTCATTCTTATGATTCACTTAGCATGGAGAGTAAAAAGCTTAGAAGATCTCGTCTCACAAGGGGAAATGGGTGGCTGTATAATGCCAGTTGCATATATTACTGATCTGTTACAGAGGAGAGGAAATTACCCAGTCAGAATAGATATGTCTCTGTAGCCTTGTATCTACATTCTAATAGCCACAGAGTTTATCTTAGTCTGAATAGAGCTCTAAGTTATTAATTGTTTTAATGATTTCATTGATTTCTGTTAATCTAGGTAATGTACCTTACTAATCTTGGTAGTTTATTTTGCTTTTCAATTAACCTTTTACTTTTCTAATATCATTTTTTATTAAAAACAAAGATTTTATCTACATTTTAATGATATGCCTATCTTAGCATATTATGAATTATATTTGGCTATCTGAATAGCAATTTTCCTGAATACTTCAGAGTAATGGCAAACCATAATATCTCAGTATTTTTACAGATTATCATTAAAATGAAAAATCTTTAGAAAGTCATCTGAATAATTGCTGGAATCATTTATATATAACCATAAAGATTTTAAAGAATACAGTTTATAAAAGAAGTAGTGTAATGCTTTAACTTATGCTGAAATTTATCATATTTATGAATAGTTGTATTATTTTAATTTAATTTTAAGTTATTTTTACATTAATAGTCTCAAAATTGTGTTATTAAACATAATCTGAAAGCAAAAGGTGCAGTCTGTATACTCTTACTATATTCATAAAATATTTTGTTACCTTGTATTGATTACTTTTATTCAAATATATTCTGCCTTAAATGAAGGTTTTAGTTTACTTTGAAAAGTATAAAATTATCTCTGTGCTCAAAGAACATTTACAAATTGTTAGCATCTGATGCAGAAGTAAGATTGTATTCTAAATTTCTGGGTCATCACATTCACATATAACTTTTGTACCAATTAAAAACTGTCAATGACAAAACATTGTAATTGATTAGTCTTTGTATGTTTACAGCTCACTTTAATTGCTGAAAAACGCCATTTGTCAGCTTCATGTTCTATTGACAATGCTATTGATTTATCTGAATTTGGCTTTGTCTTGTCTCTCGTACATTAAACTCACATATGCAGTTCAAATGGGAAATGACTGTATTGATTTTCTTAACTTGAGCCCAAATGCTAAAGATTTTTGGATAAGCTTTCTCATTACTTAAGCCAAAATCAATAAGAAAGAACATCTTTTAATGAAAGAGCAGTTTGAGCAACGTACTTCAGAAATAGGGTCCTGTTCATTCTTTGCTTTACAAATCGATCTCTTAGGTTCCTTAAGTGAGGTCCAATTGGTTGATATTGTGGTTTGTCTTTGTGTGTAAACTTAAAGCTTCAGAAAGGAGAAGACAGTGGAAAAAACTCCCAGAGAAAGAAGATCATCCACTAACAGGTATAAAATCTAGTGTTGAAATGCAACACAACTTACAAATATAGCAACATACTATCACATTTTTTTAAGTTCATGCTGCTGTATTTTGTGATTGCAGATTATGTTTTATTTCTTCAGTAGTTTATCTTCTTTGTAACTCTAAATGCATGCTATTTGTATTTACACGTGTTTTCAATATTTGCTTTTATTCTTTAAAAAAGTCTTTCTGCTAATTGCTACAGTTTACTTAATGCAAAATAATTCACTGAAACAACAGACCATCTTTAAAATAACTTTGTTTGAGTAATCTTTTACCTTTATGTTTTATGGTGTCAGGTGTTATGTCTTCTGCAAGAAGTGCGTCTTTTGAGGAACAACAGAATGAACGGAACATATAAAACAAGTTGTATGGACAGGCCAGATGTCAGGTACTGTACTATGATATCATTAACTTTTGCGAACTACATAAATTAAGCTGATTATGTCTTCACTTAATTAACTGCGAATGACCTATTGATGTATAGGCCGAGTGAGCTAGAGACCATTTGCTGCACTGTACTTAATTTATTGGTTTTCAATTAGTTCCCTTGCCTGTGATTGTTGAGGAAAAAATGTCCATTTACTTCAGTAACTTATGGTGTGTTTTTATGTACTGTGGGTTTTTATTTAAAATTTATTTTGAGTAATTGTTATTTTTCCAACAATGTTTAATTGATGTGACTAGTTTGTTTTTTTCCTGGTTACATATGATTTGGCTTCTTGTTAGAGGAATACAATACCTAGTACTACTAAAAGACTTTATAATCTTCTTAAATAATTTTATATTCATTCCAAGAAATTTCTTTAAATTCATGAACAATTTCATACTCATTTCACGAAGTATCTTGCTTTAAATTTCAGAAATTACTTTTATCCCAAACTTTCAAATTTTTTAAGAAACTTGAGTTTCTTTTTAAGTGGAAATATTATAGTGTTAGTTGTCACTCTCAATTTATTACAAGGCTAATATACATGAGTACCATCAGACAAAATTCAATCTTCAGATTTTGATCTTTTACATGTAGATTTTATGATGGTTGCTATTTTTTACTATGTTGCTATCTGCTATATAGCACTATAGTCTGAGAATGGAGTTAATACTAGAACTTACATTCAGCACTCTAATGAGTTTTCTGTAGTTATTACATATATGCGGTGTAAATATCAGTTTTTTTGGAACTTCAAAAGAGATAAATATGTCTGTGAATTGTGGCAGACAGGAATAGATTAAAGGCATAATTGCTCCTATTAGACATATATGAGTAACATTATAAACTTGCAGCGTATTTTTTCTTTTACTGTATTTCTTAGTGCTCATTAATTTTTAACAATATTAGGTTTGGACATATTTTCATATATGCATATATTTTGATTATATAATTCCCTTGTTAAGAGTTTAATTACCACTGTAGGACCCTGAAAATTCATGAGGATTTAGGATTCTCACTGTATGCAAACACAAAAGGCCATAAAGAGTTATAGCAATGTGTACACCCAAAAATTTGAGTTACATACCCTGTGTACATAGCTTAGTATTACAAGAATATTTTTGTGGCTATATTCAAAGGAATACTGCTTTTTTCTACACATTTTTACCTTTCAAATAATTCTGATTGAGATTTTGACTAGACTTCTTAAATTCTCAGCTGCATTCTCCTGTGTTTTAAACGCTATTGTAGAAGACGTGAATTCGTGAATTTATAAAAATTTGAAAATTTACATTTTTGAAAATATCAAATGAAAACTGTCCCTTGAAAAATCTAAAATAGATTTATATGGGAAAGTACTAGAAGATTAAATGTATATGTTTTGTGAAAATTGTATTAGAAGTTTGCTTTTATTTTTATTGTATGAGACTTCCATTGGATGCCGTAATTTGGAAGTTATATATAGCTTATGCAAGTTTGGAGACGTATACACACATAGGACAAAAGTGTTCAGGAGAAAGTTTTGGATTAGACGTGTAAATCTAGAAGTTTTCAGCATATATATTGAATTAAATGCAAAAGAAGAAAGGAGGTGAGTAGTGAATTTTGAGAGAAAAAAGAACAATGAAAAATCCTCTTTCGCACCCAACATTAAGTCAAAGATAAGTAATTCAGAACAGCAATTGAACAGATAATGAGGTCCAAAGAAATCCAGGAGAGCAGAGTCTTGGGAGTCATGTAAACTAAAAGTTTCAAGGAGAGAGAAGTGATTGCATGTTTTAAATGATTTAGGCAACAAGATGAAAACTAAAAATTGACTGTTACACTTAGTCATATAAAGGCCACTGGCAATTTTAACAACCACAGTTTAAGTGTATTGATGGGTGGATATTTATGCTGATTGTGAAGATAAGCATAGAAAAAAATGACATGAGAAATTTTGTGAGTTTGGTTCTTTAATTTTTAAATATATGTGTATGGTATCTGGAATGTGCAAAACAGTTTAAATTTGTTTAGACTTGCTTGAGGCTATAACCAGTGGAAGGTGTTTTGTTACTTTTATACTTTAAAGCTTAACAATTTTATTACCTTCTGCAAAGAATAATTATTTAGAATGTATACTTACGTATTGTAATAAAGTTGTTGAAATGCATCATATAATTATAATGTTCTCAAAAAAACTTCAACTATAACTCTAATATCAAATTTAGAACTTAAAATCACTGTCATTTGATTTTTTGATGATAAATTTTCATATTCCATCTCATGAGAATAAATTTACTACAGTCAGTTATAAAATTTGTAGGTTTTCTCATTTTTAAAATGACTCATACTTAGATTTGTTTCCATAGTCTTAACATATTAGATAGATGTTTAAGAAAATTCTATAAGCACTAAAAATTGCAGTATGATCCCAAAATTACAAAATCTTTGATATTTTGTAAGATTAAACAATATAATTTTGCTACTTGATATTCAATATCCTATAGTTGAAATATGGGAAATAATCTTAAAACCTGTTTAATCAAATATTCATTTTATAAACCAGCAAAAATGAAGTAAAATAAACCTCTTGTACCTGTATTTTTAAATGTATTGATTAATAAAATATCATTTTGTTAAAGTACATAGTGTTGGGGCATATAATTTTTTCAAGTATATTGAATGCATGCAGTATAAAATATATAATTTTAAAGTTTATGAGTTTTTTTAGGAAAATACTAAATATTGTGTATTTGAGCAAGTATTTTGTATGATAATTGCGTTTAAACATAACTTTGCATTTTTTAGTCTTAGAAAATTCATACTGACACTCACAAGTATATTTTTTCCTAAGTTTTAAGACCAATGTGTTTTTTATTTTTGCTAATCTCATTGCTTACAACCATTTGCTTTTGTTCATCCTATTCAAGATAACTGAACTCCTAACTTCATTATTTGACATTTTCTAAAGCAGCTGAATATTTTTCTATTCCACCTAATATTACTTAAACTAAAACCTTTCAGAAGGTTCTAAGGTTCCTGATATTTTTTCTCTACATGAAAGGTTACATTAGATGTGCCTCTTTGGGTTAGCATCCCTGTACTGTGGAGTACAGGCATCCTCCCACAGAACAAGCAACCAGCTTAGCAAACAGAATAATTGGTACCTTTCTTTTTACTCACACAAAAGTTAAGTTAAAACAGGATAAAGCTTTTATCATCAATTGAGTCTTAGAAGTCTTTTCTTGATATTTCAGCCCCAAGGCTTATATCAAAGTTGTTGCCTTCAATGTAGAAACTTCAAGCTTCCAATTCACCAGTCTGCAAACCCTAAGCATCAAAGCGCACCTGCCCTGTGATCCAGGGCTAAGCACTTACTTTCTTGAAGTGATGCTTAGTGCTCTGATTCAGCATCAAGATCTAAGGGTGCTGTTATGAGACGGTAAATTAGGGAACTAGATGATCACACCTTTTGGCCTCCATGGAGACCTTCCTGAGCAGGAGCACTTGTCTCCAGCTCCTCTTTGACCCTTTATTGTTTCCATATGGCAGGCACTGCTCATGATGCTCACTTGACTAACACTAAAACATGAGATATTGACATACAAGGCCTGATTGCTTCACAGGAATGTTATTAGGAGTTCGTGTAAACCAAAGAATCTATAGAATTGCATGTTACCTTCCTTACAGCTACCATTTTACTAAAATTCAGAACCCTTTATTTTCCTACTTGATTGACTGTTAAAACTTAATTTCATTGTTATTTTAAAAATCATTGCCATTGTTATTACCATCTTTAATTTTATCCAACTGAAATTTCAACAAGAGAAAAACCAAATAAGATATACTTTAACAATATTATCTGCTTGTTTTCTTATGTATCATGTTTTATATTTTGTGTTTGATAGTGTTCAGGATATGCTAATGCAAACTATGCTTTTTGTGTGTGAGCTGCTGATTAAACCCAGAACCTTATACAAGGATGTCCTCCACTGAGGCTTACCCATTCCTACACAAATTATGTCACCTAGGCATTTGTAAAAGCAGTGGAAACTGGAAGATCATTCTCACATTTCCTTTATTTTTTCCCTAAAGAGTGTTGTAGATTTTATTTCCCAAAATGAAGAAATATCTGTAATGCTGAAGATACATGAATAAAGAGAAGAATCTGAACAAACAAGCATTAATAAGCCTCTGGCCTCAAGTTTAGTATTATAAAATCATTTGTCCTTTGTCCTGTCATATTTCTCCATGATGATCTACTTGATCAAAATTAAGCACAAAAATGTACAAGTTTACTGGTTTCTTTGTGACTTGTTACATTATGATGACTCATGCTGCATAAACTTATATATTTAGTGAAATTTGCTTTTCTGTTGTTAATGTGTTTTATGATAACCACCTCAGCCAAGAACATGGCAGTGGGTAAAGAAAAGAAATCTTTGCTCTTCCATAGTGTTCATATACCAATCTGTGATACACAGTAGAAGCTCAATAACCACTTAATTGTTCTGCCTCAAATTATTTAAAACAGACATATAATAAAGCAGTAATGTCAGATCATTATTGCTAAAAGGTATTAATTAATCCTAGTGAGAAGCTGTTCCCCAGCGACTTTTCCAGTTGGCTTTCTAGTCATGTCAAATACCATCTTAAGAATCCTAAAACTATTTTTCTCTTTCCCTCATCACTTAGTTCAGCTTCTTAGCATCTCTTTTACTTCTGCTTCTACACTCTAGGCCCATTAATACCATCTTATGCTATTCATCCTGCTACTGCAGCTTTAAAGCATGCATATCTATAAACACAGAAATTTGGTTGTTTACTCTGCCAATTTCAATTCTTCTGGCTTCCCAATTGAATATAACAATTGAATTTCTTTCCAAGCATACTCATCATGTGAAGGTAAAAGAAAAGTGGATGTAAGTGATGCTTTAAGCTTCTCTTTTCCTATCAACTCTAAAAAGTCTGCTATATGTACTTTATATATTAGTCCCGGTAAAATTATAATGAAAGAAAAATTATTATTGAACAATTATTATAAAATTGGTGTGTAATGAATGTCTCCCAATATTAGATCTTTATAGTAGCAAAAATTTTCTTTTCTTTTTCATAGGTGTTTGGATTGACTGAGACAGTTCTGCAGTAAGGTAGTAAGGTACTCCAGGGTTTCTTTACATGTGTTTCATGTATGGTCTTCTATGGCTTACTCACCTCAGCAAGCATGTTGACACTCTAGAGACAGGTCAAATCACACAAGCACATTTCAAAGTTTGTTAATTTCCCATCTGTTCAAAAGATATCCTAGGATGTCACACAGTCAGGAACTATAGTAAAGCCGTAATGAAACCATGATATGGGCTTGGAAAAATCCTCAACAGAATGGTTCTGGTGTTTTAAATAGAAGTTTTTAGATAATTGATCTGTTAAAGAGGAAAACCTTCTAAGAAGAAGTAAAAGCCTATGTGACCTCGTCTTGCCTTTTAGCTTATCTTCTGCCATACTCTGCTCCATTATATCAGCACTTGCAGCAAAGAAACTGGAACAGCTTCCTATGCTTACTGCTTTTCTCATTTTGAATGCTCTGCCTCCTCTGCCTGAAAGCTAGTTCTTGTACTGAATTACCTAGTTTATGCTTATTTCTTGTTATGCTCCCTTGAAAAACATTTTCATGACTGAAATTAACACTCCAAATCTTGGCTTTCAAATAATTCATATGTAGGCATGGATATATTTATTTCATCCAAACAAAAATAAGATCTAGTAAAGCAAAATGTATAAGAAAACACTGCTGACACTAGTTTTATCAATCTGATACAAGAATGTTTATTACAATCTTCAGGTTGGATATACTTATCCCAGGTTTTCACATGGAATATTTTTTAGAAGTAGAATATCATGAAAACTAGAGTACAGACTTTAAATCCTAATTTATATCAAACAATAAGCGTTGCTCAGTAGACTTTCTTATTACTTAATCATTGGAAAATAATTTAAAAATTGCATTCTGTGTTTGCATTGTACTTTTGGTCTTATTCATAATCCTTTTAATACCATGTCTTAGATTGTTCTTGGACAATGTCATGCCACGTTGGAAAGTTGCTTTCTTCTGTCAGAAACCTTATGCTTTGTTTTCTACTTGTCCAAAATACAGATTTAATTAACACATTTATTCACCTTTACAGTTGAAATGGTATTCCTTCATTTCTGTTTCTTTTCCATAGAACACCCTCTTCTCTACTTATACTCCCCTTCCTGGGGGAGAAAACAGGTTTACTCCCTGGACTGTGTACTTTGATTCAAGCCATTTGTCCATCCATATTGCATTGATGCAGTCAGAAAAGGAATGTTTTGTTTCTCTGCCCTGGGGAAGAGCAGTAACTTGGGATCAAAGCAAAATCTGGTTTGGCATAGAATTGAAACGTGTATAACTGCAATGCTTGTTAATAAAAATTGAGTTGGTACCTCAGAGGTCTTCAGTTTAACCATTGTATTGACGGTGGTATATTATATATTTTTTCAGTAAAACTGAAAGATCAAGACTCTAAAAATATAATTTTGGAATCTTTTCCTGATTTTTTTTATTAGGGCTGTGGTGCTATGTGCATAAACATTTAGCCTAGCCCTGGGAATTTGATCTATTTACTGCAGTGCCCAGCAGAATATTTGGTGGTCAAGTATCTTATGAATACTGTAATAGGTAATAACTAGAAATGTAAATTAACACTGTTGCTAGAGAATCTCAATTCCTGAAAATAGGTAACAAAATGTAAGCATTTTTGATACAGAAACTCATGAACTAAACTCATGATCAGAAATGCATGATGTAGTGTTTCTTGTGTCAGAGTTTTTAATGTAAGCACTTATATTTTCTTTTAATTATCTTTCACTTTCCTTCCTCAATTCAATGCCCTGTGTCTTCTACCCTTTTCACCTCATTTAGGGGCAAAATAAATACAAGTTATATACCTTAAAAGAGGTATTACCTACAGCAGTCTGACTGAAACCCATTTTATCTATTTGGATACTTGGAGAAATAACACTACCTAATTAATTAATTGATTGATTGATTTTTGTGGTAATAGGAATTGAGCCCAAGCCCTTCAGTGACCTACATCCACAGTTCTTTAATTTTTTTTTTGCGACTGTTATGACTTGTATCTAGATGTTCACCCAAAGCCTTGTGTGCTCATAGATAAGGCTTTGTGAAGTTAATGGATCATGCGTGTGTTATACTTTATTGGTCCACTAATGGGCTTGTAGCTGGGAGTGATGTTGGGAGGTGAAGCCTGGTGGAAACAGACAGGTCCCTGTGGGTGTGATCTGGAGGGAGAGTATATATATATTCCTTCCTCCTCCCTTGACCATATGCAGCTTCCTGCTTACCTCGCCACAGCATGTTTCTCCACTATGATGCCCCTTTGCCATGCCACCCTGCCTTGAACTGGCCAAAGATGCACTGAAAGCTCTACAAACTGTGAGCTAAAGTAAACCTTTTTTCCTTTAACTTGTGGGTGTCAGCAACGAGAAACTAAGACAGGATCTTGTTAAGTTGCCCAACATGGGCTCAAATTTGTGATCCTCCTGCCTTAGTTTCCCAGAGTTTCACAGCTACCATGCTGTGACATTAAATATTGTATTTATTAAGCATCTAGGGAGTGCCTAACATTGAAGTAATATTTATGAAGCTGTTATATTAATGTCATCTTTCAACAACTGGCTTTAGAATTTTATCCCCTAAAAATCACTCTTGTATTTCAATATTTGGAGTTTTTTTAATTTTAACTTTCCTAGGATGTTGATATTCTCCATTTTTACTTGGTCTGTATTTTAAGGTTCTCAGAAGTAAGACTATTTAAAATTTCGTTATAGAATCCAAAGTCCATATCTCATTGTCATACTCAAAACGAGCTTACGTATGTATTTTTAGTAGTGGAGCTATTCGTAGAAGAATGTGGAAGCATTTCACTTACTTTTCATAGACATATTATATGTAAAGAGATTTCACATTTGTACACATCTTGTTCATCACACTAAAATTTGCAAGCATTAGTATTTCTTGTGCATGTCATGTGTAGTTCATTTGCAGAATTTTAAAAATTGAATACATAATTTCAAAATAAACTAATTTCTTAAAAATGGACAGTGAAAGATATAAATCTGTATATATGTATATGTAAGATAACTAAAACGAACACACTACTGAATGTGTTTGTTATGAATAAAGAACAGTTAATACTCATATATATAATTGGTTCAATTTTACATGTCTATATCTATTAATGTAAACAACTATTTTGAAGATAACGATATGCAATATTGTAACCATTGTCAAATTTCTATCCTGTTTTGTAAACCTGTAATGTTACTGTTGTGTATTTACTCTAGTCGTATGTTTGTCTCTTTTGCTTTTTGTCTTTGTTATATAGGTCTATTTTTTTCTTTCTTTTAAATAAAAAAAATGGACAGTGATATATTGGAAAATATAGAAAGAGAAAATATAATGTAAAAAAGATTATATCAGGTTTTCGTTTCATTGACAGAAGTCTATTTGCTTAAACATTCATTTAATTATTCCAGTGTGAGTGGGTTATTTTCCATTATATATGAAAGATTTTACCTTGTGTAATATTTGTTTTTCAAACATATGATACCAAAGATGCTTAAATTTTAACTCAGTATACATAAGAAAATACAGTAATAGTAACTGTAAATTAGTAACTTTAAAATATAAATATAGACTTTGTATATGTGCTGTTCAAGTGAATAGGAGCCATTTATGTCAATGACAGCCTTGTTATGAACTCTTATCTCTAATTCCTTTGCCTCTTGCTTTTAAAATTATTCCTGAGTTAAGTACAGTAGCAAGATAATTTTCTATATTTATTTAACATAATTGCCATCATAACTTCTTTTTATCTTTCTTGAATTTGCAAGCTCAAAATGTTTCTGTATACTTATTATTTTTTACATTAAATTTCTAAAGAACTATTGAAAAGGTTGATGATTTCCAGACTCATCCTTAAAAATATTATCCTAGAATAGAGCAAATGGGTGTCTTTTCACAATCTGAACACTTAGAATAAATAGGGAAGTAATATGAACATATTTGGTGTAAAGAGAGAAATTTATTGTAAGTACTCAGAATGACAGTTTTAAGTAAACTGTAGAATGTAAATAAGATTAGAGAACATGCATATTAAATGAAAGTAGATACCTCTGACTAGGCCTTCATAAGTGATTTAAGATGCTTTCCAATTAAAATAGAAAGTGAATAAAAGATTTAAAAAACTCATTGTTAATTTTGACTGAATGCAGATATATTAACTTCGCCATACTTTAAAAAGAGAAAATTATAATTAGGGCACAGTTTGATAGACAGTTGGATAAAATATTGTATAGGTAACTTGTTTTCTTGATGTAACCACTAGAATCTCTGCATAAATTCATACATTTTAGTATAAGATAGCTTAGATATTTGACTAAACAATATTGATTTGAGTAATCTGTGACAGAAAATGAGCCACTCAACAAGCATGAGATACGTGAATTTCTGTCAGATTTCAAATATAAAAAAACAAGCTCATATAATAAAGTAATATATAATATGTAGCATGTTTATTGAAATTAATCTCTTTATAATATATTTAATTAAATGTAATTGAATTATTACAATGATCAAGAAAGACATAGGGTTTGTTAGTGTTTGTTATGTAACTGAAACAGAAAAACACAACTTTCATTATGCATTTTGAATAAGATTACTTATGATTTTTCCATTACTTTTTTGTATTTAAACCAACTTGATTCATACAGAAATATGCATTCTACTATTTTAGAATGCAATTTGAATAGTCTGTTTATTATATGTTTATTATTATCTGAATGATTCGTATAATTTTTGTCTAAGTCTCACAGAACACAGCAAGGTTACTATTATACATACTTAGAACCACAGTGATTAGCTCACTTTCTGAAGATCACTCTTAATACAAGAGAAAGTTGGGATGTTATCCTAGATTGTCTACCTTTACAAAACTTGATGTTCCATTCTAGTACACTTGATTTTATTTCATAGCAACATTATTTAGGACATAAATATTCAACTCCTGGACCTTAATCAAGTTATATGAATGAATTTGTTTATTACATTGTATTACTGTGAAATAACAAATAGTTTTTCTAAGGTACACAAAACAAGTAAATTATAATAAAAAACCCACCAAACATAGTAAATATGTCAACTAATAGAAGAATATTTTATTATAAGTTCTAAATTTAAAAAAATATTCATACTTCAATAATATACTCTTGGTATAAAAAGTATAAAATATAAAATGAAAACCTATAGCACAATTTGACATATAACTCTGGAAAAAGACTGGACTTTTCAAATAGTACCACTGTTTAATCAAAATGAGAATATGACATAATAACTACCTTTCTTATAGTTTGTACCAAAAATTAAAGTTGCTGGTGCCATACATTGCAAAGCTGTGCCCTACACTGCAAAACTGTGTCCTCCAATTTATAACATGTGGTGTTTTGTTTCACCTTGTTTTTCTCATGCAGCCTATACTTATGGGTTCAGAAACTAAGGAACCATATCTATTGATCCATTAATGAAATTATGTTTCTTATTCTCACAACTGTACTCTGTTGGTTTCTAATTTTAGTTTCCAGTAATAAATGCTTCTACCATGATACACACACAGTAGGTTGTATTATAGTAGAAACTAAAACTGACACCTGGCTATTTTGGTTTACTCATACCAGTAAATTATCAGGCAAAGTAGTGAGTTTTTTACAGGTTATAGTTAAAATTATGAATTTAAAGCAAGATGGTTTCTAAGTGTACAGAGTGAATGAAAAATGGATTACATTTAGAATGCACAAGATTCTGTGGGGTGCCTCTTAGTACTCCCATATCCTGTGGTTCAAGTCAATGAAAACTCATGACAATCAAATTCAGGCAGGACTAAACCAATGTGGCCACTCAATTCAGACAGTATTAAAAGTTTGAACCACCCCAGTAGGCAAGGAAATTTGATTAGCTGATATGAAATCTGGGGATATGGAATGGATAGTGAAAGAAAGTTAGTCATTTACCCATAACTGTATTTCTTCTAATTTTATGAATATATCAGTTTATTTCCTAACCAATTTTTTTCCATTTTTCGTTCTCCTGTTACCTAATATCAGATTTGCTAATTCTAGTTAATTTAATAATTTAAACATTTTAGGTACAGAAGAATATCAAAGGGAGGTTGTGACCAGCCGTAAGAATAAAGGTTAATTAAAAGTAGATAGAAAAATTACTATATCCATTAAGTGGAGAGTGTTAGCATGTTTTTGCTTATATGCAGGATTGATGTGTAATATTAATTTGAAACATGACCTTGCTGTTGTCTTTAATTAAAAGATAACTGTAGTTAAAAATGGTGTATTTGGGTGCCTATCTGAAAGAGGTCAATTATGATGGGTTTATAATGTGTCAACTTGATTTAAACTGAACAAATCTGCTACAATTTGTTTTTTCTGTTTTAGACATGTGACCTAAAAGTTCTGGAAGGTCATTGCTTTAGACTGAGCTCCTACAATAGGCTCCAAAAGGCCAGGAAAATGAAAACAGAGTAATTCGTGCTAAATGCTACATAGTCAAACTAAAACTTAAAGGAAGTAGTAGATCCCAAAACAGATCAGTTTTCCCTGAAAACAAGATATTTAATTTACCTGAGTCAGCAAAATAAATACATTCCTTCTGCTTCAACTCTTATGAAAAGATTCTTGAAATACACTGTTGTTTACCTATCAAATTTTCTTCCTATTTTTCTATTTTCTTGTTTCCAACTCACAAAACCATGACTCAGCCATCAGCTAGTGAAATTTCTATTTTGTAGAATGGAGGCTTCCCTAACTTGTAAGTCATAAATTAAAGTTAATTAGATAGATACCTAAATTTTAAGAAATTTTGTCTTCTGATAGTGATAAAATCAGCTTTGTGAAAGTAGAAGTTGAAAAGAAAATAGTAAATTTTTTTACATTAGAATGTTTGGTGAGAGTTGGGCGTTTTATTAGCTCATGGAAGGTTTCTGTTGATCTGCTGTCACATTGCTGGCATGGATAGCAGCTCAGTCCAGGGCTCAGGCTCTCAGTGTAACTTTTCTGTAATGTCAGCTCTGTGTCAGGTATAAGTTTAGTTATTTATAAGAGTATTCTACCATCCACTACAATTTCAGAAACTCAAATTCTAGGAGGAATATTTTATTCTGCATCATTCATAAGGTTTCTATTTCTCTAATTTAATTCTGACCCATTTCCTTTATAGCATACTATCTTTCATTACTACCGAACAATCAGAAGTATTTATGGAACAAGTATTCATAGATAAGAGGTATATTGTCAGGACAAAAACTTTAAAGTTGGAAAATAAAATATATCAGTATTTGTGAAACTTCACTACTATTTAATTTAAATCAGCAAAAATATTTCTAACCACGTCTTCTGTAACTTGTAATCGAACAAGACTTTTGCAAGAGATTTTTCATTTCTCTAGGAGACTACTTTGTTAGAAACTATAGTACTCTCTCTTAAGAAGACTGACAACTTGTAACTTTTTTAAAATTTTACTTATTGATTGATTGATTGATTGATTGGTCTGGAAACATGTTTTTCAGATGCACTTGATATTTTTCACTTTGGTACCAGGAATCAAACACAGGACCTTACACTTACCAGGCAGGCACTGTGCTGTTGAGCTATATCCCTGGCCCTAACTTGCAATTTCATCAGGGAATTTAGTGTAGGTTCCTAAAATAAACCTTAAATTAACTCAAGTTCATACACTGAAAAAAACATGTGTGAGGCCTCATCATAAGGATGCAGGATGGTAACTATACTACCTAGTGTACAGAAACCAAAGTAGAAAAAAAGATAAAATAAGAAAATATGTCAAAAATATAAGAGCAAGATAAATCTTCAAAAATCAAGTGAATTAAATGAAGATATGTGACTCAATCAACAGAAAATTTAAAGTAATTGTCATACAAATGTTAAATCAGATCAGGAAAGCAACACATGTACAAAATAATAACCAAGAAATTAAAAAAAATTTTAAAAGTACCAAACAGAAATCATAAAGTTAAAAAATATAGTAACTGAAATGAAAAATTTAATAATGAGGTATAAAAACTATATAAAGCATGAGAAATTATTAGCTTAACTAGACAGATTACTGGAAATCTTCCAGTTACAGAAAATAAAGGACAGTATTAATGACAAAGAATGCAGACAGTTTAAGGGACTTATGGAATGCCTTTCAGTGGACTAATATGCACATGGAATTCCCAGAAGACAAAGAGACAAAAGAACAGACAAGTTATTTACCAAAATATGTCTAAAATATTCTCATAAACCTGGAAAGATATATATGCAGACCAGAATGCCCAAAGAATGCTGATTCCAACGAGACAAACATGATGACTTGTTATAATGAAACTGACAAAAATAAATGACACAGAATTTTAAAAACACTCAAGAAAAAAAATTAACTCATTAACTTCAAAGAAACTTTCATGAGACATTCACCAGAGTTTTCAGAAGAAACCATTCAAAGTAGAAGTTATTAGGATGACATATTTGAAACACTGATGAATAAACTGCTAGTCAAAACAACTATACATAGTAAAACTGTCCTTAAAAGTAAATCAGAGCTACTGACTTTCTCAGACAAATGAAAACTTCGTCACTACTGGACTTGCCTTACAAGAAATGCTGAAGAGTGTTCATTGAGTTGAAAAGAAGCTAAACAGTAACATAAGAATATAATAGAGTTGTGTGCTGGTAAATATATTGACTAAACCACTGTATTATTATAATTAAGATGAATAAATAACCTTTAATTCAAATATAAATGTTAAACGTATAAAGTATATGCAACTAAGTTATGTGAACAGATACACAATAACAAAGATGTAATTTGTGACATCAGTAGTATATAACCTAAAAATAATTTAACATATGCAAATCAATAGATATAATACACCACCTCAATAGAGCCAAAGACAAAAATCACATGATCATCTCAAAAGATGCAAAAGAAACCTCTGATAAAGTCCAACACTTGTTCATAATAAAAACCTTACAGAAACTTTGAATAGGTGGTATTTACCTCAATCTGATCAAAGCCATCAATGACAAACCAACAGTCAACATTATACTAAATGGACAAAAACTAAAAGCTTTCACTCTAAAATCAGGAACAAGATAGGGATGCCCACTATCACTACTCCTATTTGATATAGTTCTGGAAACATTAGCCAGATTGATCAGACAGGGGAGAGAAATAAAAGGAATAAGATTAGAAAAGGAAGAAGTTAAATTATCACTATTTGTAGATGACATGATACTCTATATAGAATACCCTAAAAACTGCATTGAAAATCTACTAAAGTTAATAAAAAAACTAGCAGTGTAGCTGGATACAAATTCAACACTCAAAAATCAGTAGCATTCCTGTACACAAACAGCAAACTCACTGAGAGAGAAATTATGGAAATAACACCTTTCACAATAGCGTCCAAAAAAATGAAATACTTAGGAATCAACCCAACAAAGAATGTAAAAGTCCTATATGCTGAAAACTATAGTACTCTAAAAAAGGAGAGTGAAGAGGATGTTAGAAAGTGGAAAGATATCCCTTGCTCTTGGTTAGGAAGAACCAACATTGTGAAAATGGCCATACTCCCAAAACTGTTGTACAGATTTAATGCAGTCCCAATCAAAATACCATTAACATACCTTACGGATCTAGAGAAAAGATTCCTAAAATTCATTTGGAAACAGAAGAGACCTAGGATAGCTAAGGCAATTCTACGCAACAAAAGCAAGGCAGGAGGCATCTCAATTCCTGACTTGAAATTGTTCTAAAAGCTACAGTGATGAAATCTGCATGGTACTGGCAAAAAAAATAGGCCTGAGGATCAATGGAACAGATTAGAAAATAAAAACACAACTAAAAGACAGTCAGCCACCTTATATTTGACAAAGGGGCTAAACATGTTCACTGGAAGAAAGATAGCCTCTTTAATAAATGGTGCTGGAAAAATTGGCTTTCCATATGCCAAAGACTGAAAGTAGACCCATGTCAACCACTATGCACTAAAGTAGAGTCAAAATGGATCAAAGATTTAAATGTTAAAATAGAAACACTAAATCTACTGGAAGACAAAGTGGATAGAAATCTTGAAGACATACGTATAGGCAAAAAATTCATGAACAAAATGCAAACTGCATAGGAATTACTTTAAAGAATCAACAACTGGGATCGCGTCTTATTAAACAATTTTTGCACTTCAAAAGAAATCACCAATAAAGCCTGGTGTGGTGGCACGGGCCATTAAACCCAGCACTGGGGAGGCTGAGGTAGGTGGAGCTCTGTGAGTTCGAGGCCGGCTTGGGCTACAATGTGAGCACAAGGCCGGCCTGAACTACACAGTGTTATCTTGCCTCAAAAAAGCTAGGAATGGGAGTTTGGTTCAGTGGCGTAAGTGCCTGTCTGGCAGGTGTGAGGCTGTGAGTTCAATCCCCGGTGCCACAAAAAAAAAAAAAAAAAAAAAAAAAAAAAAAAAAAAAAAAAAAAAAAAAAAAAAAAAAAAAAAAAAAAAAAAAAAAAAAAAAAAAAAAAAAAAAAAAAAAAAAAAAAAAAAAAAAAAAAAAAAAATCGCCAATAAGGTGAAAAGAAGACCCAGAGAGTGGGAAAGCATTTTAGCCAACTGTCGCTCAGACAAAGGACTTACATCCAGAGCATATAAACAATTGAAAAACATCGGGCATCCCAAATTCAAAGACACAAGCCAAAAATGGGCATTTGAGATGAACATGCACTTCTCAGATGAAGAAATACAAATGGCAAATAAATACATGAAGAAATACTCAGCATCACTGGTCATTTGAGAAATGCAAATTAAAACAACACTGAGATGCAATCTCACTCCAGAAAGAATGGCTGCCATCAAGAAATCCACTGATAACAAATGTTGGTGGGACTGTGGGGAAAAAGGAACCCTTGTCAACTGTTGGTGGGAGTGTAGACTGGCATGACCACTGTGGAAATCAGTATGGAGATTCCTCAAAAAGCTAGGATTGAAAGTCTCATTCAATTCAGGTATTCCCTTTCTGGGTATTTTCCCAGAAAAACTGAAAATGTCATGTCACAGCGATACATATGCACCCATGTTTATAGCAACACAATTTGTAATATCTAAATCTTGGAAACAATGAAAATGCCCATCAACCACAGAATGGATGAAAAAGATGTGGCATTTTTATACAATGGAATATTACTCAGCTATAAAAAATGATGATATTGAGGCTTTTATAGTTAAATGGAGGCAATTTGAGACTATACTCATGAGTGAAATAAATCAGACTCATATTTTTAAATATCATATTGTCTCTCTAGTGTAAAAAATAAATAATAATAATAAAAAAGTGAATGAGTAATAAAATCCAAAATGTATCATAGATATTATAATAAGGACAGGGAAAGAAAGTGCTCAAAATTAAAGAGCCACTGAGATAGGGGAAAGGAGAAATTGAGGAAAGGAAAAGATTATATGTAGGTAGGTACAAATATGTAACTATGTATGTATAAGTGTGCAAGATTGATAACTATACTACTAATTTTCTGTTAGCTCTTCAAAAAGAATTGTGTGTGGTGTCATTGTTTGACTATCTGATCATTTTTATGCCTAGATCTTGTAACTTGAACAACTACTTCTAAGATAACAGTATGCAATATATTAACTAGTGTTGATTTCTGTTTCTTTTGAAATTCTTTATTATTTCTACCCTTTTTTCTGTTTTGCTTTTTAAAATAAAAACACAAAAAATAAACTGAAGCTCTCCAAAATAAACATACTAGACAATTTGTTCAAGGATGCTGGTGATAAAAGCTAGAGACCTTGCTGCTATAGTCTTTCTTTCTTCTTTTGTTTTTCTTTCTCTTTCTTTGTTTCTTCTTTCTATCTATCATGTATGTGTATGTTTTCTTTTTTAATTGGTAACATACTATTGGAGTTTGAATCAAGAATGGTCAAAATCACTTAAAGAAATTCACAATGAAAGAGAGCAAGAGGAGAAAGACATGTGCACGCACTCACACACACACAGATTGAGAGAGAGAGAGAATTAATTTAAAAATTAACTCACTAAAGAAACTTGCATTATTCCCTAGAGGGTCAGTGTATGTGGATTCATAAGACTTCTGACCTCCAGAAGAAAGGGGTGTCTGCTCACATTTAGCTGAGTGGGACTTTTAAATACTTCACAGAGAACATTTCAGGCTTCAGATTGAGGATAATGACTATTGGCTATATTTCAGGTAAAACTATGTTTCATTTTCTGTAACCTTCTATGGAACTTAGCTTGATTAATGATCATGATGCTATTTTTAAAAAGTTAGAATTCAGCTTCTGTAAATTAGCTTCTCAGGCAGATTTTTTCCTTTCTTTTATTTAATCTAACTGATCTGATATGTTAATATAAAAATGGGCCAGTTAACAACTGCATGGGGAAAGAATCACTACAGGAAAAGCATAATCTCTATGAGAAGAAAACAAGATATAGGAAATAATAAGATAAAGTAATTTATGAGATTAATCACAGAAATCATGAATTAAATTTATTTACATAAAAATTATGAAAATCAAAATAGTATAAAAATGTTTTATTTTAGAGGTTTTTTTGCACTTACATGACACTTTAAAAATTTTAAATTCCTCAACTCTGAGACAAAAGAATTTCAAATTGTTTAGTGTGTACCAACTGAAATGGAAATGAGATGGGCTCTGAGAAGTTAAAAGATTTTCTCAATGTCACATTCGTGGGTCTAGGAACCAGATCGTCTAAATGCTTTTTACAGCATGCTTCACTACTTCTCAATGCTAATTATAATATAAAAAATTTTAACAATGGCAATATCACCAAACTTAGCAGAAGCTAATTAAAATGAAAAATATTTTTTCGTATAAAATTTGAATAAGTCATAGGAAATAGGGAGATAGATCCTTTGCAAATATAGAGAGAATCAAGAGACTGAGGTAGGCTAAAGAGGTAAGGAGACATACAAAGATTTAAGGCACTTCATATACATATACCAGCTCTTCATGATGAATGTAATTATTATGTACTGCAAATGTACCAATAATAATAAAAGTTAAAAAATTATAAAATTTGATAGCAATTTATATTCTGTAACTAAATTTGCAGTTAGTTAAATGACTTTATTTCTGAAAATGTGTTGTTCTGACTGCTATTTTCTTGCTCTTTGCATTCTTTGTCATTTTTAATATATTTAGTGATTTTGAAATAGTTGGTGCTGGATCATTCTGCTGCAAATATGACCTGTCATTCCAACAAATGGACTGATTGAATCTGTCACACTGGTAGGATTTATAGCAAATTCACCACCGCACAAGTAAAACCATTAGAAATTGCAATGGTTTAAGTGACTGAATATGAGTCCCTGATTTTATCAGCTGGCTGGTTTATATTTTCCTTCCAAATGACCATGAAGAATCTTAAAATTACATCAATTTTAATGTGCATATGTTGCTGTGTTGATTTCTATTTCAGATCTGTAGCATAGTCTTGGCCTCTAAAAATCACCATGTAGAAATAATTTATGGAATGAATTAATAGCATTTTATACTCCATAGTGTTTTTCATTGAAAGCAATAAATGTATCTTAAGCATTTATTTTGTTTCAATTGTGATGCACAGATGCATATATATTAATATGAATAAACTATTTTTAATGTAATTATTAGAATATGTTAAATCATGTGTTTCATTTAGTTTAACTTTTAGAAAAACACAATCAAAATGGAAAGTGTATTGTTATTAAGCAGAACCTATATCCTGTAGCAAATTTTCAGTTATCAATAATTTGGAAAATAAGTTTGCTATTGTCTTGTACATAGAATCCTAATTATGTATTTTGAATCATTCTCGCTTCTAAATGAAAAAACCCCACAAGTTTAACTTTTTCATTCTTAAAATATAAGCAAGTGTTTTTTCAATCACAGACATTATATTTATACAAACAAAATATATTTTGTTTTATGCTGTTGATTCTAATTGAATGAATACCTGTCTTTTCTAGATTTTTCAGATTTAATATACTCAAGTTTCACGTTTTATTTTACTTTGTTAACCTTAACAGTTCAATCTGATACTATTCCTATATAAGTACTAAGACTATAATAAAAAACCATTTTAATAGTCCTGTAAAACAGAGCACATAAAACAAGAACATTTATTTTAGTTGAAGACATGCACTAATTTTTTATTGAGAAATGCATTAAACATTGATACATCCAACCTCTGATTGAACCTCCAGACTTGTCACATGTAGGGGCTGTGGAAGATTTATTGCACAATATAAAATTAGGCATATACAGTAAACTTGATAGTAAATGACCTTTGCAGACAAGAGACTGCCACGGAGAATAGCTGCACAGTAGAAATGGAGTATGAAAAACATATTTAAAGGCATGCAAAGATGAGTGATGGAAATGGAAAAACAAAGAGTAAAAATTCACTAGTAAAATAAATGTATAAGAAATATACTAAGAGGGAAATATATTTTAATATCTCAAATTCATTTATTATATAATAATCCATGTTAAAGAGCAAGTCTTTAACTCTCTATATATGAAGAATTCTATTTAAACTTATTAATTTCACAAAGTACTTGGGTAATATAAGTATAAAAATATCTATTTGATTTACAAATTGAATAATCAATAAAGACTCCCATAAGTGGGACTACCATGTTTGAAAAGCAAGTACCCTGTGATTTAACAGGAGGTTAATTTTATTGTGAATTGAATTTAGTGCATGTTTTATTCTATTTTCTGTTCACTTCTCTTTTATCCTTTTCATTCCTCTTGTTATTTTTCTTTCTCTTCACCTCTCAATCTATCTCTCTTATTCTCTCAGACTTAAATTCATTTTCCAACGGTAACAAGGTTCTTTTGGGGAAAATTACAAGATGTGCTTTCTGCAGCAAAAACATACAAGCATGATACCCTAATGATTCTTTAATTAAAATTCATAGAAATGGTCAAAATATCTTGAAGTTTTAACATTGCTTGTTTGAAGTGTTTTAAAAGCTATACCTGTCTCCAACCTCACCACTAGCAGAAAACTCCTAATACTGAGTCTGTTGAGAGAGGAATGTATTTTTCTCTATGGCTGAATAAAATTCATACTTTCACAATTTATTTTCTATGTTATAAAAAAGAACCTACCCCTTTTCTACCAATCAGATTTTAATTCCTAAGTAAATAGTAATTTTTGAAGTACTTCTAGTGAGACTAACAAAGTTTACTGATATTATGCACACATTTTTGGGAAGCGTGATAAAAGGATGTTTCAGAATTTGAGAATCAAGCCGGGCATGGTGGCGCACGCCTTTAATCCCAGCACTCGGGAGGCTGAGGTAGGCGGAGCGTTGTGAGTTCGAGGCCGGCTTGGGCTACAACGCGAGCACAAGGCCGGCCTGAGCTACATAGTGCGACCCTGCCTCAAAAAGGCTAGGGCCGGGAGTTTGGCTCAGTGCCTTAAGCGCCTGCTCTGGCAGGCACGAGGTTGTGAGTTCAATCCCCGGTGCCGCAAAAAAAAAAAATAAATTAAAAAAAAAAAAAAAGAATTTGAGAATCAGATGCAATTATTCATTTGATTCTTAAGACAGAACATGAAATATGAATTAGCACATGATATACTATTTCACAAACTATATTGAAGGAGTGAGAAAATTCATTAGAGGTAAATACGCCCATGTTGTTAAACACCATTAAATGGTGATCCTGTTTGGCTGTAAAATTGAGCTAAATAACGTAGTTTACCTTTCTTTTTTTTTCCATCAGACATGTGATGCAAAACATGAGAACAGAATTGAGAGATAAAATTCACTTCTACAGCAGCATCTTTCGTATTATCTGTTTTGTATTCTACTCATATGCTCCTTTGGATTTTGTCTAGATGTTCCACCTTTCTTAATCTTTATTGGTTTCACTTGCCTCCTCCTTTCTTTTTTTGTTGAGTTTCTATTAGGTCAGACACTACCAAGAGAGAAATAAGAATCACTGTGATCATTTCCACAAAACAGAGTTCAGAAGAAAATCTATTTCTTGGAATGAAGATCCCAAATTAAAGGGAACTATATTTTCTTTTCCTGAATATTTTTCTTCCTCTTGGATCGCATACCAACCTACATCATGAAACTCATCATTGTTTTAAAATTTGTAAATACCTTTGTCTCTTTTTTTTTTTTTTGGCACCAGAAATTGAACTCAGGACCTCGTGCTTGCCAGGAAGGCTCTGTGTCCCTAGCCCTTTTTTGTGTGTGTGTGTGTAAACATTCACATGTTTAATAGTACCTTTAAAATAAGCAATATTACATTTAAAATGGTTCCAAAATGAATCTATAAATAATAATATAAATTAAAGGATAGGAATTTAATGGAAATAGATTTTGATTTTTTTTTGTCATGGCACTGTATGCCTGAAGGAAAATTGATTTAGAAGACTTGTTATTAATAATTGCAAGTGCTACCTCCTTCAGCTTCTTTTGTTTTCTGCAGCCCTTACTGTTGATAAGTCTAGATATTTGTTAACTGTTTCTTTGCTATGCATCTACAAATGCTTCCTTGAAGAACAGTGTAAACATACTATTAAGATTTGCCCTCCTCAAAATACGATGATGAGTTTACAGCAGGCAACTGATCATGTGAGGCCATTTACTCTAAATCTTGCTGTAACAAAGACTAAAGCATGGTTAAATTATGAAGTCCAGAATTTTTTCTTTAAAAATTTTGCAAGAATTTTTAGTGTTTGTTTAATAAATAGAATCATGTAAATAATTCAGTATTTTGATCCACAAAGTATGTCTTTTTTTAAAGAAAAGATTTATGTTGTTGTCTTTGTAGTATTTCAGTAGTTCCATAGAAGCAATTCAGGAGTTAATCAAGGTACTCTTTTGGCAATTCACAAATACTTTTTAAATTTCTTAGTGTATTTTCTCTTTCTGTATTTTCCTTCCTGTACTCACCATTAACTTTTGCGTTTCTTATTTCTTATTTGCTCAAAACTATTTATTGAGAAGTTACACTGTACTATGTTGACCTTGAATATATAGCAGTAAATAAGATTTTACTATGCTCAAGTAATTTACATACTATTTAGAGAAACAGTGGAAGTAATTACCATGGAAGCTTATAGAAGTAAGGCTTTTAATTATACTTTTCTTAAACTATATTAACATAATTTTTTGTCTTCCTTTCCACAATCAGGTGTCACTTGTGAAGCTCTTTTCCTTATATTATACTAGATTTATTAACATCTTTACTGCAATTAGTTCAAAATACCTGCAAATCAATTCAACATTAAGAACATCTCTACCTCAGCCACTACTGACAGTTTCTTTCTTTCATCCTGGGTCACATTTTGTTGCTTCATAGTGTGTCTCTAAGTGTTGATTATTTATGGGAAATTTGTATTAAACACAGCAGGAACTAAAGGAAAGAATATCAGACTGCTAGCATGTTGTCGCTTATATCTAGATATCCTATCAAAGTCTCATGGGCTCATAGGTGGAGCTTTGGAAGGTGATTGGATCATGGGGGCATGATACCCATCAGCGGATTAGTCTACTACTGAGTTTATAGAAAAATGTGAGCTGAGAGAGATGCAGCCTTGTTAGAGGATTTGGTTCATTGGGGGTGTAGCCTGGAAGTGAGTGTCTCCTTCCCTGTTCAGCTGATCATTCTCTCTCTTTTGCTGCCATTCCATAAGTTCCTTCTCCATAGCCATACTCTAACTGACTATGGACTGAAGCCTCTGTTTTAAATGGGCAAGACTAATGAAGCACAGCACATTTTATCAAGTTACATGATAGATACTATCAAGTGAATTGCAGATAGAAAAACTTTCTTGTTTCATCAAAACTCCAGGCTACTGGCAAGATTATTTTTGTCAGTAGAAAACAAAAGGAATAGAATAAACCATTCTAAAATATACTAGTAGAATAAACATATGATTCTTAAAAATTAGGCACTATAGAAATAATTATATTCTTATATTGAAGAGACTCTGTCTTGTGAGTGGAAAATATTTCATCCTGATTTGATGAAATTTAACAAATGAATCTTGATTTTTTTAATTTTAATAATAGCCAATTGTAAAGTAATTGATTATGGAATTCTTTTCACTTATAGTATTCATTACAGATTGAAGGGATCAGTTTGGCAGGGATTATCATATGGAAATGATCAATTTAAATGCAAAACAAATCAATTTTAATTTGCAAAAAATCAAGTATGTAACAAGATGTATACTAGAAATATCTAAACAGTTACTTTCCTTGGTGCCATTTCATAAGTTGTTTTCAACAATATTTTGAAAAAAATTAAAACTAGCACTACAAAAATTAACTCTCTGTTAAAATTTATGTAAATTTATGTTCATGTTTACTGAAAATTATGGGACTCCATTGGGGTTTTTTGTCTGTTTCCTGTGTACAGTTTATAACATTTGAGTGAAACACTCTTATTTACAAAGTTGAACTTTATGGTGCTCAGGATAGCAAGGTGGTATTGGAGTCATTACTGTGAATTTGGAAATGTTCAGTGGACCTTGGTATTCTGCACAGGGACAATCTTCCCTCAGAGGATGGGAACATCACTGTTGTAAACTGAGCTCTGCTGCTGGATTTCAATACGCCAGACCAAACCAAAATGGAGTCACTCAAGATAAATATTGCATAATCAAACAAAGTTTGAGGAAACAGGAAATAGATTCCCAAAAAGACAATTTTTCCCATAAAAACAGAAGTTTCCATTCTACCTGAGTCAGTGTAGGAGGAAGTTGCTTTGGCTCTAACCCGCACAGAAAAGTAAACTAAAGTAGTCTGAGGTTAAACAATCAGTTTTTTCCCTATTGTCTTCTTTGTTTCTACCTTATAATAGCTACTGTTCTGCTTTTGCCAAAATGGGAGCTCTCAAAATCATGAATAAAAAGCAATTACACCTATAATTAAGTTTGAAGTAGTTTTGCTTTTTGACATACTGCTTACAAAAATCACATAGATATTATTCCTTAGCATGTGTTCAGTTCCTCTCAACACATATTTTGTTTTGCTGTTTTCTTTAACATGGATCCTGTCTTTGTCTATTTTACTGAGCGTATGACTTGACCTTTGGACAAGGATAAATTGTTTGTTTATTCATTTGTTTTTATTGCCCTAGACCTCCAGGGGTTTTCTTACAGTGTTGGCAGTCACTGCTTGATTTTTGGATGTCTGACCCTTTCATCCTTTTGGCATCATTCCTGGCTGTTTTAATTTCCTCTTACATCTTGGAATAAAGATCTTTTATCAGTTATAATTTGGCTGTTACCAAACTTTTTCGTAGTTTCTTTCCACTTGTCTACTGCTCTGGCAACATCTACAAAGGGCTTTGTATAGTAACCCCCTAAACTAAAAAAGAATTCTTAGAACATACAGTTTTCTAGTGCATTGAGTAGTTTTCTGTGTAAGACTTTTATTTCACTGGATTATACCATTGGATTATATCACCACTAAGCACTTATATTGTACTGAATATTCATGGTAAGGCAAATAGTTGCTGTTAATAAGAAGATACACTGCCTGGCAGGCTCAAGGTTGTGAGTTCAATTCCTGGTACTAAAACCAAAAAAACAAAAAAGCAAATAAGAATATAAAACTTTCGTCAAAATCTATAAATAATGAGAATAATAAAATTCTAATTACAGATTTTAAAATTGCAATGTTATTTATACCTTTAAGGTCATCTTTTGTTTTCATCCTTTAAAATGAGAATTTAAAGATTTTATTTGACTAACACACTTTGAGAATAATAAAATATGCTCAACCATTAAATATTATGAAATAATACATAGTACAATGAAATATGATAATTTTTATTCTGTAACCATTATTTTTGAACTGTTAACAAACATTAATTTTGCTATTACATAGTCTTAATTTTCCATGAGTATTTCAATGTGAAGAGTAAAAATGAATCAGAATGAATTAAATCATTTTTTATTTATGTAGGAAACACTTTCTACTGGTGATAGCATAATTTGGCCAATGATTATTATCAAAATTTATTATCACCAAACTTTCTCGTGTTTTGTTAAAAAAAACCCACAAAATAGATGTCTTCGAAGTTGACAAAG
Organism: Dasyprocta punctata; assembly: GCA_004363535.1. Lineage (NCBI taxonomy): Eukaryota > Metazoa > Chordata > Mammalia > Rodentia > Dasyproctidae > Dasyprocta > Dasyprocta punctata. Next base: position 67,004 of record RJWM01000423.1, on the reverse strand, counting down.
AATGGATCTGCATAATATATATTTGCAAGATTTTAATGTAAACTTTTGCATTTACTTGACCTGAGGTCTATTATCTAAAATGGGAGTAACAGAATGGCCTAGTTTAAGGACAACTATGAATTATATAATATTTTGCTCTAGTATTACTAAGATATCCCTTTAATCAAACATTCTATCTTTTTTCATCTTGTAGAAGTTCATCTGAATGTGTCAGAAACTGAAACAATTGAGAAGCATGTGACTGACAAATTTCACCTAGCAGGCCGATGGGAACATGGCTTGGCCAGAAGTTGTCATGCTCCTTCCCTTTGCCCCTTCTTGATCCCACTCCAGAGTCCTCCCTGGCAGTCTAGCAGTCACTCTCCGCTATTCCACTCAGCCTGCACTTGCAGCTCAACTCCCAGTGCATTGCCTTCCTCTGCTCTGGCTACTTTAAATGTCACTCTTTGAGGAAGGCAGTGGGGGAACTCTGGCCTGGCTAAGATCAGACAGGTAGGAATCTGGGCCCATTGTTAATATCTCTGGCCCCACATAACCTAGCCTTCCAGACAGTTCTGTGGGTTTAGCTCTGATCCCTTATTGGAAAATAGCCTTGACACCTGAGGCTTTCCTAGAACCCTGCACCAATCCAGGGCCCGTGCTTCGACAATCACAAGGCTGCAGTTGCTATGTAAGTGGCACTCCCCACATGCTTCTTGAGTTAGTCTAGGAGTACTCCCTCCAGTGTACAGTGCTGACCCCTCTGTGCTGCAGCTTAGGTCCGGGTAAGCTCTGTTGGTCCTATAACCCGTTTTATATTTACTTCGCAGGTGTTGTGGGGTCAAGTCCTATAAATTTACTTGACATAACTATCATGAGTAGTGTGAACACAGTGATTGGTTCAAAAGAAAGAGCAATAGACACCAGGGTTGTAGGCACCCAAGAGCTTCAGAGATCAATGGACAATGAAGATCAAGAGCTGCAAACAGCATCCAGAAGAATCCAGCTATGGTGCCCAGCACAGGCCGACACTACATGGTGGCGACTGGCAAGGCAGAGACCAGCAGCAGCTGGCTGTGTCACTTACTGGCATCCAACATTATGACATGATCTAGTGTTAGATGATAATATCAGGATTGCTAAGAGAGCTGCTCTTTGAAGATTCATGATTTCCATCTTAATCAAGTGAATGAACCCTAGACTGACTGTTAAAAAAAATTAGAAAGGCAGCTCTTTATGTTTTCTAAAAATCCTTTGAGGCAAAGGCACGTATATGCATCTTCTCCCTTATTCTTTTAATGATTTAATGAACTTCATCTATACATGATAAAACTTTATTCTCTTGAAATTTTTTGGTTGTCTTGTCATCATTGATCTCTTTAATTTTCACATTTCTTGTTAACTTCAACATTTTCTTTTATAATTGCATACTTTCACTGGCATTCTTACATCATGTATTATTGTTTGTGTTACTATGACGTCGTGACTCCCGTAGCATTTTCTCATTCCCATCACTTATTTACACATTTTTACTTTCCTTTTCCAAACTTATTGAAAGAGTTATCTACATGTAATCACTCTTTGATCAGGTTTCATTCTCCAGCAAACTAAAAGTCTTGGTTTCCACTTGCATTGTTCTTTATTTCATGGTTAACTCCATGCCAAGAAATTCAATGCACTCTTTTTGTGTCATCCTGTACATTCTCCCAAAAGCACTGTATCCCATTGGTTACTTATTAGATTGTCATGTACCTCCCTCAAGTGACTTACTTGACTATACTCTTCTAGTTTTTCTTTCCTTTGGGTTTTTGAGTTTCCTTGGCTAATCCATCTCTTTTATTGAAGTGCTTCTCAAACTTTAACATCCTGATGATCAAGGGGTCTTTCTAAGCACAAGTTGTGAATCGATAGGTTTTAAGTGGAAATAGGCCAGGCATTATGATGCATGTGTATAGTCCCAACTTCTCAGGACAGTGAGGCAGAATGATTGTAGGATCCTGGGCAATTTAGTGAAACCCTGTCTCAAAATATAAATTAAAATAAATAAATAAATACAAGTGGAGATTGCCTTAGTGACCCCTGAAACTAACCCACAGCACAACAAAATTCCTCAACTGTCAGACATAAGTTTTAAAACTGCTCGTTTGGCATTCTTCTTGAGATGATCTCATCTGTCCCCTTGAAATTAAATACCATATACTGATGGTTCCCAAATTTAAATGTTCAGTCCCACTTTTCTAATTCCTGAACAGTATATTGATTCCCTATTTGGCATTATCTCCTAGAAGTTTTATTGACATTTATAAAACTTTAATATTGAAAAGTGGGATACTTACGCTTTCTTCCACATCCTTTCTCCCTGTTAATTACCTGTTTCAGTCAATGGTGTCACCATTTAGCTAGCTGCAAAGTCAAAAATTTGAAGTCAAAACTTTCATTTATGTATCCTTTACATACTAGTAATACTAAGTATGGTTTATTTTTACTTATTCTCTAGATTTTAAGTTAAATATCATTTTCTCATTTTGTCTTTGGTGACTGTTCCCACAAATGAAATAATTTAATTCATTCATTTAATACTTTTTCATCATTCTCTCTGGTTTCTCTTGATGATTGTTTTTCAAAATGTCTTCAACAAATAGGTTTGAAACACAAGCATTGTGCTAGGTGTTGATATAGCGTTAATTCTCTGATTTTGTGGACCTTGTTAAGATTATGTTAGTTTTCTTTAATTGTGTATCAGTTCTGAATCAACACCTAGCAAAGCATTTGGACTTCAAACATGTGCTGAATGAACTCAAGACATAATGTGGAGATGATAGTTTTAACCCAGATGTTTTGATCTTCTAATTCTGTAATTTACTCTGCCTCTGTGATACTTAAGTCAGTCAAATTGAATTCATTTTCAACTGTCAGTAATTTAAATAGCTTGATTTCTCCCTTAGGCTTTTGCTGCTAGACAGAATAGCTCATTTTGCTGAATATCACCAGTGCTTTGTAAGTGAGCCGAGAATCAGAATTTGGTGCATTTTATTAGGGAACAATTAATTGCAAAATGTACAGACAAAGAATTTGTAAACTAGAATTAAGAAATATAGTTGATTTTAGTGTTATCAAATCAAAAGATGCCAAATCAATATCCTTCAAGCACTAAAATCTGTTAGTTGCTAGTGACTCCCAGAAATTTTAGTAAGAGAAAGAATGAGTCTAGTTTGAACATAGTGACAGACTGCTAAAATCCATTTGCAATATTTGCTATAATCACAGGCTATGAAACTAAAATGGAAAGTCCAAAGTTATATAGTAAGGCATTTTAAAATCAGGCACAGTATTTACTATACTAAAAGTTCTCCTACAAGGTCAGTATAGAATCATAATTGAATTAAGAGTCTCTAACTTTTTAACCCATAGTTTCAAGGCTTATTTATATAATTTTCTTCGAAGCTGTCTTTTAACAATTTTTATATTTCCATATTTATCTAAATATTCTTTTAGAAGTATAATGCACAGTGTATTCATTTATTATTATTTGATGGAACCACATTAAATTTTTTTGCTTTGTTTTGTTTTGTTTTTTTGTACCAAGAAACAAACTCAAGACCTTGTGCTTGCCAGTTAGGCGCTTTGCCACTGAGCTATATCCCTGGCCCTAAAGTGGGTTCTTTAAAGTGCTGCATTAGGTTTAGTTTATTCAGATGCCTAAATCATAGCCACAGCAATTAAAAAAAATATTCTGGTGTAATTATTGACTTGGGATATCACTTTAACGATTAAGGAATACCCAGGCAGTAGAGCATTAATTATACTTAGTGCTTCAACATGCACTGTGCTCATGCTTCTTCTACTGAAAGGGAAACCCAGATGGTCTGGCATTTGATTAGAATGACTGTGCTTCCCTACACGTGTGTGTGGGAGGGTTTTTCTGGAGAAAGTGGCATTTCAGTTCTCTCAGTAATGATATTGTGATGGCCAATATTGACAGTCAACTTCATTGGCTTTGGAGATGCCTAGGAAACTAGTAGAGCGCACTTGGAGCCAACTGGTCATAAATTGAAACCTCTTAAATTGTGAGCCAAAATAAACGTTTTCTTCTTTATGTTGTGTATATTGAGACAAAAAGTTGATTAATATATGTCTAATTGTTACTAGAAAATTCAACTATACTGGGATTAGTGCCGATCTGTGTACTGATTTAGTAATCACCCACTCTTAATCCTAGCACCATTAATACTAGCATTGTACCATCAATCAATTGCACACTCTAGCTACAGCTACCTCAGAAAAATCCCCACCTTTGATCACAGGAGGCTTTGGGGGGACATCTAGACACAAGCCATAATAGTTACCCACTAGGATTTATCAGCCTGAGTATAAATGATGTAACAATTATTAACGCAGTAGAGTTGACACCTCTAAATTTTGCCTTCTCAGTAGTGCTTTACATCTTTTTCTTAATTCTTTTTTTCTTTTCTTGTTAAAATTCTATCTCAATGTCTTTTATTTGCAATTCTCAGCAAAGAATGAATATTTTATCCTTGCCTCAAGCTGTTTTTAAGAGAATCTATTCTAAGACTGTATCACATTGGGGGTAAACATTGTCATACATAAGTTCACAAAATAGCACATTTTTCAGAAGTTTATATGGGCCAATTTTGTGCTTCTTTTGGAGGGAAGGAGCAAAAAAGAATTGAGAAGTGTTATGTATGTGTTCCACTTCCCACAAAGAATGTGATCATTTGGGCAAACATATTAAAACTTTAATACTGAAAAAATAACCAATACAGATTGTTATCAGTATTTCTCTTTAAATGTCATATTAATAAAAATATCGTTGAGTTTTTAATGTCCAGATTATACAAAGAGAAAAATTCTCACTGAACAAGGCTCTTTTAAAGGAAGAAATCTTTTTTTGGGAGAAGGGTGTTATTGCTTTCCATGGAATTTCACACAGGCCAGGGTTTTTCTTGACACAAAGAAGACAATAAAAAATGTGATGTATGTGTTGAAGAATGAGGTCACAACACTATCAATTAGGAATATGCAAAGAATTATTCAAATAACTTTTTGACATGACGATTGTCTTTTAAACTTTAAGGAACATTTTATTTTTAAATAGCAACTGTCACATCTGAAGGAGTCTATTACTAACTGGCATTCTTATTATAAGGCCAACATTCAAAAGAATATATTTTAAAATACTTAACTTTTAAATAAATGACCTCATACATTGCTTAATTGTTACTCAACATTATCTGCTGGTCTGTATAAATAATAATAAAAGCCTGTTGATTCATTTATCTCAAGCAATTAGGTAATTCCCTGAGTTAAATAGGTAACTGGTGATTAGTTTACCTCTTGATTAGTTTGCTAGATAGACAAAGCCAGTTTTATCTTTTCTTTATACAGCTTATTAAACTTTAATATTGTTTCCTTTAGCATTGTCTAACAGTACTAAGTGAATTCTTCACAAGGTGCTATGAAAATTTAAAATACTTTTATTGTTGCAAATGGTTTGTTTCTGACAGGCATCTATGTTGCAGTGGTAAAAAGTATTTATCAAATACAGAATTTGTTTTCTTTTACTTTGCAACAAATTCAAAATTTTCTCTTCATGCAGATGTCTAGCTTAAAATCATGGATATGAGAAACTTTTTTGGAAATTGTATCCTTATTTGAAAGTAGTGCTTTTAAAGTCTTTCCCTTAGGGAATATCAGGAGTGTAGATTTCTTGAATAACTTTTTATAGCAAAAACTTCTGTAGATTTACCTAGGCATAAAGACCTGAATAAGTATGTTGTGCAAATAAAATATATACTGAAATGCTTTTTCAGAAACCACCGTTTTCCTGTTGAGTCGAGGAGAGCAACTTTGTGTTTTATTTGGAGCAATATAAAAGACTTTGAAGATTTTCAAGAGAAACCAATGGTATTAAAAGACAGCATTAAATGTTCTGATGAAGTTAAAATATTTTCTGTGCCCTGGTAATAATAATCCTCTTAATAAAATGTGCTACTATTTTGTTATTAAAAATCATATTTATTAAGTATATTTTACCTCACTACTGGGATTAATCAGATTTTGAAAAAGAATTTTACAATGACAATTTTAATATGTAAAACAAATGTTTGCATTATTATGCTTTGGACTTCAGTCCATGAATGAAGGAAAACCATTTGAAAAGTGTATAACATTTATTTGATTGTGATGTTTTTGGTTACATAGTCATATTTCTGAAATAGGAGTCTATGGAGTGAAATAAATAAATTTTATTTATCTCTCTTTTCCTGGTAACTTGCATAATACCTAGATGGACACATTTTTAATTGAATGAGTGAATGAAAGAGAACTACTGAATTAATATATGTTACTATACAGCAGGGAATAATCTTACACTACTTTGGAAAAATTTTATATGTGGTCTTTGTAAAATGTGCTCTCTTGCCAAACTACCTGGTTTGTTGGCATGCATGCAGATGAGATTGTTTTAGATTTGTGGTAATGCTTTAATAGTTGATACTTGGAGAGAGAACTTTGAGCCATGTGATTTTGACCATATATTGCTACTCACATAGTTGAAGTTGATGTGTAGTAATTAATTTTATCAATTTTAAATGCAGTGTATCACAATTTTAATAGCTATGCATTAATATTTTTGATAAATATTTATATATATTCAATTTCACATACCTTTTATCCCTCACCACTGGGAGATAAAATGATAGCTTTACATTTATGTCTTGTATAAAATACCAACACCTTTTATTACTCATCATTTTTTTAAGTATCATTTGTGAAAATTTCTCCATAAGTTTGAAATCAATTTGTGTTTTTATTGAAATATAAAATGTATATGATTGTACACAGAAATTTTGAAGGTGACATAAAATTTTATATATTTTTTCCTGTGGCTTTATGATTAAGAGCAGTTTTAATTTCCATGCGATAAATACGACCTAAAGATATTGATTTTGATTTATTAAATATAGCTTACAATAATTTATTATCCAATTTAGCATAGAAATTATTACAGGAAATATATAGAATTTGCTTTTTGTCAATTTTTACAAAGATTTGAGTTTGAAATCCTCTCATTTCCAACCCTCTGAACTAATTTAGTTTATAAGTATTTGCTGATTCTCTATTATGTGCCAGGCATGTTTTTAACTCTTGAAGGTGTAAAAGTGAGTAACAACATAAATATTGCTATCTCTAAGCATATTCCTGAGAAGGGAATACACAATAAACAAAATGAATAAATGTATTTTAAAATATTATAGCGCATTAAATGTGCTGGATGAAAGGAACGGATCTTTTAACTGTTAGGGTATTTCCTACCTCATCAAATTTTCCTCTTGTCCCACAGCCTGGAAACTAATACACTACATATGCCCCACACTTTGGAGGAAAAACATTTCATTCTTTTAAAAACTTTGAATACAAACAACTAAGATTAAATGTAACTCTATTGAAAACTGTTACTTCCATAACCAAGAACCAACTCTCATTTATTGCTAAATGATCTTCAAACTATAGTAAAAGGCAGTTATAAATGACATAATGCTCAAGAATTCTAGAAAGCAAAATGGACTGGATATCTACCTACTGTAGGTGAATGATCATGGCTAGCATTCTAAGACGTGATGTCCCACTGATATCTAGTACCAATCTGAGTGCCTTGAGACATATTTTGACACTAAGATAACTTTCCTAAGCCTGTGATTCCAGGTCCATGTTAATTATTGTCAAAGAGTGAGAAATTGCATTCAACTATTATGAGATAGGGAGACACAATGTGGAGCTGGAAATCAAGTCAGGAAAGTGGTTGTATTGTGATATGTGGCATTATAAGTCCCATAATCCTAGTATCTTCTAAAAGTCAGTTCATAACCTAATATCCCAGTAGGCATTTGCACCATGCTGCTCAAAAAATACTAATGAAAATTTAGAGCTGCTTTTTAAAAATTAGTTTCCTAAAAGGATTTCCTAATAAGAATTTGGTGCTTAACTGTGGCAACAAGCCAATAGCTTTAGCATACTTATCACTCTGGATGAGGATATTGAGTTTTTGAGAAATTATATTACTTTTACAGTTATTAGTAAAGTGCAGTTAATATGCCATGAGATCTGTTTGCATCATTACTAGTCTTCCTCAGACAACTGGACCATTTTTTATGTCCTTAATGCTTATTTCTTTTTTTTTTATTCTTGAAACTTAAAGTCCTAAAAGATCTTCTACTGAATAGCTAGTTGAAAAAAGGTGGAAAGGTAATGATTGGAGAAAACATATGTAAATTAAAGTAATTGGTTGATAATGGCTTAAATAATTTTTTTCTTGTTAACTATAATTCTATTCAGCATTTACCATGTAGAAAATATAGGAAATCAACAACAGCAGTAGATATATCATTTAAAACAAGGCAGATATTTTTATGATTATGAAGCATTTTACTGACTGTTGTATTCTACAATTAATGTACTATGGAATATACTTTTGAGAATTTTTTAGATAGGCTTTTCCTATAAAATTATACCAAATGACTAGAATTAGGACTAAATGAACTCATTTTTTCCATTTAACTGCCTATTAATTACCAGAATTTTGGTTCCCAAATGTGGTGAAAATTTAGCAAAATGACAAAGTGTGAATGATCATGAATGATCAATATGGGAAAGAATTAGAATGCATGAAATGGATTCAAACAGATATCCAGAAAATTAAAACTTCCATTGACAGCTGACAAAACTGCTTGAATGAAACTGAAGACAGGGTCTCAGACCTTGAAGATGGTATCACAATTATTGATCATGAAAGTGTCTCCTGAAAAAAACAAACTATCTGGAAAAAACAATTAAACAGCTTCAAGGTGATGCAAAGAAAAATAATATAAGTTAGTTGGTGTCAGTAAAAAAGCAAGAGTCAACACAAATGGCATAAAAAGCTATTTGCAGAAGTAATAACAGAAAATTTTCCAAACATGGGAAAAATACCTAACATACAGATTAGTGAGACATAAAGAACTCCAGTTAGCCATAAGCAAAGTAAATCATGTAGACATATAAAACTCAAAATCTCAGAAATTCAGCACAATAACAGAATATTAAAAGTTGTTAGAGAAGAGAAACAGATCATCTATAAAGGAAAACCCACCAGAATCATGTCAGACTTCTCAACACAAACTCCCAAGGCAAGATAAGTTTTGAGTGACACATTTCATGCTCTGCAAGAAATCAACATCCAACCCAGATTGATGTACCCTGCAAAACTGTCTTTCAAAATTAATGGAGAAATAATACTTCCATGACAAAGAACAGCTGAAGATATTCATGACCACCAAAGCTACACTAAAAGGATACTGAAAGATGTTCTAGATGGAAATAAAAGCAACTACCATTCCAAGAACAAAAACAGAAAGAAATCACAAAGCAGGGCAAGCACTTAAACAGAGGGGAAAAGTAGGGAACCAACAGTACATAATAACATGTCAAAGATAAGTCAATATATATCAGTTATAACCATCAATGGAAATGGCCTCAATTTGCCAATCAAAAGAAATAGACTAGCAGAATGGATCAAGAAACAAGATCTAACAATATGCTGTATAAAAGAAACACATTTGACTCAAAAAGTAATTCATAGACTTCAAGTCAAAGGAGGGAAAGCAATACCCAATGCAACAGTAACTCAGAAAAATCCAGGGGTGCCTAGTCTGTTTTGCATACAGTGTGAACTTCAAAGAATGATTAAAAGAGATAAAGAAGGTCACTACATAATTGTTAGGGGAAATTGAAGATGAACAGATAACAATCATAAATATGTACACACTAAATTTGGGCCACCCAGCTGTATGACAAATATCAATAGACATGAAAAATCAAATAAACAACAGCACAATTGTAATGGGGCATATTAATACCCCACAGTCACAAAGAACAACTAGGCAAAAAAATCAGCAAAGAAGTAACAGATCTGAACCAAACCTGTGAACAAATAGATTTAGTAGACATTAACAGCGTTCCATGCAACAACATTCGAATGCCCATTCTTAGCTGCACACAGGACTTTCTCTAAAACAAACTATAGACTAGCTCATACAACATGCTTAAGTAAATGCAAAGAAATTGAAATTACCCCCTTTATATTGTCTGATGATAATGCAATAAAATTAGAAATTAATGGCAAAAGAAGCTGCAAAAATTCCATAAACACATAGAAATTAAATAACACACTCTTGAACAATCAATGGGTCACAGATGAAATTAAAGAAAATAAGCAATATCTACTGTCAAACAAAAATGCAGATCCAACTTGCCAGAACCTGGGGAATGGAATGAAAGTAGTCCAAAGAGATAAATTTATAGTGCTGAATTCTCACATCAAGAAAACAGAATGAGAACAAATACTATTGCTACGCTTCAAACTTCTAGAAAAAAAGGGTAATTGAAGCCGAAAGACTGTAAAAGGGAGCAAATTATAAAGATCAGAGCAGAAATTAATGCAATTGAGACTAAGAAAGTAATACAAAGATTAACGAATTGAAGAGTTGGTTCTTTGAAAGAATAAATAAAATTGATAAACCTCTATCCAATCTTATTTTTAAAAAGGCAAGAAAAACTCATGCAATAAAGAATGAAAAGGGTGAAATCATTATAGATTCTGTGGAAATGCAGAAAATTTTCAATACGTACTTTAAAAATCTTTACTTATAGAATCGAAAACATAGAAGAAATGAATGGATTCCTAGAAACGTATGAATGACCAAAGCTGAATCAAGAATATATAAAAATTTTGAGTAAGACAATATCAATTAATTAAATTAAAAACAATTAAAAACTTACCAACAAAGAAAATCCCAGTTCATGATAAATTCATGGCTAAATTCTAAAAGAAATTTAGAGAAGATTTAATGCAAATACTCCTTAAACTCTTCAATGAAACTGAAAGGGAAGCAATTCTCACTAACACATTCCTGGGAGCAGGTATTACTCTCATACCAAAAATCAGAGAAATACCCAACCAAAAACAAAACTACAGGCCAATCTTCCTAATGAGCAGAAATGTAAAAATCTTCAGTAAAGTACTAGAAACAGAATGCAGCAAGTCATCAAGAAGATTATACACCATGACCAAGTAGAATTCATCCCAGGAATGCAGGGGTGACTCAGTATATGCAAATCAATAAACATAATACAGCATGTCAACAGAGACAAAGACAAAAATCACACAATTATCTCAATAGATGCAGAAATAGCATCTGACAAAGTACAACATTCATTCACGATAAAAACCGTACAGAAAATCAGAATAGATGATTTATACCTCAATCTGATAAAAGCTGTATATGACAAACTAACAGCCAACATCATATTACATTGACAAAAACTGAAAACTTTCTCTCTAAAATCAGGAGCAAGATAAGGATGTCCACTATCACCACTCCTATTCAATATAGTTCTGGAAACATGAGCCAGAGAAATTAGACAAGAGAGAGAGAGAGAAATAAAAGGAATAGGGATGGGAAAGGAAGAAATTAAACTATCACTATTCATGGACGACATGACATACTACTTAGAAGATCCAAGAAACTCCACCAAAAGACATCTATAATTAATAATCAAATTCAGTAGCATAGTTATATACAAAGTCAGCACTCAAAAACCAACAGCATTTCTCTACAAAAACAACAAACTCACTGAAAGAGAATTTAGGGAAACCACACCCTTTGCGATAGCATCCAAAACAAAGAATTACTTAGGAATCAATCTAACAAATGAAATAAAAGATCTATACATTGAAATTTACAGCACTCTGAAGAAAGAGATTAAAGAAGACATCAGAAAATGGATAGATATCCCATGCTGATGGATAGAAAAAACCAACATTGTGAAAATGACCATAATCCCAAAATTTTTATACAGAATTTAATGCTATTCCCTTCAAAATACCATTATTATATCTCACAGATCTAGAAAAAACATTCCTAAAATTCATTTGGAAACAGAAGTGACATAGAATAGCAAAGACAGTCCTGGGCAACAAAGGCAAGACAGGAGGCATCACAATCCCTGACCTGAAACTATACTACAAAGTGACTGTGATAAAATCAGCATAGTACTTGCTAAAAAACAGATCTGAGGATCCATGGAATGGAGTAGAAGCTACAGACACAACTGCAAACACTCAGTCGCCTTATCTTTGACAAACAGGCAAAGCATTTTCACTGGAAGAAAGTGTCTTTAATAAATGGTTCTGGAAAAACTGAATTTCCACGTGCTAAAAACTAAAACTAGATTCATTTCAGTCACCATACAGTAAAGTAAAGTAAAATGGATCAACGATCTAAATATTAAAACATAAATACTAAATCTACTGGAAGAGAAAGTAGGTAGAAATCTTGGAGGCATAGGGTCAGACAGACTTCATGAACAAAACCCAAACTGCATGGGAAGTACTTCAAAGAATTAACAACTGAGATCTCATCCTATTAGAAAGTTTTTGCACATCCAAAGAAATCACCAACATAGTGAAAAGAAACCCCACCGAGTAGGAAAATACTTTAGCCAACTGCCCCTTAGACCAAGTATAGGGGACACTGAAATGGAGGACATTGAAAGTCACACACCTGAAATTTCTGTAAAGATAGCAAAAGAAATAAAGAAACAAATTCATGAAGCTATAGAAGAAATCAGATTAAAAATAATCTCTCAGGTAAAGAAAGAAATGACAAATTTAGGAAAGGAATTACTCGGCATAGCTAGAGAGGACATAGATAAAAAAGTACAGGAGCATGGAAAAATGATGGAAACCTTGAATGCGCAACTTAGGTAAGAACAGAATGAATGAAAAAAAATTCAAGGAGATATTCAGGGAGTGCAAAACTCCATTGAAAGCTGGCAAAAACTTTTAAATGAAGCTGAGGATAAACTTTCATACCTTGAAGACAGGATCGCAGCTAGTGATCATGAAAGGAAATAACTAGTAAAAATAAAAAGGAAGCATGAAATAACAATTCAATAGCTTCAAGATGATGCAAAGAGAGCCAATATAAGACTGATAAGTGTCAATGAAAATGCAGGAGTCAACACAACTGATTTAAAAAAAAATAGTCACAGAAGTAATAGCAGAAAATTTCCAAAACATGGGAAAGGAATCAGATATGCAGATAAGTGAGGTATGTAGAATGGGAAACAGTCATAAACATAATAAATCTATACCCAAACATACAATAAATCTAAACCCAAACATATAATAATTAAGATCCCAAAAATTCAGCATAAAAACAGAGTACTAAAAGCTACTAGAGAAAAGACAAAACTCACCTATCAAGGAAAGCCCATTAGAATCATGGCAGTTTTCAGCAGAAACCCTCAAGTTAAAATGAGCTTGGAGTGAAGTATCTCAAGCCCTAAAAGAAAACAACTTTCAACCCAAATTGATATACCATACGAAATTTTCTTTCAAAATTGATGGAGAAATAAGATACTTCCATGACAAAAAACAACTGAAGAAATTTTCACGTCCACCAAACTAGCCCTACATGGACTACTGAAAGACATACTAGAGAGAAACAAAGATGACTACAGTTCACAGAACAACAACAGAAAGAAACTATCAGGCAGGGTAGCCAATTAAACAAGGGGGAAAAGCGGGAAACCAACAACAGGAAAATAACATGACAAAGTTAAGCCAGTACATATCAGTTATATCCATAAATTTATTTATTTAATTTTTTTGTGGCACTGGGGATCGAACTCACAACCTCACGCCTACCAGGTAGGCGCTTAAGCTGCTTAGCCAAAACCCCAGCTATCCATCAATTTAAATGACTTCAACTCACCAATTAAAAGAAATAGGCTGACAGAATGGATCAAGAAACAGGATCCAACAATATGCTGTATGCAAGAATCACATCTGACTCAAAAGGAAACTCATAGACTAAAATTCAAAGGATGGAAAACAATATTCCATGTGACAAGAACCCAGCAAAAAACAGGGGTAGCTATTCTGTTTGCAGACAGTGTAAACTTCAAACCAAAAATGATCTAAAGAGATAAATAAGGTCATTACATATTTGCTAGGAGGAAAATTCAAGAGGAGGAACTAAGAGTCATAAATATATATGCACCAAATACAGGACCACTAAACTATATAAGACAAATACTAATGGATGTGAAAAACCAAATATGCAATAACACAATAATAACAGGGGGCCTTAATACCCCATTGTCACATGGATAGATCAACTAGAGAAAAGTTGGCAAAAAATAACAGAACTGAATCAAACCTGTGAATAAATGGAGTTAGTAGATGTTTACAGAGTATTCCACCCAACAACATGGGAATACACAGTTTTCTCAGCAGCACATAGGACATTTTCTAAAATAGACCACATATTAGCCCATAAAACATCCTTAAGTAAATGAAAAGGCATTGAAATTATCCCATGCATATTATCTGATCATAGTCCACTGAAATTAGAAATTAACGGTAAGAGAAATTGCAAAACCTACATAAACACATGGAAATTAAATAACAACCTCTTAACCAATGTGTTACAGATGAAATTGAAGAAGAAACTAAACAATACCTAAAATTCAGTGAAAATGCAGATACAACATGCCAATACTTGTGGGACACAATGAAAGTGGTCCTATGAGGGAAATCCATAGCAATAAATTTTCACATCAAGAAAACTGAATGAGCACAAAGAGAAAACCTAATGCTACACCTCAAGCTTCTAGAAAAAGAAGAGCAAGTCAATCCCAAAGCTCATAGAAGAGAGGAAATTATACGTATCAGAGCAGAAACCCCTAGCCAACCTTATCAAGAAAAAGAAAGAAAAAACACAAATTCATGCAATAAGGAATGAAAAGGGAGAAATTAATAAGGATCCCATGGAAATTCAAAAGATCATGAATTCCTACTTTGAAAATCTTTACTCGCAAAGGGTAGAAAGTACAGAGGAAATAGACAAATTCCTAGAAACATATGAACTACCAAAGCTGAGTCAAGAAGATATAACAATTTTGAATAATCCAATATAAGCTATTGAAAGTGAAAATGTGACTAAAAACTTACCAACAAAGAAAAGTTCATGTCCTGATGGATTGATTCACAGCTGAATTCCACAAGAAATTTAGAGTTTTGATGCCAATACTACCCAAACACTTCAATGCAATTGAAAGGGAAGCAATCCTCCCTAACTCATTGCAGAAGGCAAGTATTACTCTGATAACAAAACCAGAAAAAGACCCATTCAAAAAGGAGAACTATGAGCCATTTTACCTAATGAACATCAATGCGAAGATTCTCAATGAAATACTGGTGAAAAGAATGCAGCAAATCAAGTAGATTATGCATCATGACCAAGTGGGATTTATTCCATGAATGCAGGGATGGTTTAACATATGCAAATCAATAAATATAATACACCACATCAACAGAGCCAAAGACAAAAATCACATGATCATCTCAAAAGATGCAGAGAAAGCATTTGATAAAATCCTATGCTTGTTCCTAATAAAAACCTTTCAGAAACTTTGACTAGATGGTATCTACCTCAATCTGTTAAGAGCCATCAATGACATACCAACAGTCAATATTGTACTAAATGGACAAAAACTAAAAGCTTTCACTCTAAAATCAGGAACAAGACAGGGATGTCCACTATCACTACTCCTATTCAATATAGTTCTGGAAACGTTAGCCAGAGCAATCAGACAGGAGAGAGAAATAAAAGGATTAAGGATAGGAAAGGAAGAAGTTAAATTATCATTATTTTCAGATGACATGACTCTACACAGAAGACCCAAAAAACTTCATCAAAAGACTACTAGTGTTAATAAACAAATTCAGCAGGGTAGCTGGATGCAAAATCAACACTCAAAAATCAATAGCGTTCTTGTACACAAGCAACAAAGTCACTGAGAGAGAAATTATGGAAATAGCACCTTTCACAATAGCATCCAAAAAAGTGAAATACTTAGGAATCAACTTAATAAAGAATGTAAAAGACCTATATGCTGAAAACTATAGTACTCTAAAAAAGGAGATTGAAGAGGATGTTAGAAAATTGAAAGATATCCACTGCTCTTGGTTAGGGAGAACCAACATTGTAAAAATGGCCATACTCCCAAACTGTTCTACAGATTTAATACAATCACAATCAAAATACCATTAAAATACCTTACAGATCTATAGAAAACACTCCTAAAATTCATCTGGAACCAGAAGAAACCTAGAGTAACAAAGGCAATTCCAAGCAACAAAAGTAAGGCAGGAGGCATCTCAATCTCTGACTTGAAATTATACTCTAAAGCTACAGTAATAAAATCAGCATGGTACTGGCAAAAAAATAGGCCTGAGGGTCAACAGAGTAGATTATAAGATTCAAATACAACTACAAAGACACTCAGCCACCTTATATTTGACAAAGGAGTCAAACATTCAGTGGAAGAAAGCCTCTTTAATAAATGGTACTGGAAAAACTGGCTTTCCACATGCCAAAGAATGAAACTACACCCATGTCAATCACCATGCACTAAACTAAAGTCAAAATGGGTCAAAGATCTAAATATTAAAATAGAAGCACTAAATTTACTGAAAGACAAAGTAGGTAAAAATCTTGAAGACATAGCAGCAGGCAAAAACCTCATGAACAAAATGCAAACTGCATGAGAACTACTTCAAAGAATCAACAACTGGGATCTCATTTTATTAAAGAGCTTTTGCACTTTAAAAGAAATCACCAATAACATGAACAGAAAGCACACAGAATGGTAAAGAATTTTAGCCAACTGTCCCTCAGACAAAGGACTTATATCCAGAACATATAAAGAATTGAAAAACATTAGGCATCACAAATTCAAAGACACAATCCAAAAATGGGTATTTGAGATGAACATGCACTTCTCAGATGAAGAAATACAAATGGCAAATAAATACATGAAGAAATACTCAACATCACTGGTCATTCGGGAAATGCAAATTAAAAAAACACTGAGATGCAGTCTCACTCCAGAAAGAATGGCTGCCATCAAGAAATCAAATGATAACAAATGTTGGTGTGGCTGTGGGGAAAAAGGAACCCTTGTCAACTGTTGGTGGGAGTGTAGACTGGTGCGACCACTGTGGAAATCAGTATGGAGATTCCTCAAAAAACTAGGATTGGAAATCCCTTTCAATCAAACTATTCCCTTTCTGAGTATTTTCCCAGAAAAGTTGAAAGTGTCATGTCACAGCGATATATGTGCACCCATGTTTATAGCAGCACAATTTGTAATAGCTAAATCTTGGAAACAATGAAAATGCCCATCAACCACAGAATGAATGTAAAAGACATGTTATTGTTATACAATGGAATATTACTCAGCTATAAAAAAGGATGCTCTTGAGGCTTTTATAGTTAAATGGAGGCAGTTTGAGACTATACTCATGAGTGAAATAGACTCACATTCATAAATATCATATTGTCTCCCCAGCGTAAAAAATAAATAACAATTAAAAAAACTGACAGAGTAATAAGATCCAAAATGTACAATAGATAGTATGATACAGAAAGGGAAAGAAAGTGCTCAAAATTAAAGAACAGCTGGGATAGGGGAAAGGAAAAATTGAAGAAAGGAAAGGATTATATATTTGTAGATATACACATATAACTGTATGTATGTATAAGTATGTAAGATAGATAAGAATACTACTGAATAGTTTGTGTTGTCATTATTTGATTATCTGGTCATTTTTTATGCCTAGATCTCATAACTTGAATAACTACTTCTAAGATGTAATATATTGACTACTATTGATTTTTTACTGTTTTTTTAAAATAAAATTATTTGTAGTAATGCTGTGGGAGGTACAAAATACATTTTATCTTGAAATTTACCAGCAGTAAACATAAATTCTCCCCTGACAAAATTTCTCAAGCTGTAAAATATTTTTATTTTCCCACACTATTTTTCAAGTTATTTATAAGAATATTTTATATGTAAAATATATTTGTGTAAGTAAAAGAAATTCAAGAAAGGATAATTGGCACATTAATTTGTTAAATCAGCAATGAATGAGCACAGTTAAATTCACTTAACAAAGTAGAGACACATTTAAATTATCACTTGTCATCAGTAGCATGTGTAATTACAACCTAATTCATGTTTCCATCACCTATCTCTGTTTTTCTGTATTTCGTGGATATGTTGTTTCTATTATATTTAAAATATGTTGTTTACTTAAATCTCTACAATAGACTTGAAATTGAAGAAATGAACAACACTGGCAGAATACAGTAGGCAGCAAGTCTATGATTGGAGAATGATTTTCTTTGTAGAGGCTACACCCTTTTCTATTTGAAACAATGTATTCTCTGCAGTTTTTAGAAAATACTGCTTTTAAATTTACTGTTGTCCAAATTTCTAGCTATAAACTAAATTCATGGGTATTTTAAGGTGGTTAATGTAAGTAAGGTATTTGTTTCAGACACAGAATCAATTAGAGTGGCTCTTGTCATGACATTCAGAGACTAGGTATAATTGTAGTACCATTAAACAGAACACAGTTATATTAAATAGCATATGGCATTGTGTGACCCAAGGAAGAGCTTCTGAAATGTAAGCCCTTTCTATTCTCATTCATGTTGAAATTACTCCAAGGTCATTTGCTATTAAGAGCTATCTGATGGTTGTCTCTATTCTCTAGGAAAAATTAATTGAGAGTCACTATTCTGTCCTGAATAAAAAACAGAGCGGGACTTTCTGTATCTCTGGGCAGAATTCTAGGAAATCTTTCTGAAATCATAGCATTAAGTGAAATTACATTTGTGGAGATTACTAAGGTGAATTTTTACATTGTTTTGTTTAAAAAATACATGTATGCTTCCAATAGAAAAATAATACCCATGGACATCTTGTTTTTACTTAATTAACTACTTTGGAAGCAATTTTAATTTGAAATGCTTTACATGCTTTGATATAAGTGTTATCATTTTTGTTCTTTTGACATCTTTCAATAAGGTATATAATAATAGGTAAAATTATATGTAAGGAATGCTATTAGATTAGTTTTCTTCTTTAAATAGGAAGTTTTCTCTCTTCTATAGAGTAGAAGCACATATACATTACCTTAGAAAAATGTTTAGTTATTAGCAGAATATTGCTTTCATAAGCAAAAATATGCAAATCACAGATACTGATCATATACCTGAACATTTTAACTAAAATGCACAGAAATGTGTGTGTGTGTGGGTGTGTGTGCATAGCCACACACACACATACCCATGAGTATTAACCATTCAATGCAAAACATTTCTTATCATCATTGGGTTATCTTCTGACATCGCACTGGGAAAGAACTATACAGTAAATAATGAATTGCGGGATGTAGCCAGGCTTGCAGAAAATAACCATTTGAGGGATGGTGCATGAACAGAAAGCTGTAATTTTGACAGGTGGCAAGGTGTCGTGTCACCAAGCCTTTCTAAAGCCTCATATCTCATACCTATTGATTAATGGCTCTAATTAAGGAATGAAATCAAGCATGTGAAGACAGGGGATCGCTTTAGGTCCTTGTTTGGTAGTTTTCTCTTCCTGCCATATGACTCATCCATCTAAATATCTCTGCTCTTTCATTTATTACTGCTGTATGGTTCCACAAAAACAGCAAAACGGGTATATTTTGATCTTATCCTGGTAGTCCAAAAATGTGATTTGGCAAGGACCAAATTAAGAGAATATGTCTAAACATCATCTGAATGAGCATTGATGTGTGAGAGTACTAGACTTGCAAATGCTTCAATGGACATCTTGCAAAGATTTTACTTAAAGCTGTGAGATGTTATTTAATTTAAAGTCTTCAGCTGGGTTGATAGAAAACTTCAAGTATAACAGCCTTTGAGTAATTAAGAAAAAACAGGTTGTATTGATACATTTTAAAGAATATCAGGTATGTTCAACTATGTTCTCCCATACTTCTCACTAACAAGACCCGAAGCTGACACTGTACTATACAGCTAAACAAGTCTCCGAGGAAATTCCTGATCCTTTGGCCTTGCATGAAAATATTGACTCCATGGCAAATCATTCAAGATGGGTTCGTTGGAGGGAGCCACAGTCTGGAGCTTGAAATATGCATGGTGAAACATTGTTTTTCCTTGCAATTCACAATCCATACTGTGTTCTGATTATATATCCTAATCCACAAGAAAATATTGTTGTATTTAAAAATTTTACTATTAATATAATTGGCAATCAAATTAATATACCACATTGGTTAAAACTAATTTGTAGTTGTAAAGAAATATCATTGTACAGGTTTTTAATCCTGTGCTATTAGTATTACAGTGTGGCATTCACATAAAATGAGGTTAATTCTGACTATTTAGCTAAATAACTCTTCATTTGAAATGTTTAAGTTGTGTCCTTCACTCATCATTTTATTTTGCTTTCCTGTAATACAGAATCATAAGATTGCTTTGTTCAAAAGTGGCTATGTCTGTAGCTCTTTTAATCTGAAATTTTATTTATCTAATTTGCAAGCTACCATTTTTTACAGAAGCATAGTTTATAATATATTACAAAGTTCTGGCCATGAACAATGTGTAATGTCAAATTATTAGAAATAAGATAAAATGTTCTTAGACTTAAGGGGCATTATATTTAAATTCTATCAAAAATTAGTAGAGATTGCATAAATCATTAGGGGCATCCAATGTATTTATATATATTTTACTTGGAATTTGAAAATTGGAAATGACAACAAGAGGAGAAATTTTATTTTTTCATGAAATATTGATTCCTGAGGTGATATGTGATGAAATCATGAAATGAAAAATTCATGATTACTCTAGAGTATATGTGAATACAGAAAAATATAAAGCATACTCATAAACTTAAAATATTTTTATTTCACCCTTTAACTTGCTTGTATTATTTTTTATTAATTTTACACATTATCTTACATTCTAGTTGATTTTAAGAATTTTTTATACAGAAACACTGACAAAATCATTGCTTACTGAAGCAAGTAGACACTGAATCTAGCTATGCACATTAGAAAGATGTTACACACTGCCTACTTTTAATAATGATCATTTAGAAGACAATTTTAGCATCCACACAAGGGAAAAATGGATTTTTGATGAGTTCTTATACGACCATATGTGGTATAAGTCAGTGTGAGGTATTGCCAGCAAGCTCATTGCTTTCAAAAATCAAAGTTAAATGGTTCATCTATCATCAGAATTTGTGTCTGGGCGACTTGTCTGAACATCAGTATGATTTATGGTTTGAATTGGAGGAGTCAACCATGCATGTTTCTTAGTTTATCGTTTTATGCTGTCTTCAATTAAATGTCTATAAACACAGTGATGGCTTTATGACATTGTCCATCAATAAAGACTATCAGATTTTGCATGAGAATATGTAATTTTCAGAAAAGTAATGACCTTTTGACTTCTATGTGCTCTGTTGCTACTATTATACACAAACTCATGTAGTATTTCTTTATAGAAAAATGTGCTACCTAATTTGTCATACAGATCAATGACTTATTTTGTGGAATAATCTTAATTATTGCTTAGGACCTTTTAAAACATAAATTTATCAAATTATGAAAATAATTGGAGTGAACTTACCATTCTCTTTCTTATGCACTTTATAATAAATTATTTTATGGGAATGCAAAGCAGCAGAAAAATATTATATCTGAATATTTTCTTGCATAATTCAGTAACATTGCTTTGTGGAATCAAAAGAGTTTAAACAGGTTTTTGCTAGGGAAAATAATGTATATGATAAAATTAAATTAAATTATTCCACATAAAGGATGAATCTTGGAAAATCTAGTGTTTTCATTTTCTTTGGGACATTGAATAATGATACTTTCAGTCTTCATATTTATGAATGTGGTGTATGGTATTCACACTGGCAGCTTGTGGAGGTTGAATCATTTTCTGCATAGCTCTGCCCTGATATTACTGCTGACAGCAATACATTGTAGGAAAGAATTAGTATTCTGGTTCTTAAAGCTCTGCTTAATATCTTTTCAGCATATTTTAAAATAAAAAAATGCAACGTGAAGGATTTTATGTAACAAATCTTTTCCATGTAGTTTAAGGGGAAGAGAAAAGAAATCAGACAATTAAGGTAGGCTCAGATATAAATTTAAACAAATATGATTTCATGTGTACATAATGGTTACATATATATGGCATTCTTGTTACAAACTCCACCTCTGTACCATGTAATAAAAAAGTGATGAATATGTGGCAGGTATGTGAGGACCCTAGTCAGTGATTATCGAAGTTCACAACATAGTAGGAGAGGTGCACAAAGATTCATGTACAGCCAAAGATGGAATCTCATACATCATTTGAAAAGCAGATTTTAGTTCTCTATTAGAAATCAACAGAGGTTGAATTCATGCATAAATTGTCAAACTACTGAAACCAAAAACAACTTTTGACATCAGCGATCTAGATAATCAAACAAGTGAAAGTTCTATGTAGGAATGAAAGTACTAGATATTCCAAATACTATTTATGTGCAATATTTTACATGTTCTCAATTCTGTGTTATTGAAAAAGCATTAATAGTTATAAAGTTGTCAAAGATTCCAAACATATATAAATATGAATATTTACATATTATTTTTATTGTTATACTAAGTGATTGATTGACTAATCTTTCTTTAAAACTATTATTATTAATATTATTATTATTACTGTGGCACTGGGGATTGAACTCTGGTCCTTTACAGTGAGCTACTTCCCCAGCCCTTTTTCATTTTTGTATTTTGGACAGGGTTTTGCTAAATCACTAAATTGCCAAGACTGGTCTAGAAGTTTTGATTCTCCTGCCTTGGACCCAAAGTGTTAAAGCAATAATTTTTATCAGTTTGAATCAGTCTGCAGACATATTCAGGAAAATAGAGATTCTAAAATATTCCCAGAGTTTGAAATTCTTATTTTGGCAATAGCTGTAGAAAAAAAATGATGAACAACAAACAGTTCTTTTTAAGAGATGGTTTGCAATTGAGAGACATTATCTAGAATGCACTTTTGGTTTTCAACTTAATGTTTTCCAAAACACAATAAATGTATATATTCTTTGAGATTCAATCCTTTGAGAAAATATTTTAAATTTTGCAATTTATAGTAAACTGATAAAAGAACAAAGGTAAATTTAAAATCTTTATTTTTCAGACAATTTAATGAATTAAAGGTATTTTATTTTCTTACCTTCTATTTCTTAAAATTGACTCTGGATTCTTTTTATCTGCAGTGTAACATTTTTTCCTATTACAAAAGAAACTTTTATCCTTTTTTTTGTGAAAAACAGTGGAGTAAAGTAAAGTAAGTGGTTATTTATCTAAAAGACTACCTTAAAGTATGTACAATTTAAGGTATAAGTAAACCTGGATTTTAAACACTTATAATAGTCATTCTAATTTTTTAACAAGTTTCAACTAGATTCTGTGAATATTTACTTATATTAGTATAGTAAATATTTATTTTGTTAAATAAGTTCTTCTCCTTTGGGTGTATGATACCAGATATGCCCTTTTTGTTTGTTTAACATTTTAATACTATAATTTCATTGCCAAATTGAAAAATTGCCAAGTATATAAACCAAGTAAATTTGTAAGTTACTGTAAAACAAGTACATTGCAGGTTTTTTGACAATTATATACAATTTATATTATATTTTTATCAGTTTTCTTTCCTACGAGGCAAGCACTGAGATATGTCCTATAGCACCAGTATGATTTTTTTCTTAGCATTATTTCACATAATTTTTCTCTCATTAGAATTTCTTCATTAAATTTATTTTAAAGATTATGTTGCATCCTTGATATAATCTAGCCATGATGTACTTAACAAATTTGCTATTGTTTCTATACATAGTGTTTCAAACTTTTGGTATTAGAAAGTTTCCAGTGAACATTTTTATTAAATATCTTTATTGTAGTTTATTATTTGAATTAACTTCTTTAATAGAAGACATAATAGTTAAAATCTTACTATAAAACCCGTTCAAATATAAATATATAAATACACCTGTTTTGAGGTATTTTATGTAAAATAATATTGCTGATTTTTAAAACATACCGGGTTCTTGTGAGATTCAAACAATAGTCTCAAGACATGAAATCCCTTCAAAAGAACTGTATTTAATGTGCATTAATTTAAAGTCTTCTACTGTCTTTGGCCATTTTGGGTAATATTTAAGGATTATCAGAAAATTGCTTTAATATCTTTGTATTTCCCTTGCCATAAATACACTATATGTTTAATTGGTGCTCAAAATGGTCTTTATGTATTGATGGAGTTGTGATACTACCTCTCAGCTTTAAAATTCCTTTCTGGGAGGAAATGCTCAAACAAGTGATATCCATTGCACACTTTGTACTTATAAAAGACCTTTTGTATCAATGAAAGAATCAGAGAGAAATTTTCTCTCCATTGATGTGCATGAGTTATATATTGAAAAGTTAAGTTAAAATGTTTGTTTTCAATGGAAACTTCCTAAAACTACTCGATTGCTGAAGAAGTGAGGCAGTCATAATTCCAACCTATGTTTATATATCAACAGACCTGTTTAAATAATAGTGTTTTGCTAAATTTCTGAGAAACAAGTATTTTTTAATATATTTGATTATGTAGACTTTTGTATAATGTACTCTTAAAAACTTCTACAAATATGCATTTCCCATAACATAATTTTTGGAGAGTCACAGTAAAATTTTTTATTAGAAATTTACATAAATATACTCTGTATAAAACTTGTAGTTACTGATTTTAAAAGACATAATTCAAAGCTTATTGAATGTTTTGTTAAAATATGTGACCTTGATAACATTATTTCAAACATAGATACTAGCTGTGAGTCTGCAGCATTTGTAGACTGCTGGGGGAGAGAACAAGGGCCTCACCAGAAGGTGATCCCTGCCTGGAAACCAGTGCCATGTGCTGGCTGCTGCTGGAGTGGGGACGGCCACACCCAAGCTTCTCTCTGTGAGTCTTTGCATTGGTGGACTGCATGGTGGGGGAGGGGGCATTGTGGGGAGCTATCCAGGCCTCACTAGGAAGCAATTCCGACCAGGAAACCATAGCATTTTCATTGTTTTGTTGGGTTGGGTTTTATTCTCTTTTGTTTTGTTTATGTTACATCTGATGACATGAGTAACTATTTGAAAAATAACAAGACATTATGGTAGCCATTTTAAATTTATTAGTGGCTTGTTTTGAAGTCCTTTACTGTATTCACTGTTTTGGTTTTGTCATTGTTTGATTATCGGATCATTTTTTATGCCTAGAACTTGTAACTTGAACAACTACTTCTAAAATAACAATATGCAATATATTGACTAGTATTGCTTTCTTACTGTTTTTTTTTGAAATTCTGTATTACTTCTACATTTTTTTCTGTTTTGCTTTTTAAAATAAAAAATAATGATAATAATATGGTTTTATTGTTTCTATTCTATTCTGTTTGTTTGATTTTTACTATGTCTGACAGTAACTGCAGCTATTTTGAAGACAACAAAAGGCATTATGGTAACTATTGTTGGTTTTGTAAGGTTTTGAAGTCCTGTATCACTTATGCTGGTTTATTTTGATTGGTTTTATTCTGTTTTATTTTGCTTGGATTTATCCTCTTTAAAGTAAAATAAACTAAGTAAATAAATAAAGATACTAAAAATAATAAT
The DNA here is from genome assembly GCA_004363535.1 of Dasyprocta punctata. Taxonomy (NCBI): domain Eukaryota; kingdom Metazoa; phylum Chordata; class Mammalia; order Rodentia; family Dasyproctidae; genus Dasyprocta; species Dasyprocta punctata. Next base: position 41,326 of record RJWM01000423.1, on the reverse strand, counting down.
GGTTTTACTGTTTGTAAGATCTATTTTCCCACTAAAAGCTTTCTACAAAAAGTGAGCTTGTTTTGTGTGCATACATGCACGCATGTGTGTGCATGTGTGTGTGTGAAGCCTTGGAGAACAGGGCTGCAATGTCTTCTGAACTATATTGATCTCTTTATTACACTCAGTTGTTTCTCCAATTTGCCTCCAGTCTTTCCATGACTTTTATATTAAGCACAGAATTTAAATGTACATTTCTGTGTTGAAATTTTAATATGCAATGATACTGTAGTTGATTCAGCCATAGGGAATGCATAAAACAACATGAAAATTAGATGACCATGGAAGCGGAACCAAACCCTTAGGAGAGACAATTGTTTTAGAAAGGTTAGCCATGTTTTTTCATTTTTAGCCTCAAATTCATAACATGCAAAGATCTATTGTTTCTCAAGAATAACAATTTTGAAGCATAATATTATACTTTCTTTTTTTGAAAATGTATCAGTTTTGTAATGGTGATTTTATTCTTTCTAACTTTTGATACAGCTTGCTAAAATGAAAGGCACTCCTTTCTTTATAGTTTTGTTTTATGGATTGCTACTCTCTATTTGGTCATTTATGTTCAAGAAAACACGTATTTTTCAAAATGATGATTTTTAACATGATGAAAGCATTTGAAAATATATACAGATAAAGGAATTCACTTAGTCTGTATTTTCAGAAGTTCTAATACCATGATGTCTGCTAGGACTTTAAATTTATACATAGCTATAATTAATTGGTCACATTTAAGTGCAGATAAATGAAACAATCTTATTTTTTGAAAATGAAATAAGTGACCTGGCATTGTGGTGCATTCTTGTAATCCCAGCACTCAGGAGGCAGAGGCAGGAAGATCACTACACATTTGAGACCAACCTGGGCTATGTAGCAAGATTCTGTTTCAGAAAAACAAACAAACAAACAAAAAGAAAACAAAAAAGGGGAAAGGAAGAAAATGAAGTAAGTCATGAATCTAAGGGAATAAAATGCAAGAATTATTTTTTTAGACACAATGTGAATGAAATAGCAGTCTGTCATAACTATTTAATGGTCCTGCATTGTCCTTTCTGCCTGTATTTGAGGGATCTTTCAGCTCTGTAGTAGTTCTGCTGCATCCAGAGATGATCCATTTTACTTATGTGATACTGGAGGAATCCTGGTAAATTCTAAATATTTTTACAATTCTTTTAATTCTACACACACGTTGTCCACTAGGTCTTACATATGAGCAACATACATTGGTATGTACGGCCTTAGTCCCAGATACTTACAGCTCATTTGGGAGGTATGGGTTTTCTCTGATCTAGTTCCTAGAATTCTTTTTTTTTTAGTTCTTGTGGCTACTTTTAAGTTGAATCTTCTCTTCCTAACTTTGTTCTTTTTTTTTTTTTTTTTTTTTTTTTTTTTTTTTTTTTTTTTTTTTTTTTTTTTTTTTTTTTTTTTTTTTTTTTTTTTTTTTTTTTTTTTTTTTTTTTTGGTGGCACCAGGGATCGAACTCACAGCCTCGCGCTTGCCAGACAGGCACTTAAGCTGCTGAGCCAAACTCCTGGCCCTCCTAACTTTGTTCTTAATAAATATATATATATAGTTTATGTATATATATAGCTTATACACACACACACACACACACACACACACAGTTTTTTTCTTTTCTTCTTCAAAGAATTTGGCTACAATTGAATAGAAGTGTCACAAATTTTATTCAATTAGGAATCTCTGACCTACCTAGATTTTTAGGGCCTAATTCTTTCTAGGCATGGCCCACATTTTATTAAGATCATGCATTAAAATACATAAAAATGTTTCTGTTTAAGAAATCATTGGCTTTTATTGGCCTTGTTATTTGTTAAAAGATAGGTTTACATTCCTTTGTAGAGGTATATATTTGTTCTACTATACATTATTTTCATGTAGGTGAGGATGTTTGTATATTTTGTTTAACAATGTCTCCCAAACATATAAAATAGTTTCTGGTCCACATATTATTTAATGAATTTTTCTAGTAAATCAGTGTTACATTTAGCAACATCTATTTAAATATGTATGTGTACATATATATATATATATATAATCTCCATATAGAGAAGATTGTACAAAGGAAATTGTTTATACACTAGAAAGTGCTTTTTCTTAATTTGCAGTCATATATAATTCAAAAGATACAATGTATCAGTCGCAGTAGTCTAGAAGCATAACCAGATAGAAATACAGTCAAGTGGTATATCATAAAATGGTGGATCAGTCAGAAATTTTGAGAAAGTCTAATTACATGAAATCAACTTCTCATTTCTTGAAAAAGAAAAATGATGAAAGACATAATAATTACAATGAAATATTTATAAGAAGCAGTAAATCAAGGCACACCACCCTTTGATTATTACTTTTTGTATTTCAGATAAAAAAGGCCTAAAGAAGGGGAAGGAATATATAAAAGATAAAGACTGCACTATGTATCTAAATTGATATACATTACCCAGATTCTCAGTGTGGTGAGTCCAAACATTGCAGTGGACATAATGGAAAAACAGTTCTACTGCAATGAATCTATTCTATTTCCTGAGAAGATGGCAGGCTGCTCATGAGATGACTAAAAATTTTCATTGGGTGACACTGATTTGATGCTAGCTATTTAAGAATTTGGGGATTTGTACTGTTTTGTTAGTGATTACTAAGTCAGGAAAGGGTTAAAAGAGCTTGCAATCACAGAAAATGTCTGTACAAAATACAGTTATGGTAAGTGCCCATGTGGTTTTTATGTTATCATGAAGTCTGCATACTCAGATAAGTAGATATTATTTATTTCATAATATAGAGTTATGAAACTAAGTTTCATAGCCAATGAAACAACTTTTAAAATTAAATAAACTGTCAGATGACAAAATAGCTCAGGTTGATTCTAGTATTGTAGTTGGACTCTCCCAATTTACATATTTTGGATCTCCTCTATGAGCACGTACAGTCATTTATTAGACAACAAGATAAAATCTATACGAAAGCGTATCAGGCTAAATATTTTAGGGAACTCATTTAATAGTTGTATTTTTAGTTTTTTAGACCTATCTGTAAATATATCTTCTAAATGTTTGTGTACTATATGCCTACATGACTTATCCTAGCTAAGATTTGCATTATTATTTCTTACATTTGAAATCACAGCAAGACTGACTTTTGAAAAATCACATTTACAAGGGTTGAGTTCATTGCTATATTTTACATTTCTTATTCTTTCCAAATTTCTTTAATTTATAAAATTAATTTATCAAAAGAAATGTATTACTTTTCATGTCTTTTGAGATGCAGTTTATTAACATGAATGAAAACTGTTATCAGTCCTGTATATTTCTATTATGCATATCATATGATCTTACTTTCACATAAAATTATTTATTATATATTTCACATTAGAATATCTTTATATTCTCCAATTCATTCATTTGAAATTATTTCTGCTTGAAATCAGAATCCTTGGTTCTAGGAACACTGCAATATACAAAACAGAAAACCCATATCCTCTTGGAACATACATGGCATTGAGGGCAAAAAGACATAATTTTCAATTCCTGGTATGAAAAAGTATCAATCAGTAAAATATATCACATGATCAAGTATATTACATTGTAAAATGCATAAAAATATACTAAGTCATAAATTAGGACATACAGTGCTTGCTGTATTACTGTATAAAACTTTAATACATATGGCATATACCCCTCACCTTTGCACCCTCAGTCTCAGGAGTAGTAGAGTTTCCTCCTAATATTTTGGTACCTTTAGTTGCTATGCTGATGTCCTTGATCCCAGTACATGTTTTTATTTATAGTAATTAATTATATTAAACCTTTCTTGATTACACACTTAGAATATGCTATGTGATTTTTATCAGGACCCCAAATAGCTAGAGTGCTAATTGGTTATTTACTTTGCCACTATTATAACATAATAGTGGCAAAGCAAGGGAAAGGGTAAGAAAATATTGTGGTGAGAATAGAACATATCTGTTCACCTTCAAATGTTGCTCCAGGTTAAGAGATATACACCGCATGGATTCATTTTGTTATACTCCTATATGTCTAGAGGTCAAGTATCCTCATATTTCTAGATTTATATATAAAGAATGTGAAAAGAAAAGAATGAATCGTAAGATTAAAAGACAATTTTAATTTTGGCTTATACCCTTAGAGACATCTTTAAATTTACATACAAAAACAGAACTTATTTTTGTTTCATAACATCTAAATGGTCAATATCTTCAATATTTCTTATGTCTTTAACATTTACATTTTTACTTGCATTGAATGCTTCTCTATTTATTTTCTGTACCTTCTACCAAAAATCTTTTGGATTTAATTGTGATGATTATGGTTGTATTACATTTATAGCATGTGTTTATAAAACACAATTTTTTACAAAAGTGAAAACTATCAAATTCTCATCCAGATGCATGATAAACATTACCTGAAATCAAAGTCTGTAAATACATATATGGAGATACATAGTAGGATTTTAATGATTTCATTTTTATCAGAGATTCTCCATATATAATGTTATTTGTGAATACGTTTTTAAGTCTATGAAACTTCAATCCCTGGTACAAAAATAAAAAAGAATAGCTGTAAAGTAAATAAAAAATTTCAGGAATTTTGAAAAACTTTTCACTCATGCTGATAAGCATTATAGGTTTAAAGAGAAAATAAATTGTGTTTGCTAAAATATTGCAGCTGACTGGATCTAAATAAAAGATAAAATCCACATAGTAATTTGAACAAAGGAAGTTTAGCATAGATAATCCTTATAGTGTAACAATGCGTTGTAGTAAGAAGGAATTGGCTAGCAAGAATCAACAAGATCTGTGAGAATATAGCAATATCAGATAGGGAGATAATATATGTATTAGTTTGCCAAAACACCATAGATTGGGTGACTTATACCAAAAAAATATTTCCTAACATTACTGGAGCTATACTTTTCACAAGTCCAAGATCAAAATGTGGCACAATTAGCTGCTCTTGAATTGTGTCTCCATGGCGTGCAATTGACTGTCTTATGATTATGCTCTCGCATGGAGTTTCCTCTGCATTTATACACTCTTAATTCTGTTTGT